>JAZKJV010005134.1:0-569350 GCA_037367405.1 Ottelia alismoides
TAGGGCATACTGGCAATGTGATTTGTGGTTTTTCCTATTAGGACTAGAAAAAAAGACACTAGCAAAGACTGATTAAAATGTTGGAAAATAGCAACATTTAAGCATCACTATATGAACCGTCGTTAATGTTATAACAATGGATATGATATTCATTGTTAATTTCAAGTATAAAAAAATCATTTTGCAATGAATGATATCATCACTATATATTTAGCAATGACATATTTAGTGATGGATTTTGGAATAAAAAGCATCACTATAGCACAATTTTGTTGTAGTGATTTTTTATCGTTAAATATAACGACGGATATTACCCATTTCATGATTATATATATTCGTAGAGAATATCATATACAATGCTACGTTGCTAGTAATGGGAAAAAGGAGAAGGAGATGTTATGCTACAACTGCAAGAAAAATGGTCACTTTAAGGAGTGCCCATACTCAAGAGAAGACCCAACAAGCATCATGAGCCATACAAAAAATGTGAGAAAGAAAGGATACTCTAGGCATCACCACAATTAGGGATGTCAACTGGTGATGAACAATAAAATACGGGATGTCTAACATCTTATCTTGGATAGCTTATAGTGTCCGACAAGTCGGATCGGACAATTGTTGCATCGATCGCTCTCGTAACGCTCTAATACCCTATCAAAATGTGTCAATCAACAATCAACCCACAGAAAAAATATGCAATTGATGACTAGAGATTTCACTATGCGTTTAATTTATTTAATGAAAATGTGAATGATGAGAAAAAATGTGATGTGAATATGTCGTTATCAACCAAATTGAAACCCAAATCAATCAAACAATTTATCCAACAAAAATAAAGGAAAATGAAATGTTGATTGCTATTTTAATTATAACTTGGTATAGCTCACATGGTCGAACTCAAGAAGGCAACTTTTATTAAACGAGGATTATTCAATTTAATAAAAAATCAAAGAAAAGAAAAAAGAATCTTAAAGCATACGACTCTTAGATTTTTGTGATTTTTTATCTTTTTAATTTTTATGGGTTTTTAATTTTTATTTTTTTATATTGTCTGATTTTAAAATTTTAAATAACTTTTTTTTCAAAATTTTATATTTTAATTTTTTCAAATAAAGCGAATAAAGACATTGAAAATAAAGGAAACAAGCACTATTTTTGGATTTTTGAAATATAGTAAAAATATCCAGAAAATTTAAATATAAATATTTGTATGTTTTTGATGATTTTTTAATATTTTTGTCATTTTAGGAGATTTTTAGATTTTCTAAAATTTTCAAAATGAATAAAAAATAAGAAATAAGGAAAAGAGAAAACCCAAATGGTTATTTTTAGATTTTTAAAATATAAAATAAACTCAAAAAATACTAGAAACTAATTTTTACAAAAATTATTTTTATTAGGCTTCAAATCAAGTCCAAAAACACATTTTTTAAATTTTTTAATGATTTTATATGATTTTCTGGTGTTTTCTGTAATATGTATTTTTTTGGTTTTTATAAATGATTTCACACAAATTTTGCACATTAATTAAAACAAGTCAAAACACGCCTACAAAATTTTTTTTTGCATTTTTAGGTTTTTTTAACTTTTTATGAATTTTATAAAGCAGACAGTGTGTTTTTGATGAGTTTTTAAATTGTTGAAAATAACAAATGAAAATAATTTTCTAAACAAAAATTACTACAATAAGAACAACTAAAGAAGATATAGTGCAAATTTTTGTGGATTCTTAGAGCCTTGCTATTATTTAAAACAAGTAATAAAGAACAAGTAAATTGGTATAATAGAGGAAGGACTATATTGCCATTTCTGAAATATTTTTTAGCAATGATAACAAAACAAAAATGCAGGATTGTGCAATTTTACAGAAAGCACGTGTGTAACACATGAATAAGTAGCTTAGAACTATTGTGCAAATACATATAATGTTAAGGGTTAAAAGTGCAATTTACCTAAAATATCTCACATACACGTGAGGTGCGCATGAGATCCTTAAGTGATTGGGCAGCATGCTCTCTATGCTTGACATGTGGTAAGCTACAACGTCAATGCATGGTGGAATGAGAAGCGTTAGATGTATGAATCTCCATTTCATCACCTTTATTCTATCATTTTGGCCTTAAAAACCCTAGTAAATGCTTATAAATACCCTTATTTTAGGCATTTTAGCATTCATGCATTGTTGTGTAAATAGTGTATAAAATACTGTTTTTAATGCCAAAATTATAGAATAAAGTAAAGAAAAGAAAAAGAATAAAATATTGAAAATATTTTATGACCCTAAACCCCGAGACCTAGGCATCTCGATGACTAGGTCGACAAGGAATAAAGTAGGGGGGAGATAAGGGCCAAAATACAATATTAATTCTTTTTATTCATTTTTGGGACCTTTTTTTAGCTCCACTTTTTATACCTCAAATAAAGGAATTTTGAATATAAAAGCTGTAGATAATTTAAATATAGAAAAATAAAAAATTTATTTCAAACAAAAATGATATACAGATAAAAAGTTAAGGTTGAATAAAATTTCAAAACCCCAAATTCCCAGACCCATCTCTCTCAAATAAAAACTCAAAATAAATCAAAATCACCTTTAATTGTATATAACTTTTAATAATCTATTTAATGAAGACGGTTTCAATATTTTTTGGAGTTACGATGTGAAAGTTAGGTTTTGGACCCCTATTCTATAGTTATACCGATTAAAATATTCATTTTATTTATTTCTCATTATTTTTGTAATTTTATATTTTTATAATTTTGTAAATATTATTTATAGTATATGTGCATATTAAAACTAAAATAAAAACATAAAGAAATCATTTAAAAAAATTATACATATATAAAACCATATATAAAAAAATTATACATATACCTATAATTATACCTATGTAATTAATATACCTAATTATTTAAGTGTATACTTATATCATAAAATATAATAAAAATATATTTCAGTTAATAAAAATAAGTTATAAATATATAAAATAATAAACTAATAAAATCAAAAATACAAAATAAAATTAAATATTAAAATATACAAATAAATATACCTATATATAGGCCTTAAAAAGTAACCTTGTAATTTTAAAGCTCTAAAAAATAAATAAAATAATCATAAATAATTAAGAAAATAATAAATATTTTTGATTTTATAACCCAAAATTTATAAAATTGTTTATTATTTTTTATCAATTTTCTATTTATTTTTTCCCATAGTTTTTTCTAGTTGGTCCACGTAGACTAACCAGATCTGTCCGTTGACCTCGGTCAATTCTCTGACCAAGGTCTACAGGATGTCAGAACCTAGTTTTGACTCATCTTCTTGGATTTTTCTTTGTCGATTCTTTGACCAATCAACATGGCTCCCATCAACACTTTTTCTCACCATAGATTGATCTTACACGCCTAAGCCTTTCCTCGAGGAATGGATCATCGATTCACCCTATCTTCATTGATCTTTGGAGCCGCCCAGTCTTGTACATAGCCAACCCCCTTATTTTTCCTCTTCTCTTTGAACCCTCATTGACATGTTTCCTCTCCCCCTCTCGCACTAAGAAGACAGAAGGAGGTGGCCAGCTCCTTCGTCTGGCACTTAGGTTGACCAAGGAGGCAGCTTTTGAGCGGCTCCACCCCATCTTCGACGACCACCGCCATGAGGTCCTACTTCCCGGCTTTGGCTGGTAATGTACCTGTTCTCCTATCTTTTCTAGTGTAGCTTAGTGATGAGCCAAAATCCCACTAATCCGGATCAGGTAAAAATATCACACTCGGGTCGTTGCGACCCGGATCGATAGGGATCTCAGCTCAACAAGAAAATGAGGATCAGACCACCAAAACAATGTAAAAATAAATAGAAATCAATAGTGGTCCTGGCTATTAGATTAGCCTGGTATAGCGACCAGGGTCGGACTCAGGGAGCACGTGATGGCCTCGCAGCCTACGAAGTAGTCTAAAATAAGAAATAAAATAAAAGACAACTATTTTTGGAGGATTTTTAAGGTTTTTATATTTTTTTGGATTTTTAGTTAAAAAGAGAATAAGAAAAACAAGTAATCAAGCAACTTGGATGAATTATTTAACTACTCAAAAAATCACCCAAAAATTCAAACAAAAAAATGTTTTATGTTTTTTATATTTTTCTCTATTTTTAGTTAATTTTTGGTGTTTTTTCTGATTTTTAGGGAATTTTATAAAAATGAAACAAAGAAGGAAAATAGTGCTGCTGTCCAGTCAGACTTGGAGGGCCAAAATAAAATAGATAGAGGCCCTATCAAGATTTGAAGGTAATTTTCCAAAAAAGTATGAAATACAAGGAAAATTTAGGCACTGATTTTATTAATTTTTGATTTTTCAATTATTTATTAGAATTTTTATGGGTTTATGGGGTTTTGTAATTTTTATAGGTTTTAGAAATCCAAAAATGACCAAATTTGGTCAGAAAATCAAACAACACAAAACAAACAATATCTATTTTTTTTGTAATTTTTAAAGTTGATTTAATATTTTTTTGTTCTAGACAGTAAGAAAATTGCTTGTTTTTGAATTTTTAAAATAGTAAACAGAATCAAAAATGTCTCCAAAATTTAGAGAAAATTTTACACCATGGCACAAGCCATGTTTCCAATTTTCATCAAATTTGGAGTAGGTTCGCTATTTTATTAAAAATGAAAATAAAGGTACAGTGCACAGGGACCTGTATGCAATTAAGATAAGTTCCAGGGGGTCCGATGCAAATTCTCCAAGGTTTCACGTGCAAAGCGCGTGACCTGGGCACTCAGGGACCATTTTGCAAGAAAACTTAAGTCCATGGACTAAATAGTAACTCGTACTAAAATTCCAGGGACGAAAGTGTAAAATACCCACGATATATGGCACATGCGTAATTAAAACATTCACAGGGGCATTTCTGCAAATAATCAAAACATACTTTCATTCATTAACACCCTGAAACATCCGGCCTATACATGCAAATATCCCTCCAAAGCACGTGTCGAAGCACGTGTTCCACTATAAACAGGGGTATAAAAGCAAATACAAGAAATGACAAGGTCCTCTATGCAAATTACCCAACTAAAATAAAAGTTCTAAAATATTTACAAAGCTAAAGATTAACAACTAAAAAGCTAAGGGCCTACGAGATATTTACCCTTTATTAAGTCGAGGGCCAGATGCGCGCCACGTGCTGGATCTGACGGTCGAGAAGGCGTAACGCACAACAAAGGGGAACCCTCGGCGCGATCGAGCGGCTGGAAGGCTCCCACGTGGAAGATTGGGCGGCTATGATGTGACGTGGGTCTGTGAAGGGACCTGGCTCGGATCGGACGGAGGAGGTTTAGCCACGTGGATGATCAGATGTCTCCTGTGCGACGTGGCTAAACCTCGCTAAGCTGACGGTCGAGATCCACCCTCTGATGATCGAACGGCTGGGACGGCTCCTCGAATGAGCGTCTGAGATCTGATCTGGAGCTGGAGGGGGATCGAACGGCTCTGGAGGATGCATGAAGAACAAGCGGCGACGAACTTCGCCGTCCCGGTGCAAGCACGGTGACCCTCCTCGCAGGCTGCTAGTGATCGGAGAAGGAGCGCGTGGGCCTCCCGCGTCTAATGGGCTCCTCCGATGACGCAACGGAGCTCCAGAGAGCTCAGGCGACACCGACGAAGGTGGAGCTGCTGCTCCTAACTATCCGAGCCCTCAGATGGGCTTGGATTGACATGCAAAGCACAACAACAAGCTCCTGGGTCGAGGGTAAAGTGCCTCGACCCGATTAGCGGTGGTGTGGGTGGTCGGCGCGTCGAGATGGAGGGGCTCCGATGAAGCGACGACGGAGGAACCCTAATCCCAGTTCTGTGGCGAACTGGGTTGAACGAAGGGGCGGAGAAGGTGCGCGGGGGAAAGGCGGAAATGATGGATGATTCCGTTGATCGAAGTTAGGGCTAGGGTGGTCGGAATCGGGGCTCGTCGGCGATGGGGCGATTTGGGCGAAAAGCTAAATTAGAGAAACTAAGGAAGAACTAGGGGTACCTGATGGATGAGTTCGACTGTGGAAGAACTAGGGAAGCTCCAGGTCCTAGCCTCGAGGGCCGTCGGTGCCCGAGGCTCGAGCACCACCTCTGGGCAGCGCACGGCGGTGCGAAGTCGCCGGATCAGTGGTCCGTCCACTCCCTCCTCGCTGCGACACGGCCGGAAGCAAGCTGTCACTCTCGCGGTGGCTGTGGAGGTCCAAGGGTGGAGAGAAACGATCCAAAGATGCTAGAAAATGGAGGCGGAGCTCAGGCTATATACGAGTGCAGGTCCGAGAAGAGGGGTCAGGCAGGGTTCCAAGAAGCACGGATCCCATCGCGGATGAGCGGGCGTGGATCTCGGATGCACGAGGAATAAGGAGAGCCCGGGATTTGCGGATATGGGCATCGGATCGAGTCGGGAAAAAGTCGAGATATCGGGTCGAAAACTCGGATCCGGGGCTTAGTGGTCCGGGGGGGAGTTGACCGGGGGGTCAACGTCCCCCGTTGACCAATCAGGACCTGCCATGTCATAAATATTTAAAAATTCAAAATAAAATAATAAATGGCTGAATTAGGAAAAACTTAAAACATAAGGGTATTTTTATTTATTTATAAACTATTTTTTTGTGATTTTTAATTATATTTTTGAAATAAAAATAAGGTATTTACAATATAGTGCTATATATAGGTATATATACAATATGGATTTTATTTTTGAGTTTTAATTAATTATTTTTGTACATTTTTATTCCCATTTTATAATTTATTTATTTATAGCATAAAATTAGGAATAAAAAGGTATTTTTATTTTATTTTTATTATTTATATACAAGGGTAAAATAATTAGATATATACATTTATATACATGTTATATATACAATGTTCTTTTTGGTTTTTAATTTTGTTCTTTTTATTTAATTTTTGTTTTTATGGTTTTTATTTTATTTATTTGTATAATAGGATAAGGAATATGTACAAGTTTTATGGGAACTTAATTTATTTATTTATAAGGTGAAATACATAGGGATAGGTGTTCTATGTACAAGGAGAATATATACAAGTGAATATTTTTATTTTCTTTTTAATTTTTCTTCTTTTTATTTTGATTTTATATTCACAGATATATACAAGTATTTACACACTTATTTTTATTTTTATGAGAGGAAAATACTTTTATTATATTTACAGGTATATGTACACACATGAGCTCCCTATCTCTCTCTACATTGGCTTTTATGCGGTCAGGCCCATGCTGAGCCCTCCCTTGGGATTAGGTTGCTCAATATTTATTCTAAATATTTCCCTCTTTTTCTTTTGTTTCTTTATTCTTTTATTTTTGCACAAAAACATGCTAATTATTAGTTTTTACACTATGCATGCTTTTTGGTAATTATTTGTATTTACACATATCTACATGTATTTGCAAAGGTTTTTGTAGCTAAAATATAAGAATAAAGAGTGATGAATGAGTATTCATCACCCCCCTATACTTAACTTTGCTAGTCCCTTAGCAAACACTTATTTTAAAAACAAGTGAAAAAGAGAAAGAAAAAGAAAAAGAGGCGAATGTACATGGATCAAGGTTGAATATTATACTTGCCTTCATTAAATTGAATTATGGAGCTCGATCAGATCTTTGGATTATTAATGTGTCGGAACCTTATTTGGACTTAAGTTTAAAACTCAACAGCCTCTAAGTTCCACTAATCTATAATCAAGACTCCTCAACAAACCAGATCAGAACAAGTAACCAAACACAAACCCTGAAGACCATGAGTCTTTCCTTGTATTGTGAATGTGAACCTCAGAAGTGGCAACTTGACAACCCTCCCCAACAAGGTAACTCTATGACCTCAATCTGGCCACTCTTTCCTCGAGGAGCGGGGTATTCCCTTCTAAGTTCAAGTTCAACCGGCTCAAGAAGAGGGGGAAGAAGAGAATGGACCATGGCCAGTGTAGCCATGTATCCTTGGGAGCTCAACCAGTGTAGCCAAGTCTCCCTGCTGCAAGCTACATAAGGTGGGACATGAATCTCAAGCTTTGCTTATTTGCACTATATACATACTCCGGTGGGATTATCATTTTCTATCAGACCCACCACTTTTTTGGAGTTATTTTCTTTTTTGCATTTTTTTCTTTTTTTTTTCAAGTGCATCTATACAACATATACATGTGCAGCATATATACAAGGAGTTTTTCCTCTTGAACCAGTAGACTATCCCTCTTTTAAAGCATTATTGCAACCCACAACTCCTGTCGTTAGACCTCATGGCAACCGGACCAAGTTGAGACACACTTCCTTCACTAAAAGAAGAAGAGAGGTTCCGCCTAGAAGTACTACCCTCATATGCTACCCGAAGTCAAGGAAGACTGCCTCCTCATCACCTCATCCGTAGAGAGCTCGGTGCAAAGTGCGGTGTCCAAGTAAAGCCACTGTCTATGAGTCATATGTGCGTTGTTAAGTGCTCTACTTAGGCTCATTGAGATGACATGTGATCATAGCCTAGTGGACTCAAAGAATTAAGTCACCATGGACCTGAAAAGCCTTAAACCTAAGCCCTATAAGGTTCCTCTTATAATTAAGTGGATTAAGATCTTAATCAAGCTCCATTTCCCAATTTGATTCCAGGCTAGTTTAAATGTCAACTATAATCCGGGAAAAACTATATACATATATACAAAGATGCTATTTACACAATTTTTACAAACATGCAAAATTTTTGAAAAATGTTTTGAAATCATGGATGGATGAATGCATGAATGCAAGTTTTGCAAAATATTTACACATATTTACACTAGATTTTTGCAAGCTTTTGGTTTTCAAAACATTTTAGAAAAATTTTGTACTATATACATAATTTTGATATGAAAATATTTACACAAACTTTACACAAAAGGTTATTGAAAACATTTTTACAAAAATAATTTGTACACGAGCTATGTATGTGCAAATAAAAGAATGTTTATTTACAGGAAAAGTTTTAATTTTTGTGGATTTTGGTTTTTTAGCCATTTTTATTTATTAACACACTCACACAAAGTACGAGTTATGGCTAAATTATATATGAAATATACACACACCCCCTATACTTAGCTCGAACGATGTCCTCAGAGTCAAGAGCGATGAAGAAGACATAACTCGTGCTATGTATAGGGAAGTGAAAAGAAAGGATATATACAAAGAAGAATGAATGAATAGAAAATCAAGAGGGTCTCGGCTTTTCCCCCTATACTTAGGATCAAGTGATCCTAAGTATAGCAGGCTGTACACAAAGGGAAAACTGAGTGAAGAATGTACAGGGTCTACCCCCCTATACTTAGGGTGAACTATCCCTAAGTATAGGCAGCAAAATAGGGGTAAAAAGAATCAAAAGAAACACCCAAAGGTCCTACATCCCCCCTATACTTAGGGTAAAGTACACCCTAAGTATAGCATAATCAAAGATGACAAATGGGATGTGGGACTAAAGAATGGAATGATATGGACATCTGGATCTATACAGGTCGGAAGAACAGTGAAAATCAGGCGTGAGATGCAACAGATGTGAGTCAAAAGACCACATCTCACACAAAGTGAATAGGGGCAACATCAACGACCCGCGGCTCATGATCTAGAAATGACTTGAGCCGCTGGCCGTTGATAGCACAAGTCCGATCACTAGGGTATAAGGTACTGAAAATAGGTCGTCGCGACCCAAGCGATCAGACGATGTGTATCAAGAAAAATGAACCACTCAAAAGGATAAAATTAATCAAAACTCAAATAGCGGTCCTGCTATGTGATTAACCTGGTATAGCACCCAGGGTCGAACTCAAGGAGCACGGGTTGGCCGAGAGGTCTACAAAGTAGTAAAAATAAAGAAAATAAAAGAACAAAATATTTTTAGTGGTTTTTAATTGTTTTTATATTTTTTTTGGATTTTTAATATATTAAGAAAATAAGAAAACAAAAGAAAAGCACACTTTAACAAATTATTCCAAGCATAAAAAATCAACCAAAAATTAAAACAAAAATGTTTTTATGTATTTTATATTTTTTAATGTTTTTGGTGAATTTTTGATAATTTTCTGATGTTTATTTTATTTTCTAAAAATCAAACAGTAGCAAAAACAAAGGGTACTGTCCAACCGAGCCAAAAAGCCCTAGATAAAATATCTAAGGGCCTCAAAATGGCCTGAAGGTAATTTTCCTGTAAAGTAGATAAGACAAGGAAAATTTAGGTACCAATTTTATTATTTTTGGGTTTTTAATTTATTTACTATAATTTTTATGGGTTTTTGATTATTTTTAAGTTTTTAGTGTTTTACAGTGGTGAAAAATAGCCAAAATTGGCTAGAAAATCAAACTAAGCTAAACAAATAGTAGGTAATTTTTATAGAATTTTCAAGTGAATTTTTATATTTTTTTGTGATTTTTCAAACTAGATAGTGTCGAAAATGGAGGTTTTTTGAATTTTTAAAAATAGCAAATGAAATCAGAAATGTCCTCAAAAATCTACAAAAATCCTACACCATGGCAGGAGCCATGTATCAAATTTTCGTTGGATTTGGAGGTGATTTGATATTTTATTCAAAAATAAAGGTAGGGCACTGTGCACAGGGACCAAAGTGCAAATACCCAAAGTTCTGGGGGTCCCGGTGCAATTAACCCAGCAAAACACGCGCCACGCGCGTGCCTGGGGCACTCAGGGACCTAAATGTAACAAAAATAAGTCCCGAGGACTTATTGGTAACAGGTACCAAAAGTCCAAGGGCTTATCTGCAAATAACCCAAGAAATATCGCACATGTGTAAATAAATCACGCACAGGGGTATAAGTGCAAATATCTAAAAGGTTTCATTCATTCATTAACATCCAGAAATACAAGGGTATCTACTGCAAATACACCAAAATGACACGTAACGAAGCACGTGGCTCACAACAGGCAGGGGTATAAATGCAAACTAACTTAAGCTCAGGGTCCTCTATGCAATTAAACCTAAAACTAAACAACTGATTCTAATATTTACAGGACTAAAATGAAATAAAACTAAAGACTGGGCCTAAGGGTAAATTACCCATTATTAGGCGGGGGCGTTGGATGCGCGCCACGTGGCGATCTGACGGCTGCGGATGGTGGGCGCTCCAGATGACGTCTCCTCAGATCTGACGGTGCTGGCTGCTCAGGGATGGACGGCTCAGATTGGAACTGGAGCGAGGGATGACGATCGACGGCGCGGGAGGATGCTGGAAGAACAAGGCCCTGGCGAGACTCGCTGGGCTCGGGCGTGCACGGTGCTCCTCCTTGGAGCCTTCTGAACGTCGGAGAAGAATCGCGGAAGGCTCCCGCGTCTGCCGGTGGGCTCCGATGATCGAGCCAAGCTCCGTGGAGCTCGGACGGCGTTGGCGGAGCTGGGTCTCCTAGCCTGAATGACCGACGCCCTCAGATGGGCTCGGTAGGACCTGCAAAGTATCTCAGAAGACTCGCGGGTCGAGGGCAAACTGCCTCGACCCGGTTAGGCGTAGCGAAGGTAGCTGGTGCGTCGGGGTGGCGGGCTCCGGCGAAGGTGGTGGACGTAGGAGCCCGATTCCCAGCTCCTGTGCGAGCTGGGTTGAGTGCGTGGGTGGAGAATGTGCGTCGGAGAAAGGCGAACGCGAAGGTCGGGTCCGATGATCGGATGGTGGTCGGAACCGGGGTGAATCAGAAAAATACGACGGCGGGGCGAATTGGGGGTAAATGGAAATCAAAGGAAATGGGTAGCCTAAGGGGTTACCTGGGTGGTCGGAGAGACTGTGGCAGAGCTGGGGAAGCTCCCGGTCTTGGCCTCAAGGGACGTCTCGGCCCGAGGCTCGAAGCTCGCTCAGGTGGCGGAGCTACGGCGGCTACGTCGCCAGATCGATGGAAGACTCCTCCTCTCCTCGCTGCAACAGGCTCAGGCGCGAGCTGTCACCTCACACGCTCTCTGGAGCTCACAGGAGAAGAAGGCGAATGACCAAAGATGGAGAGAGAAGGTGGCGGAGCTCGCTTATATGCATTGGAGGGGTCCGGCTAAGACGGGCTCGGGTAGGTCGATGAAGCGCGCGGATCCCGAGGTGGATGCCCGGCGAAGGTGTCGGGTGTGGGAGGTTCAAAACGGAGCCCGGGTTTAGAGAAATGGGTGTCGGGTCGAGCGGGTAGAAATAGGAGAAGTCCGGTCCGGAGCTCAGACCCGTGGGAAGTAGTCCTGGGGGGGCTAGTTGACCGGGAGGTCAACATCCCCAGGACCCAATGGGATTCAGCCACGTGGCTGGATCTTGAAGTGACAAATATGGGTAGCTAGGGGCAGAATCTGCAAAAACTCAAAACATGAAATATTTTTCTTTTATTTTTTCTATTTTTTAGTGATTTTTAATTAATTTTTGGGAATAAAAATAGGCTATATACATAATATGTACTATACATAGGTATATACAATATATAGGGTATTGATTTTTGGATTTTTAATTATTATTTTTATACAATTTTATCCTTATTTTATATTTTATTTATTTATAGAATAAAACAAGGAATAAAAAGGTATTTTTATTTTATTTTTATTATCTATTTACATAAGTGAAATAAATACATCTATACATTTATATACATGGTATATGTACAATGTATTTTTGTATTTTTAATTTTTCTATTTTTGTTTTGTTTTTGTTTTCATTGTTTTTATTTTATTTATTTACAATATATAACATAGACTAGTTACAAAAATTATAAAAATTAATTTTTTATATTGACAAGGCTAAATAAATACATAGGTATGGTTTATGTACATGGTGAAGGTGATGTTTTTGTTCCCTTTTTTATTTTTATCTTTTTATTTTGTTTTTATATTTTTCTGAATATATCCAAGTATTTACAAGCATATTTTTGGTGAGGAAAATATATTTATTTTTATGTACATAAATATTTACACAAGAGCTCCTATCTCCCTCTACTTTGGCTTTTATGCGGTCAGGCCCATGCTGAGCCCTCCCTTGGGTTAGGTTGCTCAATATTTATCTTAAATATTTCCCTCTTTTTCTTTTTAATCTTTATTCTTTTATTTTTGCACAAAAACATGCTAATTATAGGTTTTTACACAATGCATGCTTTTGGTAATTATTTGTATTTACATATATCTACATGCATTTGCAAAGGTTTTTGTAGCTAAAATACAAGAATAAAGAGCGATGAATGGGTATTCATCACCCCCCTATACTTAACTTTTGTAGTCCCTTAGCAAACACTTATTTGAAAAAGAAGTGAAAAAGAAAGAAAGAAAAAGAAAAAGAGGATGTACATGGATCAAGGTTGATTATTAAACTTGCCTTCATTAAATTGGGGTATGGAGCTCGATCAGATCTTTGGATTATTAATGTGTCGGAACCTTATTTAGACTTAAGCCTAAAACTCAACAGCCTCTAAGTTCCACTAATCTATAACCAAGACTCCTCAATGCTCCAGATCAGAACAAGTCATCAATCACAAACCCTGAAGACCATGAATCTTTTCTTGTCCTGTGAATGTGAAGTCTAAGCTCTCCACCTCAGAAATGGCAACTTGACAACCCTCCCCAACAAGGTAACTCTATGACCTCAATCTGGCCACTCTTTCCTCGAGGAGCGGGGTATTCCCTTCTAAGTTCAAGTTCAACCGGCTCAAGAAGAGGGGGAAGAAGAGAATGGGTCAAGGCCAGTGTAGCCAAGTACCCTTGGGAGCTTGACCAGTGTAGCCAAGTCTCCCTGCTGCAAGCTACAACAGGTGGAACATGAAACTCAAGCTTTACTTATTGCACTCTATATACATACTCCGGTGGGATTATCATTTTCTCTCAGACCCACCACTTTTTCGGAGTTCTTTTCTTTTTGCACATTTTTTTTTCAAGTGCATCTGTACAACATATACATGTGCAGCATATATACAAGGAGTTTTTCCTCTTGAGCCAGTAGACTATCCCTCTTTTGAAACTTTCTTGCAACCCACAACTCCCGTCGTTAGACCTCATGGCAACCAGACCAAGTTGAGACGCACTTCCTTCACTAAAAGAAGAAGAGAGGTTCCGCCTAGAAGTACTACCCTCATATGCTACCCCAAGTCAAGGAAGACTGCCTCCTCACCACCTCATCCGTAGAGAGCTCGGTGCACAGTGCTGATGTCCAAGTAAAGCCATTGTCTATATGAGTCATGTGTTGTTGTTAAGTGCTCTACTTAGGCTCATTGAGATGACATGTGATCATAGCCTAGTGGACTCAAAGAATTAAGTCACCAAGGACCTGAAAAGCCTTAAACCTAAGCCCTATAAGGTTCCTCTTAGAAGTTAGGTGGATTAAGATCTTAATCAAGCTCCATTTCTCAATTTGATTCCAGGCTAGTTTAAATGTCAACTATCATCCAGAAAAACTATATACATATGTACAAAAAGATGCTTATTTACACAAATTTTTACAATCATGCAAAATTTTTGAAAAATGTTTTGAAATCATGAAATGATGATGCATGAAGTGCAAGTTTTGCAAAAAGATATTTACACACATTTACACAATATTTTTGCAAACTTTTGATTTTCAAAACATTTTGGAAAAATTTTGTACTATATACATAATTTTGATACCAAAATATTTACACAATCTTTACACAAAAGATTTTTGAAATCATTTTTACAAAAATAATTTGTACACTAGCTATTTATGTGCAAATAAAAGAAGTTCATGTACATGAAAAATTTTTAATTTTTGTGGTTTTTAGCCATTTTATTTATTAACACACTCACACAAAGTACGAGTTATGGCTAAAGTATATATGAAATATACACACACCCCCCTATACTTAGCTCGAACGATGTCCTCAGAGTCAAGAGCGATGAAGAAGACATAACTCGTGCTAGGTATAGGGAAGTGAAGAGGAAGGCTATATACAAAGAAGAAGAATGAAATGAAAAAGTCAAAAGGGTCTCGGGTCTTCCCCCTATACTTAGGATCAAATAATCCTAAGTATAGCAGGCTGTACACTAAGGGAAAACCGAGTGGAGAATGTACAGGGTCTACCCCCCCTATACTTAGGGTGAAATATCCCTAAGTATAGGAAGCAAAAACAGGGGTAGACAGAAACAAAAGAAATACTCAAAAGGTCTCACATCCCCCCTATACTTAGGGTAAAGTGTACCCTAAGTATAGCATAATCACAAGATGAAGAAAGGGATGTGGGACTAAAGAATGTGGTGATATGGACATCTGGATCTATACAAGGCGGAAGATCAGTGAAACTCGGGCATGAGATGCATTAGATGTGAGTCAAAGACCACATCTCACGCAAAATGAATAGGGGCAAGATCAACGACCCGCGGCTCATGATCTAGAAATGGCTTGAGCCGCTGGCCGTTTACTCGAAAGGTACTCTCAGAAGACAACTCAGATATGTCGATGCTACCGTTGTCGTGTACCTTTCTAACCAGATAAGGTCCCTTCCATTTGCTCTGTAGCTTCCCTGGAAATAATCGTAGCCTCGCATCAAACAGCCATACTCTCTGTCCAATCTCAAAATGTTTGTGGCTGATCTGAGAATCATGCCACTCCTTCACTTTCTCCTTATAATGTAGGCTGCTTGAGAAAGCTGCGTCTCTAAGCTCCTCCAGGGCAGCTAACTCTGCCCTCCTCTGGTCTCCCATACCATCTGGATCCATAAGAATATCAGTAACTGCCCAAAGTGACTTGTGCCTCAGCTCAACAGGTAAATGGCATGGCTTGCCATACACGAGGCAAAAGGGAGATGTACCCAAAGGTGTCTTGAAAGACGTCCTATATGCCCACAAGACCGAGTCCAAAAGCTGTGACCAATCCTTTCGGTCAGGGCGGACGACTTTCTGCAGAATAGTCTTGATCTCCCTATTCGACACTTCGGCTAGACCATTCGTCTGTGGATGGTAAGGTGTAGCAATACGATGGTCTATGCCGAACTCACTAGCAAGTGCCTTAACCTGGTCGTTGATGAAGTGAGATCCCCCATCAGAAATAAGAACTCGTGGAACCCCAAACCGCGTGATGATATGCTTCCTCAAGAATCTGCAAACTGTCCTCGCATCAGCGGCTCGGGTGGGGATAGCCTCTACCCAACGACTAACATAATCAACGGCCAACAGAATGTACTCAAATCCCTGACTCTTAGGGAATGGACCCATGAAAGCGATGCCCCATGCGTCAAAAACCTCACAGAAGTGAATGGGCTGCATCGGCATAATATCACGCTGTCCACAAGTGCCCATCCTCTGACAGTCAGTACACCTCTTCACGAACTCATCTGAGTCCTTGAAGAGGGTAGGCCACCACAAGCCGGATTGGAGCACTTTCTGTGCCGTTCTCCTCCCAGAATGATGTCCTCCTGCCTCAAGCTTGTGGCAGTAAGTGAGGACGCTATGGTGTTCCTCCTGAGCAATACACCGACGCCAGACGCTATCCCCTCCTTCGTGGTAAAGGATGGGATCCTCCCAATGGTAGGACTTGGCCTTCGCAAGGAAGGTCTCAAGCCTCTGCCTGGGCCAATCTTGTGGGACTTTCCCAGCAACGAGAAAGTTCACAATATCGGCATACCATGGGAGTGAGGCGATAGCAAGGATCGCCTCATCTGGGAAGGTATCTCGAATAGGATCAATCTGCTCAGACTCCTCAGGCTGCTCTAAATGGGAGAGATGATCCGCCACCACATTCTTGACTCCAGGCTTATCCTTGATCTCAATATCGAACTCCTGGAGTAGAAGGATCCATCTAGTCAGTCTGGCCTTGGCATCCTTCTTTGCCATGAGGTACCTGATGGCGGTGTGATCTGTGTACAAAGTCACTCTAGATCCAATGATATACGATCTGAACTTATCCAGGGCAAACACTACAGCTAGCATCTCCTTCTCTGTAACCGTGTAATTCCGCTGGGCGGAATCCAATGTGCGGCTAGCGTAGTGTATGGCAAATGGAACTCCATTCCTCCTCTGTCCCAGCACAGCCCCTACGGCAAAGTCGGAGGCATCCGTCATGATCTCGAATGGGAGAGACCAATCAGGTGGCTGGAGGACAGGAGCCTCAATGACACACTGCTGGAGACTCGCAAAGGACGAAAGACACTTGTCATCGACAAGGAACTCGGTGTCTTTCGTTAAGAGGTCAGTCAACGGTCGGGCAATCCTGCTGAAATCCTGAATAAATCTCCTATAAAATCCAACGTGCCCCAGAAATGACCGTAGCTGCCTCAGATTGGACGGCGGTGCGAGTTTCCTAATGACATCAACCTTGGCCGGATCAACCTCCATGCCCCTGTTGGAGATGATGTGGCCAAGCACCGTCCCTTGAGTCACCATGAAGTGACTCTTCTCCCAAGATAGCACCAAATGATACTCAATACATCGCTGGAGTACTCGGTCTAGGTAGTCAAGATAGGAGTTGAATCTGTCGCCGTAGACCGAGAAATCGTCCATGAAGACCTCTAAACACTCTCCTACCATGTCCGAGAAGATCGACAGCATGCACCTCTGAAAAGTCGCAGGGGCATTGCATAGCCCAAATGGCATGCGTCGAAAAGCATATGTGCCGAAGGGACAGGTAAAGGTGGTCTTCTCCTGATCCTCAGGAGCGATGGCCACTTGGTTGTAGCCCGAGTACCCATCCAGGAAGCAATAATGGCTCTTCCCTGCCAGTCTCTCGATAATCTGGTCAATAAAAGGCAGGGGGAAATGGTCCTTCTTGGTGGCCTGGTTGAGTCTCCTGTAGTCAACACAGACCCTCCAAGAGGTGGGTACTCGTGTAGCGATCTCCTCTCCCGACTCACTGATCACAGTCGTGATGCCGTCTTGGGCACCACATGCAAGGGGCTGACCCACTTGGAGTCGGAAATGGGATAAATAAAATCTGCACTCCACCATCTCGATATTTCCTTCATCACAACCTCTCTCAGGTTGGGGTTCAGTCGCCGCTGGAACTCACGCGACGGCTTCGCCCCCTCCTCGAGATAGATATGGTGGGAGCACACTGATGGACTAATCCCATGGAGATCTGCTACGCTCCATCCGATCGCCTTGCGGTTCCTTTCAAGAACCCCCATCAAACGGGATTCCTGCTCTCCAGTCAAATCGACGGAGATAATGACTGGGTACATCTCTGGCTCGCCCGCAAGGAATCGATACTTCAACGAAGTAGGGAGCGGCTTCAGATCTGGAATGCTGGGTGCTGGTAAATCTGGTTGCGGAAGAAAATGAGTGAATGCTGCTAAGTCTGCCAAATCTGCCTAGGAGAAAGAAAGCGCACTCTCACAAACTGGATCTGGAGAAGGCTGCTCAACTGTGCTGTCTCTGATCTGTGCTGCATCTACCTCCTCCTCTGTAGGCTCAGGTGGACTCAGGTCTGGTATCTGATCATCACAATCTACCCAATCAGACTCTGAATCCGAGGGATCTGTATCAACTGCGGTGGCATCAGTACCACCGTAAAGCAAGGTGGCCTCAGCACCACCATCACTAAAACTCGTGTCGCGATCAAGGACCGGCTCTGCTGCCTCTGTGGTATCCTGAACCAGGGTTGTGCTCTCCAGACTCTCCTCTGCTATCATCTCGACATCAGCTGTATCTGAAAATGAGAGGATGGTCTGTGCTGCTGGATCTGCCCAAGATGCCTCATCGTCTGTGATCACAAAATCACAGTCTTGGTGGATGTCTGGTTCTGCGTCTGTCAGCTGCTCTAAATCGGTACTGGCCTCTGAGCATGATCTCTCTCTAGCTCTGTAGTCCTCGACCGTCTCTATTTGTATACTCTCTCCCTCGACGCGAAAGTACACCTTCCCGCTGTCATGATCAGTCACCGCCTTGGCTGTGGCCAAGAACGGACGACCAAGGATGATGGGGGTATCGGCTACTGAATCAGGGATCTCCATGTTCAACACTACGAAGTCCATGGGGAATTTGAGGCCCTGAATCGTGACAATAACGTCTCGTAACAACCCCTTCGGCCTCTTGACAGATCGATCAGCGAACTGAAGGACTGTCCTGCTCTGTCGAAGAGTGCCCAACTCGAAGCGGTCGAGAAGGGCTGCCAGAAGAAGGTTGATCGATGATCCGCTATCTAGTAGAGTACGGTCGAACCTCTGCTCACTGATCTGGCATCTGACATACGGAGCCCCTGAATCTGGCCTCTTGGCTGGCAGTCGGTTCTGGATCGCAAAACACGTGGCTTTCGTCAGCACATGTATCTCTGAAGTGTGGTTCCTCCTCCTCCTGACTGTGGTCCTGTCTCCCAACGATCGCTGGAGAAGGGGGATGTGCTGCAAAGCCTCCTGGAGGGTCAGCTGGATGTGGAATCGGTCTATCATGCTCTGGCTGAACTCCTCAAGCTCTCTTTTTTTTGGATCTTTTTCTTTTTTCTTCCCCTTCCCCATCTGAAGGGCTCTAGGGAAGGGGATCACAGGGTCCTTCGCAGAAGAAGGACTAGGAAAAGGCCTAGACGGCTCGACGGTCGGATCCACACATACATCAAGCACCACAGTCGGACCAGAAGAAACTAAATCTTTTCCTTTATTCACAACAGTGTTCTGAGGTACATGAACTGAAGGAAAGACAACATCTCTATCACGACAAACACTGGTGGCCTCAGTACCACCATGGGCTGACTCTGCTGCTGCTGCTGGACGTCTCGCGGCATCAGTACCGCGGGCTGGTTCGGCTAAACGGGTGGCGTCAGTACCACCTCCTCGAACTGGTGAAGCGGCGGCCTCAGTACCGCCGGTGGAATCAGCATCCTTGGCGGCATCAGTACCACCATCGTCATCTGGAGCGGCCTCAGTACCGCTCTCCTCCTCCTCATGTGGCACCCCGGAAGTATCCTTGTGGTGTAGCTCAGACGAGGCGCCGCCGCCTGCTGGTGTCCTACCGCTCCTAAGTGTAACAAAATCAACATCAAATAGATCCGAAGATGTATCATCAAATGGGTCACTAGGAGTGGCATGCTCAGTAGAAACTACCTGCTCAGACTTCCTCTTGAGGTTGTTCGGGTTCGGCTCGATCTGTGCAGGAATGGTGGCCTTCCCTCTCACCATATCCCGCATCTCCTGGCGGAACTCGTCCATCTCCCGTCTAAATGTGGCCTGCTGATCCGTGAGGAGGCGGGCGACGTCATCCAAGGCGGGACTCTCATGGGAGCCCGACGGGTAGCCTCTCTGGTGCTGAGGCTGCTGGAACTGCTGGTGGTGCTGCTGAGAGGGGTAGGAAGAGGGATGCTGCTGGTATGCTGGGTGAGCCTGCTGCTCACGTCTCCACGACTGTCCCTGCTGCTGATAGGGACGAGGAACGAAGGATGATGGCTGGTGTGACTGGTAAGCTGGGGGCTGCTGTTGCGACTGGTGATCTCTCTGCTAGGAGTACTGCCCTCCCTGACCGGCTGGTTGCTGCTGGGGCTGTGTACCTCCATTCCCCCACCTGAATCCAGGATAATCTCGTCGGATCCCAGGCTGGGGGCGGTCATACCAAATCCCGTTGACATCCATCAACGGCTCTGCATCGTAGGGGGCTGGCGGGAGTACTGTCAGAGGCTGGTCCGGCTGGTAGACCACCATCTGCATGTCTGGAGATGGTGGGGACTGGTAGGTGGGCTGCGGCTGCTGGTACGGCTCTGCCTGTACAAGATGAACCTGTCTAGGCTGCTGTAGGGAGCTGGAGCGTTGGGACGAGCTGCTGCTGCCGCCGGAGTCGCCTCCCGACTGAAGACAGGGCTGTGAAGCCGTCTGTGCCTCCTGGAGACACATGAGCTGGGTCTTCATGTCGCTCAGAGTCTGTGCCATCTGATCAATCTGAGTGAGGCTCTGGCACTGCTTCTTCTCAATCAGCTCCATGCGGTCCAACTTCTCGCTGATGATCCCCATGTCCGCAGCGGACGACTCTGCCTGTGCTGCTGCGACTGCAGACGAACTAGATGGACCTGCATCGACCCGTGCTATCCAATGGTACTGCACGGATCCTGGCTGTTGCGGCTGGGGTCTCTGTGTGTACAGCCGGGTCTGGGACATCACCATATAATTCTCAGCCATCTCCTTGAAGATGGCCCAGACCTGGTCGTGGTCCTTGGCGAAATAGGACCCGCCACAAGAAGCATTCACCAGACCCTGAAGCTCTGGTGTCAACCCGCTGAAGAAGCTCTGCACAAGGTTCGACTTCGTGATGTCGTGGTGCGGGCATCTGTCCGTGAGCTCTCTAAACCTCTACCATGCCTCGTGAAATTGCTCATTGGGGAGCATGGAGAAGTTGCTGATCAGGGCCCTCGCTGCATTCGTCCGCCCGAGTGGATAGTACTTGTTCAAGTACTCGGTGCGGAGCTACTCCCAGGTGTAGACGAACTTCCCCAGATGCTTCAGCCAGGTGGCTGCTCTGTCTGCTAGTGAGAAGGGGAAGGCAATCATCCGAATCGTATCCTGGTCCACATGGCGGTCGTGGACAGTACTGCAAATCATCAGGAACTCCTGGAGGTGGAGATGCGGCTCCTCGGTGGCAAGCCCGTGAAAACGGGGAAGCATCTGCAGGGTGTTTGGGGGGAACTTGAAGTCCCCCACGATAGCAGGTACCACCAACCAATGGTGCATCAGTGTAGATCCGGGGTTGTGCAACTCCCGCATCGGTCTCGGTGGTCCTCCTGCCGCGGCGGCTGCGGCTGCTGCGGCTGCTGCGGCTGCTGCGTCTCGTGCCTCTACATTAGGTATCTCCTTAGGCTCACTCTGCTGGTCTCGCTCTGCTCTGAGCCTCTCCAACTCTCGCCTCATCTCAATCATAAATGCTCCCTGATCGCGTAACTGCTGCTGAACTGTCTCTAATGAGGCGATCAAGGTGGAGTTGATCGCTCCCTGATCCATCACGACGTGCTCTGTGCGGGAACGATCCTCGGAACTGCCGGCCATGATGTCTGCTGCAAAATCAAATGAGCCCAACTCAGGTGTTGTCAAATCAATCAGTCTCTCCTCGGGCTCGTGTCTCTCAGGCAGGAAAGAAAGGGGATCGAGGGGGAACAGGGCGGAATCGTACTCGGGCTCGGAGAGCTGGTCTCGGCTCTCGCGGGCCAACCTAGATGATGAGGTAGACGTGCCCGAAAGCGGTGCAGCCAGAGGCTGCCTAAGAGAGCGTCTACCCATCATCTTGATCTGGTCGAGTAGGGCGGATGAGATCTGGAGCAACTATGATCACAAGACAAACCCCCGGTTCACCAACACCGCGACGCGAGCTGAAGACCATGAAAGTTCGGTCAAATTATCTTGTCGATTTTATTAGGTGAACACACAAAATATCAGAGCGCTTACGTGACCTGTTAGGATACCCGATGCTATCCCAACCGACTGGCCCGCACGGAAGAGTCGGTAATCAGTCGGGATTAGCACCGGAGGGCTCTACCTAGGGTGCGGGTCACTCTCTCGCGCATCCAAACCATAAAATGAGGGGGTTGCTCTCCCCAAGACAAAATTTTTAGGGTGAGCGGTTTTTAAGATCAATACTGTTAACCAGTCCCAATTTTATGGTTTCTCTTTTTAATCTTTTTCAAATAAAAACAAACGTCCTAACGAATTTTTCGGTTCTCCTGGTTATTAAGTCAAAATCAGGGGGGAGAAGACGAAAAAGCCGATGCGCGATGAAATCAATGATGCATGCTGAGTAAAAAATGCGTACCTTGTCTCCAGCACTCTACATGCAAGTGATTCACGCAGAATTAAAAGACTGAAAATAAACTACCTATATGATGCAACGGGAAAGCCGAGTCCTAGACGAGCAATTTCTAGCGAAGAACCGTCTAACCGGTCACCGACCTCCAAGCCAAAGAGTCCGGTCTTGGCCCGTCCCTCCTCTGTCCAACAAATCGGGGGTAGGAGAAAGCGCTTTACAGGACGGGCTGCGGCACGTAGGCTACGAAGGCAACTGAGTCGGTTATTTTTATTAATGATTTTTAGTAAGTCCAATTAACGTTCTATGGGAACAGGCAATCAGTTAGGTGTGGGGATCCTACTAATTACGGCACAATCACCAGAAATTCCTAAGTCTAGGGGCTCGAGCAAAAACCGCGTAAACACCGGAAAAGGCAGAAAGAAAATAAAAAGAAAACAAAGCCGTGAAAAACCGCGAAAATCCTAAGGGTCCCCCGAGCACACCGGTGCTCGGCGAAACAGACCCGCTAAGTCCAAGCAATGTCCACAAGTCCTGAGAGTGTCCTGTATTATTACAATATTAATGCAATAGAAATAAAAGTTCCTCTCCCACTCAAGCCTCTCTCACTCTCTCCTGCGGCTCCGCAACGAAAGGAGCCGCCTCCGAATCCCGCGGTTGCGTCGGCTTCTCGAAATCGGTCGCCTCGGTCCTCGGGCCCTCGCAAGAGAAAACAGAGTGGTCAGACCAATAAAAATAAGCAAATAATAAGTAGAAAAAGAAAATGAAAAAGAATGAGGGTATATATGCAAAAATGTAAAATAAAATAAACACATAAAAGAAAACAAAAACAAAAATAAAAGAAAAAGAAAATAAAACAAAATAAAACAAAAATAAAATATAGATAAAAACCGCGAAAAGCCGCGAGCTCTGAAAGAGCCGCAAAAAGCCGCGAAAATAAAAAAAACTAAAAGAAAATAAAAACTACTAAGTTGTGCTCCCCGGCAACGGCGCCATTCTGATAACACAAGTCTGATCACTAGGGTATAAGGTACTGAAAATAGGTCGTCGCGATCCAAGCGATCAGACGATGTGTATCAAGAAAAATGAACCACTCAAGAGGATAAAATTAATCAAAACTCAAATAGCGGTCCTGCTATGTGATTAACCTGGTATAGCACCCAGGGTCGAACTCAAGGAGCACGGGTTGGCCGAGAGGCCTACGAAGTAGTAAAATAAAGAAAATAAAAGAACAAAATATTTTTAGTGGTTTTTAATTGTTTTTATATTTTTTTGGATTTTTAATATATTAAGAAAATAAGAAAACAAAAGAAAAGCACACTTTAACAAATTATTCAAAGCATCAAAAATCAACCAAAAATTAAAACAAAAATGTTTTTATGTATTTTATATTTTTTAATGTTTTTGGTGAATTTTTGATAATTTTCTGATGTTTATTTTATTTTCTAAAAATCAAACAGTAGCAAAAACAAAGGGTACTGTCCAGCCGAGCCAAAAAGCCGTAGATAAAATATCTAAGGTCCTCAAAATGGCCTGGAGGTAATTTTCCTGTAAAGTAGATAAGACAAGGAAAATTTAGGTACCAATTTTATTATTTTTGGGTTTTTAATTTATTTACTATAATTTTTATGGGTTTTTGATTGTTTTTAAGTTTTTAGTGTTTTCCAGTGGTGAAAAATAGTCAAAATTAGCTAGAAAATCAAACTAAGCTAAACAAACAGTAGGTAATGTTTATAGAATTTTTAAGTGAATTTTTATATTTTTTGTGATTTTTCAAACTAGACAGTGTCGAAAATGGAGGTTTTTTGAATTTTTAAAAATATCAAATGAAATCCGAAATATCCTCAAAAATCTATAAAAATCCTACACCATGGCAGGAGCCATTTATCAAATTTTCGTTGGATTTGGAGGTGATTTGATATTTTATTCAAAAATAAAGGTAGGGCATTGTGCACAGGGACCAAAGTGCAAATACCCAAAGTTCTGGGGGTCCCGGTGCAATTAACCTAGCAAAACACGCACCACGCATGTGCCTGGGGCACTCAGGGACCTAAATGTAACAAAAATAAGTCCCGAGGACTTATTGGTAACAGGTACCAAAAGTCCAAGGGCTTATCTGCAAATAACCCAAGAAATATCGCACATGTGTAAATAAATCACGCACAGGGGTATAAGTGCAAATATCTAAAAGGTTTCATTCATTCATTAACATCCAGAAATACAAGGGTATCTACTGCAAATACACCAAAATAACACGTGACGAAGCACGTGGCTCACAACAGGCAGGGGTATAAATGCAAACTAACTTAAGCTCAGGGTCCTCTATGCAATTAAACCTAAAGCTAAACAACTGATTCTAATATTTATAGGACTAAAATGAAATAAAACTAAAGACTGGGCCTAAGGGTAAATTACCCATTATTAGGCGGGGGCGTTGGATGCGTGCCACGTGGCGATCTGACGGCTGCGGATGGTGGGCGCTCCAGATGACGTCTCCTCGGATCTGACGGTGCTGGCTGCTCTAGGGATGGACGGCTCAGATTGGAACTGGAGCAAGGGATGACGATCGACGGCGCGGGAGGATGCTGGAAGAACAAGGCCCCGACGAGACTCGCCGGGCTCGGGCGTGCACGGTGCTCCTCCTTGGAGCCTTCTGAACGTCGGAGAAGAATCACGGAAGGCTCCCGCGTCTGCCGGTGGGCTCCGATGATCGAGCCAAGCTCCGTGGAGCTCGGACGGCGTTGGCGGAGCTGGGTCTCCTAGCCTGAATGACCGACGCCCTCAGATGGGCTCGGTAGGACCTGCACAGTATCTCAGAAGACTCGCGGGTCGAGGGCAAACTGCCTCGACCCGGTTAGGCGTAGCGAAGGTGGCTGGTGCGTCGGGGTGGCGGGCTCCGGCGAAGGTGGTGGACAGAGGAGCCCGATTCCCAACTCCTGTGCGAGCTGGGTTGAGTGCGTGGGTGGAGAATGTGCGTCGGAGAAAGGCGAACGTGAAGGTCGGGTCCGATGATCGGATGGTGGTCGGAACCGGGGTGAATCGGAAAAATACGACGGCGGCGCGAATTGGGGGTAAATGGAAATCAAAGGAAATGGGTAGCCTAAGGGGTTACCTGGGTGGTCGGAGAGACTGTGGCGGAGCTGGGGAAGCTCCCGGTCTTGGCCTCAAGGGACGTCTCGGCCCGAGACTCGAAGCTCGCTCAGGTGGCGGAGCTACGGCGGCTACGTCACCGGATCGATGGAAGACTCCTCCTCTCCTCGCTGCAACAGGCTCAGGCACGAGCTGTCACCTCACACGCTCTCTGGAGCTCACAGGAGAAGAAGGCGAATGACCAAAGATGGAGAGAGAAGGTGGCGGAGCTCGCTTATATGCGTTGGAGGGGTCCGGCTAAGACGGGCTCGGGTAGGTCGATGAAGCGCGCAGATCCCAAGGTGGATGCCCGGCGAAGGTGTCGGGTGTGGGAGGTTCAAAACGGAGCCGAGGTTTAGGGAAATGGGTGTCGGGTCGAGCGGGTAGAAATAGGAGAAGTCGGGTCCGGAGCTCGGACCCGTGGGAAGTGGTCCTGGGGTGGCTAGTTGACCGGGCGGTCAACATCCCCAGGACCCAATGGGATTCGGCCACGTGGCTGGATCTTGAAGTGACAAATATGGGTAGCTAGGGGCCGAATCTGCAAAAACTCAAAACATGAAATATTTTTCTTTTATTTTTTTTCTATTTTTTGTGATTTTTAATTAATTTTTGGGAATAAAAATAGGCTATATACATAATATGTACTATACATAGGTATATACAATATATAGGGTTTTGATTTTTGGATTTTTAATTATTATTTTTATACAATTTTATCCTTATTTTATATTTTATTTATTTATAGAATAAAACAAGGAATAAAAAGGTATTTTTATTTTATTTTTATTATCTATTTACATAAGTGAAATAAATACATCTATACATTTATATACATGGTATATGTACAATGTATTTTTGTATTTTAATTTTTCTATTTTTGTTTTGTTTTTGTTTTCATTGTTTTTATTTTATTTATTTACAATATATAACATAGACTAGTTAAAAAAATTATAAAAATTAATTTTATATATTTACAAGGCTAAATAAATACATAGGTATGGTTTATGTACATGGTGAAGGTGATGTTTTTGTTCCCTTTTTGATTTTTATCTTTTTATTTTGTTTTTATATTTTTCTGAATATATCCAAGTATTTACAAGCATATTTTTGGTGAGGAAAATATATTTATTTTTATTTACATAAATATTTACACAAGAGCTCCTATCTCCCTCTACTTTGGCTTTTATGCGGTCAGGCCCATGCTGAGCCCTCCCTTGGGTTAGGTTGCTCAATATTTACCTTAAATATTTCCCTCTTTTTCTTTTTAATCTTTATTCTTTTATTTTTGCACAAAAACATGCTAATTATAGGTATTTACACAATGCATGCTTTTGGTAATTATTTGTATTTACATATATCTACATACATTTGCAAAGTTTTTTGTAGCTAAAATACAAGAATAAAGAGTGATGAATGGGTATTCATCAGCCGTTCACTCGAAAGGTACTCTCAGAAGACAACTCGGATATGTCAATGCTACCGTTGTCGTGTACCTTTCTCACAAGGTAAGGTCCCTTCCTTTTGCTCTGTAGCTTCCATGGAAATAAACGAAGCCTAGCATCAAACAACCATACTCTCTGTCCAGGCTCAAAATGCTTGTGGCTGATATGAGAATCATGCCACTCCTTCACTCTCTCCTTGTACTGTAGGCTGTTTGAGAAGGCGGTATCTCTAAGCTCCTCCAAGGTTGCTAACTCTGCCCTCCTCTGATCTCCTACACTATCTGGATCCATAAGAATATCAGTTACTGCCTAAAGTGACCTGTGTCTCAGCTCAACAGGTAAATGGCACGGCTTGCCATATACGAGGCGAAAGGGAGATGTACCCAATGGTGTCTTGAAAGGCGTCCTATATGCCCACAAGACCGAGTCCAAAAGCTGTGACCAATCCTTTCGGTCAGGGCGGACGACTTTCTGCAAAATAGTCTTTATTTCTTTGTTCGACACCTCGGCTAGACCATTCGTCTGTGGATGGTAAGGAGTAGCAACTCGATGGTCTATGCCGAACTCGCTAGCAAGGGCCTTCACCTGGTCGTTGATGAAATGAGACCCCCCATCTGAAATCAATACTCGAGGTACCCCGAACCGCGTGATGATGTGCTTCCTCAAAAATCTGCAAACTGTCCTGGCATCAGTGGTTCGGGTGGGGATAGCCTCAACCCAACGACTAACATAGTCTACGGCCAACAGAATGTACTCAAATCCCTGAATCTTAGGGAATGGACCCATGAAATCGACGCCCCATGCATCAAAAACCTCACAGAAGTGAATGGGCTGCATCGGCATCATATCACGCTGTCCAAAAGTGCCCATCCTCTGACAGTCAGTACACCTCTTCACGAACTCATCAGAGTCCTTGAAGAGGGTAGGCCACCACAAGCTGGATTGGAGCACTTTCTGTGTCGTTCTCCTCCCAGAGTGATGTCCTCCTGCCTCGAGCTTGTGGCAGTAAGTGAGGACGCTATGGTGCTCCTCCTGAGGAATGCACCTACGCCAGACGCTATCCCCTCCTTCGTGGTAAAGGATGGGATCCTCCCAGTGGTAGGACTTGGCCTTCGCAAGGAAGGTCTCAAGCCTCTACCTGAGCCAATCTTGTGGAACTTTCTTAGCAACAAGAAAGTTCACAATATCGGCATACCACGGGAGTGAGGCGATAGCAAGGACCGCCTCATCTGGGAAGGTCTCACAAATAGGAACGATCTGCTCAGAATCCTCAAGATGCTCTAATCGGGAGAGATGATCTGCCACCACATTCTTGACTCCAGGCTTATCCTTGATCTCAATGTCGAACTCCTGGAGTAGAAGGATCCATCTAGTCAGTCTAGTGCCATGAGGTACCGGATGGCGGTATGATCAGTAAACAGGGTCACTCTAGATCCAATAATGTATGATCTGAACTTATCTAGGGCGAAGACTACAGCTAGCATCTCCTTCTCTGTGACTGTATAGTTCCGCTGCGCGGAATCCAATGTGCGGCTAGCGTAGTGGATAGCAAATGGAACTCCATCCCTCCTCTGTCCTAGCACGGACCCCACGGCAAAATCAGAGGCATCCGTCATGATCTCGAATGGGAGAGACCAATCAGGTGGCTGGAGAACAGGAGCCTTAACAACACACTGCTTGAGAGTCTCGAACGACGAAAGACACTTGTCATCGACAAGGAACTCGGTGTCTTTCATCAGCAGGTCAGTCAACGGCCGGGCAATCCTACTGAAGTCATGAATGAATCGTCGGTAGAAACCGACGTGCCCCAGGAATGACCATAACTGCCGCAAATTGGACGGCGGTGCGAGTTTTCTAATGACATCTACCTTGGCCGGATCAACCTCCATTCCCCTGTTGGAGATGATATGGCCAAGCACCGTCCCTTGAGTCACCATGAAGTGACTCTTCTCCCAAGATAGCACAAGGTGGACCTCTATACATCACTGAAGCACTCGGTCTAGGCAGTCAAGACAAGAGTCAAATCCGTCGCCGTAAACCGAGAAATCATCCATGAAGACCTCCAAGCACTCCCCTACCATGTCCGAAAAGATCAACAACATACATCTCTGAAAGGTCGCAGGGGCATTGCATAGCTCAAATGGCATGCGTCGGAAGGCGTATGTGCCGAAGGGACAGGTAAAGGTGGTCTTGTCCTGATCCTCGGGAGCGATGGCCACCTGGTTTTAGCCTGAGTACCCATCCAGAAAACAATAGTAGCTCTTTCCTTCCAGTCTCTCAATGATCTGATCTATAAGGGCAGGGGAAATGATCCTTCTTGGTGGCCTGGTCGAGTCTCCTGTAGTCAACGCAAATCCGCCAAGAAGTGGGTACTCGTGTAGCAATCTCCTCTCCAGACTCGCTGATCACTGTAGTGATGCCCGTCTTCTTGGGCACCACATGCAAAGGGCTGACCCACTTGGAGTCGGAGATGGGGTAGATAAAATCGACGCTCCACCATTTCGAAATCTCCTTCATGACAACCTCTCTCAGATTCGGGTTCAGCCGCCGCTGGAAATCACGCGATGGCTTCGCATCATCCTCGAGATAGATATGGTGGGAGCACAGGGCCAGACTTATCCCCTGGAGATCTGCTACGCTCCATCCTATCGCCTTGCGGTTCTTTTCAAGAACCCCCATCAGACAGGATTCCTGCTCTCCAGTCAGATCGACGGAGATAATGACTGGGTACATCTCATGCTCACCCCCAAGGAATCTATACTTCAACGATGTAGGAAGCAGCTTCAGCTTTGGACAACTGGGTGCTGGTGGATCTGGCCTCTGAAAAGTCTGCGTGAACGCTGCCAAATCTGCGTGGGAGAACTGAAACTCTCTGCCACTCTCAGAAACTGGAGAAGACTGCCCTGATGTACTGTCTCTGCTCGGCTTGGCATCTACCTCCTCCCTAGTTGTAGGCTCAGGTGAAGTCAGATCTGGCATATAATCATCATAATCTGCCCAATCAGAATCTGACTCCGAAGGATCTGTGTCATCTAAGGTGGCATCAGTACCACCATCATCACAAAAATCAGTGTCGCGGTCGAGAACCGGCTCTGCTGCCTCTGAAGTATCCTGAACCAGGAATGTGCTCTCCAGGCTCTCCTCTGTTGTCGTCTCTGCATTAGCGGAATCTGAAAATGAGAGGATGGCCTGTGCTGCTGTGTCTGCCCAAACTACCTCATCGTTTGTGATCACAAAGTCATAGTCATGGTGGATGTCTAGACCTGCATCTGTCAGCTGCTCTGTATCTGAAGTCGTCTCTGAGCATGCTCTGTCTCTGGCTCTGCTGTCCTCGACCGTCTCTATTTGGACACTTTTGCCCTCGACGCGAAAGTATACCTTCCCGCTATCATGGTCAGTCACCGCCTTGGCTGTGGCCAAGAACGGACGATCGAGAATGATGGGGGTATCGGTCACGGACTCAGGGATCTCCATGTCCAACACTACGAAGTCCACGGGGAATTGCAAGCCCTGAATCGTGACGACAACATCTCGCAACAACCCCTTCGGCCTCTTGACAGATCGATCAACAAACTGAAGGACTGTCCTGCTCTGTCTAAGAGTGCCCAACTCGAAGAGGTCGAGAAGGGCTGCCGGAAGTAGGTTGATTGACGATCCGCTATCTAATAGAGTACGGTCGAACCTCTGCTCTCTGATGTGGCATCTGACATAAGGGGCTCCGGAATCTGGCCTCTATCGCGAATCACGTGGCTTTCGTCAGCACATGGATCTCTGAGTGGTGGTTCCACCTCTTCCTCCTGACTGTGGTCCTGTCTCTAAGGGAACGCTGGAGAAGAGGGATGTGCTGCAAAGCCTCCTGAAGAGTCAGCTGTATGTGAAACCGATCTATCATCTGCTGGCTGAACTCCTCCTGATGTCTCTTTTTGGGATTTTCATTTTTCTTCCCCTTCCCCATCTGAAGGGCTCTAAGGAAGGGGATCACAGGGTCCTTCTCAGACGAAGGACTAGGAAAGGGTCTAAACGGCTCGACGGCCGGATCCACACATACATCATGCACCACAGTGGGACCAGAAAAAACCAAACCCTTTCCTTTATTCACAACAGTGTTCCGAGATACATCAGAAACAGGAAAAACAACAGGTCTCTCAGAATGAACATGGGTGGCCTCAGTACCACCATCGGCTGAAAGACTCGTGGCCTCAGTACCGCACTATGGCTCGGCATCAGAGGTGGCCTCAGTACCACCTCCTCCAACTGGTGAAACGGCGGCCTCAGCACCGCCGGTGGAATCAGCATCCTTGGTGGCATCAGTACCACTGTCATCATCTCTAGCAGCCTCAGTGCCGCTCTCCTCCTCCTCGTTGGGTGCTCTGGGTGTATCCTCATGGTGTCGCTCAGACGAGGCGCCGCCTGCTGGCATCCTACCGCTCCCAAGTGTGACAAAATCAGTATCAAAAAGATATGCAGACATATCACCAAAAGTATCACTCGGAGTGGCATACTCAGTACAAGCTACCTGCTCAGATTTCCTCTTCAGGTTGTTGGGGTTCGGCTCAATCTGGGTAGGGATGGCGGCCTTCCCTCTCACGATGTCCCGCATATCCTGGCGGAACTCGTCCATCTCCCTTTGAAAGGTAGCTTGCTGATCTGTGAGAAGGTGGGCTATATCATCCAAGGCGGGGCTCTCGTAGGGTGTCCCATGAGAGCCCGACGGGTAGCCTCTCTGGTAGTGAGGCTATTGGAACTGGTGTTGTGGCTGAGAGGGGTAGGGGTGTGGCTGATGCTGCTGCTGGTGAGGCTGATCACGCCTCCAAGACTATCCCTGCTGATAGAGACAAGGACCATACTGCGACGATTGCTGTTGCTGCTGTGGTGGGTACACTGGGGGCTGCTGCTACTACGACTGATGATCCCTCCGATGGTTGTACTGGCCACCCTGACCTGACGGCTACTGCTGGGGCTGGGCACCTCCGGTCCCCTAACGGAATCCGGGATGGTCTCGTTTGATACCGGGCTGGGGGCGGTCATACCAAATCCCGTTGACATCCATCAACGGCTCTGTGTCGTACTGGGGTGGCGGGAGCACTGTGATGACACGAAAAATCCCGAGCAACTAAGGTGAAGAAATAACAAAGGTCGTTGCGACCTAAGTCGCTAAAGAGATCAATCGGTCAATCAAGAAAAATAAGGATCAGACCACCAAAAGTCAGATAAAAATCAAATAAAAATAATAGTGGTCCTGGCTATTAGATTAGCCTGGTATAGCGACCAGGGTCGGACTCAGGGAGCACGTGATGACCTTACGGCCTACGAAGTAGTCTAGAACTGAAATAAAATAAAAGAAAGGTATTTTTGGTGGATTTTTAATCTTTTTATATTTTTTTGGATTTTTAAATTACTAAAGAAAATAAGAAAGCAAGTAAACAAGCCAATACAACTAATTATTTATCTACTAAAAAATCATCCAAAAATTCAAAGAAAAATGTTTTTAGGTTTTTTATATTTTTTACTGTTTTTGGGTAATTTTTGGTATTTTTCTGATTTTTATTGAATTTTATAAAAATCAAACAAGACAGAAAAATGAAGGTACTGTCCAGTCAGACTTGGAGGGCCAATTTAAAATGCAAAATGGCCCTATCAAGGTCTGAAGGTAATTCTCCTATATAATAGAAAATGCAAGGAAAATTTAGGCACCAGAATTATTAATTTTTGATTTTGCTTTTATTTATTAGAATTTTTATGGGTTTTTAGGGGTTTTGTAATTTTTATAGGTTTTATAAAGCGAAAAATGACCAAACTTGGTCAGAAAATCAAACAAGGCAAAATAACTACCTAATTATTTTTGTAATTTTTAGAGGTGTTTTAATATTTTTTTGTGAATTTTAAAGTTAGATAGTAACAAAAAAGTTTATTTTTGAATTTTTAAAAATATCAAAAATGATCAGAAATGTCTCCAAAATTTAGAGAAAATTTTACACCATGATAGGAGCCAGATCCAATTTTCATCAAATTCAGAGTTAATTTGCTATTTTATTAAAAATAAAAACAATGGTACAGTGCATAGGGACCTGTACGCAATTTAGACAAGTTCCAAGGGGTCCGATGCAAATTCTCCACGAAATCACGCGTGAGGCGCGTGATCTGGACTCAGGGACCTATTTGTAAGAGAACTAAAGTTCCTGGACTATTTAGTAACAGTACTAAAAGTCCAGGGTCTTCAGTGTAAATTACCCACTATATAACACACATGCATAATTAAACCACGCACAGGGGTATTTATGCAAATATCAAAAACATAAATTCATTCATTAACACCCTGAAAACATAAGTCAATACACGCAAATAACCCACCAAGCATGTGTCGAAGCACGTGTTCCACTATAAATAGGGATATAAACACAAATACCATAAACAACAGGGTCCTCTATGCAAATTACCAAACGCAAATAAAATGTCTAAAATATTTACAGGACTACAAATTAACACCTAAAAATATAAGGGCCTAAGAGATGTTTACCCTTTATTAAGTCGAGGGCCAGATGCTCGCCACATGTAGATCCAACGGTAGAGAAGAGGCGTGGCTAAGCACTGGGGTCCTCGGCGGTCATCCAACGGCAGGGGATACGCCACGTGTAGATCGGATGGTCGAGGTGCGCTGGGTCCTCTTTGCTGGATGGAGGGTCGAGAGGAGGCCACGTGGAGATCCAACGGTGGCTGCGGGCCTCCTCTTAACCCTGATCTGACGGTCCGGACGTAATCTGGAACTGAAGAGCAATCAGACGGCAAGGGGAGGATCCTCGATGAACTGGACGCCAGCGAGGTTTGCCGGACTCGTGTGGGCGCTAGAGGCCTCCTCGCGGCCTGCTACTGATCGAAGAAGAATCGCCTTGGCCTCCCGCGTTGAATGGTTCCCTCCGATGGTGGCGAGGAGCTCTGGGGATCTCCGGCGGCACTGGCGGAGAAGGAGCTGCTGCTCTAAAGAGTCGAAGCCCTCAGATGGGCTCGGATGAACCCTGCAAAGCACAACAACGAGCTCCTGGGTCGAGGGCAAAGTGCCTCGACCCGGTTAGGAGTGATGAAGGTGGTCTGTGCGTCGGGGCGAAGGGGCTCCGGCGAAGCGACGATGAAGGAGCCCAATCCCAGCTCCTGTGCGAGCTGGGTTGAACGAGTGGTGGAGAATGTGCGCGGAGGAAAGGCGGAGGTGATGAGCTATTCCGATGATCGGGATGATGGTGGGGGTGGTCGGAATCGAAGCTCGACGGTGATAGGGTGAATTGGGCGTAACGCAAAATTTAGAGAAATAGGGAGAGAGAAGAGGCTACCTACTGGATGCTGTCGACTGGGGAAGAGCAAGGGGTGCTCCAGGTCCTTGCCTCAAGGGCCGTCGGTGCCCGAGGCTCGAGCGTCACCTCTAGGTGGCGCACGACGGCGCAACGTCGCCGGATCGATGGTCTACACGCTCCCTCCTCGCTGCAACACCACTGCAAGCGAGCTGTCACTCTCACGGAGGTGACAGAGGTCCTTGGGTGGAGAATGGATGAGCCAAAGATAAAATGAAATGGAGGCGGAGCTCGGCTTAAATGCGAGTGCAGGTCTGAGAAGAGGGGGATCGGGCTGGGTTCCACGAAGCGCGGATCCCCACGCGGAAGATCGGGCGAGATCTCGGATGCACAAGGAAGAAGGAGAGCCCGGGATTTGCGGGTATGGGCGTCAGATCGAGCGTAGAGAAATTCGAGAAGTTGGGTCGCGGGCTCAGATCCGGGGCTCAGTGGTCCTGGGGGGGGGGGGAGTTGACCGGGGGTCAAGTCCCCCGTGGACCAATCAGGATCAGCCATGTAATAAATATTTAGAAATTCAAAATAAATAATAAATGGCCGAATATTAAAACTTAAAACATGAAAATGTTTGTTTTATTTTTTTCTATTTTTTGTGATTTTTAATTAATTTTATGAAATAAAAATAAGGTACTTATATTCTAGTGCTATATATAGGTATATGTATGATATAAATTTTTAATTTTTGGATTTTTAATTAATTATTTTGTGTACATTTTTATTCCCATTTTATATTTTTATTTATTTTAGAGCATAACATTAGAATAAAAAGGTATTTTATTTTATTTTTATTATTTATGTACAAGGGTTAAATAAATAGATATATACATCTATATACATGGTATATTTACAATGTTCTTTTTTAATTTTTAATTTTGTTATTTTTATTTTATTTTTATTTTCATGGTTTTTATTTTATTTATTCACAACATAAAATATAGAATATATACAAATTTTTAGGGATTTTAATTTATTTATTTACAAGGTGGAAATAAATAGGGGTTCTATGTACATGGTGAATATGTACAAGAAAGGTTATTTTTGTTTTCTTTTTTATTTTTCTATTTTTATTTTGATTTTGTATTTACAAATATTTACAAATATATACAAACCCATTTTATTCTATTTTTAGAGGAAAATATTTTTACTATATTTACAGGTATATTTACACACATGAGCTCCCTATCTCTCCCTACTTTGGCTTTTATGCGGTCAGGCCCATGGTGAGCCCTCCCTTGGGATTAGGTTGCTCAATATTTATTCTAAATATTTTCCTCTTTTTCTTTTTATTCTTATTCTTTTATTTTGCACAAAAACATGCTAATTATTAGTTTTTACACAATGCATGCCTTTTACTAATTATTTGTATTTACAAATATATACATGTATTTGCAAAGGTTTTTGTAGCTAAAATATAAGAATAAAGAGTAATGAATGAGTATTCATCACCCCCCTATACTTAACTTTGCTAGTCCCTTAGCAAACACTTATTTGAAAAAGAAGTGAAAAAGAAAAAGAAAAAGAAAAAGAAAAAGAGGAGAATGTACATGGATCAAGGTTGAATATTAAAATTGCCTTCATTAAATTGAATTATGGAGCTCGATCAGATCTTTGGATTATTAATGTATCGGAACCTTATTTGGACTTAAGTTTAAAACTCAACAGCCTCTAATTTCCATTAATCTATAATCAAGACTCCTCAACAACCCAGATCAGAACAAGTCACCAAACACAAACCCTGAAGACCATGAGTCTTTCCTTGTACTGTGAATGTGAAGTATATGCTCTCCACCTCAGAAGTGGCAACTTGACAACCCTCCCCAACAAAGTAACTCTAATGACTTCAATCTGGCCACTCTTTCCTCGAGGAGCGGGGTATTCCCTTCTAAGTTCAAGTTCAACCGGCTCAAGAAGAGGGGGAAGAAGAGAATGGACCATGGCCAGTGTAGCCATGTATCCTTGGGAGCTCAACCAGTCTAGCTAAGTCTCCCCTGCTGCAAGCTACATAAGGTGGGATATGAATCTCAAGCTTTGCTTATTTGCACTATATACATACTCCAGTGGGATTATCATTTTCTATCAGACCCACACTTTTTTTTTTGGGTTATTTTCTTTTTGCATTTTTTTTTCAAGTGCATCTGTACACATATACATGTGCAGCATATATACAAGGCGTTTTCTCTCTTGAGCCAGTAGACTATCCCTCTTTTGAAGCATTATTGCAAACCACAACTCCCGTCGTTAGACCCCATGGCAACCAGACCAAGTTGAGACGACTTCCTTCACTAAAAGAAGAGAGGTTCCGCCTAGAAGTACTACCCTCATATGCTACCCCGAGTCAAGGAAGACTGCCTCCTCACCACCTCATCCATAGAGAGATCGGTGCTAAGTGTAGTGTCCAAGTAAAGTCAATGTCCATATGAGTCATGTGTATGTTGTTAAGTGCTCTACTTAGGCTCATTGAGATGACATGTGATCATAGCCTAGTGGACTCAAAGAATTAAGTCACCATGGACCGAAAAGCCGTTAAACCTAAGCCCTATAAGGTTCCTCTTAGAAATTAGGTGGATTACGATCTTAATCAAGCTCCATTTCCCATTTGATTCCAGGCTAGTTTAAATGTCAACTACAATCCAGGAAAAACTATATACATATGTACAAGATGCTATTTACACAAATGCAAAATTTTTTAAAAATGTTTTGAAATCACGAATGAATGAATGCAAGAATGCAAGTTTTGCAAAATATTTACACGCATTTACACAAGATTTTTGCAAACTTTTGATTTTCAAAACATTTTGGAACAATTTTGTACTATATACATAATTTGATAGGAAAATATTTACACAAACTTTACACAAAAGGTTTTTGAAAACATTTTTACAAAAATAATTTGTACACTAGCTATGTATGTGAAAATAAAAGAATGTTTATTTACAAGAAAATTTTTTTAATTTTGTGAATTTTAGGGTTTTTAGCCATTTTATTTATTAACACACTCACACATAGTACGAGTTATGGCTAAGTATATATGGAATATATACACACCCCCTATACTTAGCTCGAACGATGTCCTCAGAGTCAAGAGCGATGAAGAAGACATAACTCGTGCTATGTATAGGGAAGTGAAAAGGAAGACTATATACAAAGACGAATGAATGAAATAGAGAATCACGAAGATCTCGGCTTTTCCCCCTATACTTAGGATCAAGTAATCCTAAGTATAGCAGGTTGTACACGAAGGGAAAGCCGAGTGGGGAATATATAGGGTCTACCCCCCATACTTAGGGTAAAATATCCCTAAGTATAGGCAGCAAAACAAGGGTAAAAGGAAACAAAAGAAATAGTCAAAGGTCCCACATCCCACCCTATACTTAGGGTAAAGTACACCCTAAGTATAGCATAATCAAGGATGACAAACGGGATGTGGGACTAAAGAATGTAATGATATGGACATCTGGATCTATACAGGTCAGGAGAACAGTGATAATCATGCATGAGATGCAATAGATGTGAGTCACAAGACCACATATCATGCAAAATGAATAGGGGCAACATCACGACCCGCGGCTCATGATCTAGAAATGGCTTGAGCTGCTGGCCGTTCACTCGAAAGGTACTCTCAGAGACAACTCTGATATGTCAATGCTACCGTTGTCATGTATTTTTCTCACCAAGTAGGGTCCCTTCCATTTGCTCTGCAGCTTCCCTGGAAATAGACGAAGCCTAGCATCAACAACCATACTCTCTGTCCAGGCTCAAAATGCTTGTGGCTGATGTGAGAATCATGCCACTCCTTCACTCTCTCCTGTAATGTAGGCTGTTTGAGAAGGCGGTATCTCTAAGCTCCTCTAAGGCTGCTAACTCTGCCCTCCTCTGGTCTCCTACACTATCTTGATCCATAATAATATCAGTGACTGCCCAAAGTGACCTGTGTCTCAACTCAACAAGTAAATGGCACGGCTTGCCATATACGAGGCGAAAGGGAGAAGTGACCAATGGTGTCTTGAAAGACGTCCTATATGCCCACAAGACCGAGTCCAAAAGCTGTGACCAATCCTTTCGTTCAGGGCGGATTGACTTTCTGCAAAATAGTCTTGATCTCCCTGTTTGACACATCGGCTAGACCATTCGTCTGTGGATGGTATGGAGTGGCTACCGATGGTCTATGCCGAACTTGCTAGCAAGGGCCTTCACCTGGTCGTTGATGAAATGAGACCCCCCATCTGAAATCAATACTCGAGGTACCCCGAACCGCGTGATGATGTGCTTCCTCAAAAATCTGCAAACTATCCTGGCATCAACGGTTCGGGCGGGGATAGCCTCAACCCAACGACTAACATAGTCAACGGCCAACAGAATGTACTCAAATCCCTGACTCTTAGGGAATGGACCCATGAAATTGATGCCCCATGCGTGAAAAACCTCACAGAAGTGAATGGGCTGCATCAGCATTCATATCACGCTGTCCACAAGTGCCCATCCTCTGACAGTTAGTACACCTCTTCACGAACTCATCAGAGTCCTTGAAGAGGGTAGGCCACCACAAGCCGGATTGGAGCACTTTCTGTGTCGTTCTCTCACAGAGTGATGTCCTCCTGCCTCAAGATTGTGGCAGTAAGTGAGGACGCTATGGTGCTCCTCCTGAGGAATGCACCTACGCCAGACTCTATCCCCTCCTTCGTGGTAAAGGATGGGATCCTCCCAGTGGTAGGACTTGGCCTTCGCGAGGAAGGTCTCAAGCCTCTGCCTGGGCCAATCTTGTGGAACTTTCTTATCAACAAGAAAGTTCACAATATTGGTATACCACGGGAGTGAGGCGATAGCAAGGATCGCCTCATCTGGGAAGGTCTCACAAATAGGGTCAATATGCTCTGCATCCTCAAGGTTCTCTAATCGGGAGAGATGATCTGCCACGACATTCTTGACTCCAGGCTTATCCTTGATCTCAATGTCGAACTCCTGGAGTAGAAGGATCCATGTAGTCAGTCTGGCCTTGGGCATCCTTCTTTGCCATGAGGTATCGGATGGCGGTGTGACAAGTAAACAGGGTCACTCTAGATCCAATAATGTACGATCTGAAATTATTCGAGGGTGAAAACTACGGCTAGCATCTCCTTCTCTGTGACTGTGTAGTTCCGTTGCACGAATCCAATGTGCAGCTAGCGTAGTGGATAGCAAATGGGACTCCATCCCTCCTCTGTCCCAGCATGGCCCCTACGGCAAAATCAGAGGCATCCGTCATGATCTCGAATGGAGGGACCAATCAGGCTGCTGGAGAACAGGAGCCTCTCACAGCACTCTGCTTTGAGAGTCTCAAACGACGAAAGACACTTGTCATCGACAAGGAACTCGGTGTCTTTAGTCAGCAGGTCAGTCAACGGTCAGGCAATCCGACTGAAATCATGAATGAACCGTCGGTAGAAACCGACGTGCCCCAGGAATGACCGTAACTGCCGCAAATTGGACGGTGGTGCGAGTTTTCTAATGACATCTACCTTGGCCGGATCAACCTCCATGCCCCTATTGGAGATGATTGTGTCCAAGCACCGTCTCTTGAGTCACCATGAAGTGACTCTTCTCCCAAGATAGCACAAGGTGGACCTCTATGCATTGCTGAAGGACTCGGTCTAGGCAGTCAAGACAGGAGTCGAATCCGTCGCCTGTAGACCGAGAAATCATCCATGAAGACCTCCAAGCACTCCCTACCATGTCCGAAAAGATCGACAGCATGCATTCTCTGAAAGGTCACAGGGGCATTGCATAGCCCAAATGGCATGCATCGGAAGGCGTATGTACCGAAGGGTCAGGTAAGGTGGTCTTGTCCTGGTCCTCGGGAGCGATGGCCACCTGGTTGTAGCCCGAGTACCCATCCAGAAAACAGTAGTGGCTCTTCCCTGCCAGTCTCTCATGATCTGATCTATAAGGGCAGGGGGAAATGATCCTTCTTGGTGGCCTGGTTGAGTCTCCTGTAGTCAACACAGAACCGCCAAGAAGTGGGTACTCGTGTAGCAATCTCCTCTCCAAACTCGCTAATCACTGTAGTGATGCCCGTCTTCTTGGGCACCACATGCAAAGGGCTAACCTACATGGAGTCAGAGATGGGGTAAATAAAATCGGCGCTCCACCATTTCGAAATTTCCTTCATGACAACCTCTCTCAGATTCGGGTTCAGCCGCCGCTGGAACTCACGCGACGGCTTCGCCCCACTCCTCTAGATAGATATGGTGGGAGCACAGGGCCGAACTTATCCCCTGGAGATCTGCTACGCTCCATCCGATTGCCTTGCGGTTCTTTTCAAGAACCCCCATCAGACGGGATTTGCTCTCCAGTCAGATCGGCAGAGATGATGACTGGTTACTTCTCAGGCTTACCCGCAAGGAATCGATACTTCAGCGATGTAGGAAGCGGCTTCATCTTTGGACAACTGGGTGCTGGTGGATCTGGCCTCTGAAAAGTCTGCGTGAACGCTGCCAAATCTGCATGGGAGAACTGAAACTCTCTGTCACTCTCAGAAACTGGAGAAGGCTGCCCTGATGGACTGTCTGTTCTGCTCGGCATCTACCTCCTCCTCAGCTGTAGGCTCAGTGGAAATCAGGTCTGGCATGTAATCATCACAATCTGCCCAATCAGACTCTAAATCCGAGGGATCTGTGTCATCTAAGGTGGCATCAGTACCACCATCATCATAAAAATCAGTGTCGCGGTCGAGAACCGGCTCTGTTGCCTCAGAAGTATCCTGAACCAGGAATGTGCTCTCCAAGCTCTCCCTCTGCTGTCGTCCCTGCATCTGAATCTGAAAATGAGAGGATGGCCTGTGCTGCTGGGTCTGCCCAAACTACCTCATCGTCTGTGATCACAAAGTCACAGTCCTGGTGGATGTCTAGCCCTACGTCTGTCAGCTGCTCTGTGTCTGAAGTCGTCTCTGAGCATGCTCTCTCTGGCTCTGATGTCCTCTACCATCTCTATTTGTACACTTTCATCCTCGACGCGAAAGTATACCTTCCCGCTATCATGGTCAGTTACCGCCTTGGCTGTGGCCAAGAACGGACGACCGAGAATGATGGGGGTATGGGTCACTGAATCAGGGATCTCCATGTCCAACACTACGAAGTCCACGGGGAATTACATGCCCTGAATAGTGACGACAACGTCTCGTAACAACCCCTTCGGCCTCTTGACAGATCGATCAGCAAAATGAAGGACTGTCCTGCTCTGTCTAAGAGTGCCCAACTCGAAGCGGTTGAGAAGGGCTGTCGGAAGTAGGTTGATAGACGATCCGCTATCTAATAGAGTACGGTCGAACCTCTGCTCTCTGATGTGGCATCTGACATAAGAGGCTCCTGAATCTGGCCTCTTGGCCGGCAGACGGTTCTTGATCGCGGAAACACGTGGCTTTCGTCAGCACATGGATCTCTGAGTGGTGGTTCTTCCTCTTCCTCCTGACTGTGGTCCTGTCTCTCAGTGAACGCTGAAGAAGGGGATGTGCTGCAAAGCCTCCTGAAGAGTCAGCTGTATGTGAAACCGATCTATCATCTGCTGGCTGAACTCTTCATGCTCTCTCATTTTGGGATTTCTTTTTTCTTCCCCTTCCCCATCTGGATGGCTCTAGGGAAGGGGATCACAGGGTCCTTCTCAGATGAAGGACTAGGAAAGGGTCTAGACGGCTCGACGGCCGGATCCACACATACATCAGGCACCACAGTGGGACCAGAAAAGCCAAACCCTTTCCTTTATTCACAAAAGAGTTCCGAGGTACATCAGAAGTAGGAAAACAACAGATCTCTCAACAAAAGCATGGGTGACCTCAACACCACCGGCTGGATCGACTGGAAGACTCGCGGCCATCAGTACCGCACTCTGGCTCGGCATCCTGGGTGGCCTTAGTACTACCTCGTCGAAATGGAGAAACGACGGCCTCAGCACTGCCTGTGGAATCAGCATCCTTGGTGGCATCGGTACCACCGTCATCATCTCTAGCGGCCTCAGTACCGCTCTCCTCCTCCTCGTCGGGCGCCCTGGGTGTATCATCATGGTGTCGCTCAGACGAGGCGTCGCCTGCTGGCATCCTACCGCTCCTAAGTGTGACAAATCAGTATCAAAAAGATATCCAGTCATATCACCAAATGCATCACTAGGAGTGGTATACTCAGTACAAGCTACCTGCTCAGATTTCTCTCTTCAGGCTGTTGGGGTTCGGCTCAATCTGGGCAGGTATGGCGGCCTTCCCTCTCACAATGTCCTGCATCTCCTGGCAGAACTCGTCCATCTCCCGTCGAAAGGTAGCCTGTTGATCTGTGAGAAGGCGGGCTATATCATCCAAAGCGGGGCTCTCGTATGGTGGACCATGAGAGCCCGACGGGTAGCCTCTCTGGTAGGGAGGCTGTTGGAACTGGTGTTGTGGCTGAGAGGGGTACGGGTGATGCTGCTGCTGCTGGTGAGGCTGATCTCGCCTCCAAGGCTGTCCCTGCTGATAGGGACGAGGACCATGCGATGACTGCTGCTGCTGTGGTGGGTACACTGGGGGCTGCTGCTGCTGCGGCTGGTGATCTGTCTGCTGGCCGTACTGACCACCCTGACCTGATGGTTGCTGCTGGGGCTGGGCACCTTCGGTCCCCAACGGAATCCAGGATGGTCTCGTCGGATACCGGGCTGGGGGCGGTCATACTAAATCCCGTTGACATCCATCAACGGCTCTGCATCGTACTGGGGTGGCGGGAGCACTACCAGAGGCTAATCCGGCTGGTATACCACCATCTGCAAGTCTGGAGATGGTGGTGACTGGTAAATGGGTTGGGCTGCTTGGTACGGCTCCGCCTGTACAAGATGAACCTGTCGAGGCTGCTGGTGAGAGCTGGAGCACTGGGACGAGCTGCTGCTGCTGCACTGGGATCGCCTCGCGACTGAAGACGGGGCTGGGAAGCCGTCTGTGCCTCCTGGAGACACATGGGCTGGGTCTTCATGTCGCTCAGAGTCTGTGCCATCTGCTCCATCTGAGTGATGCCCTGGCACTGTTCTTCTCAATCAGCTCAATCCGGTCCAACTTCTCGCTAATGATACCCATGTCTGCGGTGGTACTCCCCTGCCTGTGCTGCTGCCGCAGACGAACTGGAAGGACTGGCGTCGACCACGTGCTATCCTCTGGTACTGCACGGGTTGTGGCTGCTGGGGTCTGCCCTGAGTGTATAACCGAGTCTGGGACATCACCATGTAGTTCTCATCCATCTCCTCGTAGATGGCCCAGACCTGGTCGTGATCCTTGGCGAAGTATGACCCGCCACAAGAAGCGTTCACCAAGCCCTGAAGCTCTGGTGTCAGCCCGCTGAAAAAGCTCTGCATGAGGTTCGGCTTGGAAATGTCGTGGTGCGGCATCTATCAGTCAACTCTCTGAACCTCTCCCATGCCTCATAGAACTGCTCATTGGGGATCATGGAGAAGTTGCTGATCAGGGCTCTCGCGACATTGGTCCGCCCGAGTGGATAGTACTTATGCAAGTACTCGGTGCGGAGCTGCTCCCAAGTGTAGACGAACTTCCCCAGATGTTTCAGCTAGGTGGTTGCTCTGTCTGCCAAAGAGAAGGGGAAGGCAATCATCCTGATGGTATCCTGGTCCACCTGACGATCGTGGACAGTACTGCAAAATCATGAGAAACTCCTGGAGGTGGAGATGGGGCTCCTCGGTGGCGAGCCCATGGAAACAGGGGAGGAGCTGCAAGGTGTTCGGGAGGAACTTGAAGTCCCCACGATGGCTGGTAGCACAACCAGTGATGCATCGGTGTCGATCCGGGGTTGTGCAACTCCTGCATCGGTCTCGGTGGGTCTCCTGTCCTGCCTGCGGCGGCTGCCGCTGCGCGGCGGTCGCTGCGGCTGCTGCGGCTGCTGCTGTGGCATCATCTGGGATTCTCGGCCCGTCTCTACGCTGCTCTCGCTCTGCTCTCATCTGCTCCATCTCTCTCCTCATATCTAACATGGAAAGCTCCCTGATCCCTCAACTGCTGCTGCATTGTCTCGAGGGAGGCGATCAGGGTGGAGTTGATCGCACCTTTGTCCAGAACAAAATGCTCGGGACTGTGGACCTCTACTGCGATCATCAGAACTGCCGGCCATGGCTCTGCAAAATCAAACGATCCATACTCAGGTGCCGATAAATCTGAAAGTCTCTCCTCTGGCTCCGGCCTCTCGGAACAGAAAGAAAGGGGGTCGAGGGGAACAGGGTGGATCGTACTCGGGTTCGGAGAGCTGGTCTCGCTCTCGCGAACCAACCTAGATGAACGGGTAGATGCGCCCGGAAAGCGGTGCAGCCAGAGGCTGCCTAAGAGATCGTCTGCCCATCATCTTGATGTGGCGAGTAAGGCGGATGAGATCTGGAGAAAACTACGATCACAAGCAAACCCCCAAGTTCCCCCAACGTAACGCGAGCTGAAGACCGTAAAGGCTCGGTCAATTTATCTTGTCAATTTTATTTTGATGAACAATCAAGATATCAGAGCGATTACATGACCTGTTGGGATACCCGATACTTTCCTAACCGTCTGTCCCGCACAGAAGAAGTCGGTAATCAGTCGAAAATAGTACCAGAGGGCTCTACCTAGTGTTCGGTTCACTCTCTCGCACAATCAAACCAAACAATGAGGGGGTTGCTCTCCCCAAGACAAGTTTTAAATGAAGTGTCTTTTAGGGTCAATAGTTTTAGCAGTCCCAATTTTATTGTTTTTCTTTTTAGATATTTTTCAATAAAAACAAAAATGCCTAACGAATTTTTCGGTTCTCCTGATTATTAAGTCAAAAACAGGGGAGAAGACGAAAAAGCCGATGCGCGATGAAATCAATGATGCATGCAAAGTAAGAAATGTGTACCTGTCTCCAGCACTCTACATGCAATATGATCTGCGCAGAATTGAAAGACAGAAAATAAACTACCTATATGGTGCAACGGAAAAAGCCGAGTCCCTAAATAGCAACTTCTTCTCGAAAGAACCATCTAGCTGGTCACCAGCCTTCGATCCAAAGGGTCCGGTCTCAGTCTACCCCTCCTCCTCCTGACACATCGGGTTCAGGATCAGCGCTTGGCAGGGCAGGCTACGGCACGTAGGCTCGAAGGGAGTGAGTCAGCTATTTTTATTATTCTTTTATTAGTAGGTCCAATTAACGATCTATAGGCACAAGCAGTCTATTAGGTGTTTCGATCCTACTCAGTACGACACAGTCAAACAGAAAGTCCTACGGCTAGGGGCTCGATAAAAACCGCGTGAAACCCTAAAAGGCAGCGAAAAACAAAAACCGCGAAGAAAAGCCGCGAAAAACCTAAGGGTCCCCCCGAGCACACCGGTGCTCGGTGAAACAGACCCGAGAAAGTGTCCAAGTCCAAGTCATCCCTGTATTACTACAACAATTCAAATCAAATGAAATAAAGTCTAACTAATCTAAGCCTCTCCCACTCAGCTACTCTCTCACGCTCTCCTACGGCTCCGTGCAGAAGGGAGCCGCCTCCGAATCCCGCGGTTGCGCCGGCTTCTCGAGAGTCGCCGCCTCGATCCTCGGGCCCTCGCAAGAATGAAACAGAGTGTCACAGACCAAATAGAATAATCAAATAAAGACAGAAAATATAAACAGGGGTATATGTGCAAAAATGGCAAATAAAATAAACAAACAAAATCAACTAAAATCAAAAGAAAAGAAAAGAAAAATAAAATAAAATAAAACGGAAATAAAAGAAAAATGAAAAGCTGCGAAAAGTCGCGAACTCAGAAAGAGTCGCGAAAGCCGCGAAAAAGAAAACGAATTAAAAAGAAAACTAAAGCGACTACTAAGCCGCGCTCCCCGGCAACGGCGCCATTCTTATGACACCAAAAATCCCGAGCAACTAAGATGAAGAAATAACAAAGGTCGTTGCGACCCAAGTCGCTCAAGAGATCAATCGGTCAATCAAGAAAAATAAGGATCAGACCACCAAAAGTCAGATAAAAATCAAATAAAATAATAGTGGGTCCTGGCTATTAGATTAGCCTGGTATAGCGACCAGGGTCGGACTCAGGGAGCACGTGATGACCTTACGCCTACGAAGTAGTATAGAACTGAAATAAATAAAAGAAAGGTATTTTTGGTGGATTTTAAATCTTTTTATATTTTTTTGGATTTTTAAATTACTAAAGAAAAAAAGAAAGCAAGTAAACAGCCAATACAACTAATTATTTATCTACTAAAAAATCATCAAAATTCAAATAAAAATGTTTTTAGGTTTTTATATTTATTACTGTTTTGGGTAATTTTTGGTATTTTTCTGATTTTTATTGAATTTTATAAAAATCAAACAAGATAGAAAAATGAAGATACTGTCCAGTCAGACTTGGAGGCCAATTTAAAATGCAAAAAATGGCCTTATCAAGTCTGAAAGTAATTTTTCTATATAATAGAAAATGCAAGGAAAATTTAGGCACCAGAATTATTAATTTTTGATTTTTCTTTTATTTATTAGAATTTTTATGGTTTTTTAGGGGTTTGTAATTTTTATAGGTTTTATAAAGTGCAAAAATGACCAAACTTGGTCAGAAAATCAAACAAGGCAAAACAAACACTACCTAATTTTTTTGTAATTTTTAGAGGTGTTTTAATATTTTTGTGAATTTTAAAGTTAGACAGTAACAAAAAAGTTTGTTTTTGAATTTTTAAAATATCAAAAATGATCATAAATGTCTCCAAATTTAGAGAAAATTTTACACCATGGCAGGAGCCATGTTTTTAATTTTCATCAAATTCTGAGTTATTTGTTATTTTATTAAAATAAAAACAATGGTATAGTGCATAGGGACCTGTACGCAATTTAGACATGTTCCAGGGGTCTGGTGCAAATTCTCCACGAAATCACGCGCGAGGCACGTGACCTGGGCACTCAAGACCTATTTGCAAGAGAACTAAAGTTCCTGGACTATTTAGTAACACGTACTAAAAGTCCAGGGGCTTCAGTGTAAATTACCCACTATATAACGCACATGCATAATTAAACCACGCACAGGGGTATTTATGCAAATATCAAAAACATAAATTCATTCATTAACACCCTGAAAACATAAGTCCATACACGCAAATAACCTAACAAGCACGTGTCGAAGCACGTGTTCCACTACAAATAGGGGTATAAACGCAAATACCAAAAACGATAGGGTCCTCTATGCAAATTACCAAACGCAAATAAAATGTCTAAAATATTTACATGACTACAAATTAACACCTAAAAATCTAAGTTTCCTAAGAGATGTTTACCCTTTATTAAGTCGAGGGCCAGATGCTCGCCACGTGTAGATCCAACGGTAGAGAGGAGGCGCGGCTAAGCACTGGGGTCCTCGACGGTCATCCAACGGCAGGGGACGCGCCACGTGTAGATCGGACGGTCGAGGTGCGTTGGGTCCTCTTCGCTGGATGGAGGGTCGAGAGGAGGCCACGTGGAGATCCAACGGTGGTTGCGGGCCTCCTCTTAACCCTGATCTGACAGTCCGGACGTAATCTGGAACTGAAGAGCAATCGGACGACAGGGGAGGATCCTCGATGAACTGGATGCCGACGAGGTTCGCCGGACTCGTGTGGGGGCTGGAGGCCTCCTCGCGGGCTGCTACTGATCGGAGAAGAATCGCCTTGGCCTCCCGCATCGAATGGTTCCCTCCGATGGTGGCGAGGAGCTCTGGGGATCTCCGGCGGCACTGGCGGGGAGGAGCTGCTGCTCCAAAGAGTCGAAGCCCTCAGATGGGCTCGGATGAACCTGCAAAGCACATCAACGAGCTCCTAGGTCGAGGGCAAAGTGCCTCGACCCGGTTAGGAGTGATTAGGTGGTCTGTGCGTCGGGGCGAAGGGGCTCCGGCGAAGCGACGGCGAAGGAGCCCCAATCCCAGCTCCTGTGCGAGCTGGGTTGAACGAGTGGGTGGAGAATGTGCGCGGAGGAAAGGCGGAGGTGATCAGCTATTCCGATGATCGGGACGACGGCGGGGGTGGTCGAAATCGAAGCTCGACGGTGACGGGGTGAATTGGGCGTAACGCAAAATTAGAGAAATATGGAGAGAGAAGAGGCTACCTACTGGATGCTGTCGACCGGGGAAGAGCAGGGGGTGCTCCAGGTCCTTGCCTCAAGGGCCGTCGGTGCCCGAGGATCGAGCGTCACCTCCAGGCGGCGCACGACGGTGCAACGTCGCCGGATCGATGGTCTACATGCTCCCTCCTCGCTGCAACACCACTGGAAGCGAGCTGTCACTCTCGCGGAGGCGATGGAGGTCCTTGGGTGGAGAATGGATGAGCCAAAGATAAAATGAAATGGAGGCGGAGCTCGGCTTAAATGCGAGTGCAGGTCCGAGAAGAGGGGATCAGGCAGGGTTCCACGAAGTGCGGATCCCCACGCGGAAGATCGGGCGAGGATCTCGGATGCACAAGGAAGAAGGAGAGCCCGGGATTTGTGGGTATGGGCGTCGGATCGAGCGTAGAGAAATTCGAGAAGTCGGGTCGCGGGCTCGGATCCAGGGCTCCAGGGTCCTGGGGGAGAGTTGACCGGGGGTCAACGTCCCCCGTGGACCAATCAGGATCAACCATGTAATAAATATTTAGAAATTCAAAATAAAATAATAAATGGCCGAATTATTAAAAACTCAAAACATGAAAAATGTTTGTTTTATTTTTTTTCTATTTTTTGTGATTTTTAATTAATTTTTATGAAATAAAAATAAGGTACATATATTCTAGTGCTATATATAGGTATATGTATGAGAATACTCATTCATCACTCTTTATTCTTATATTTTAGCTACAAAAACCTTTGCAAATGCATGTATATAGTTGTAAATATAATAATTACCAAAAGCATGCATTGTGTAAAAAGTAATAATTAGCATGTTTTTGTGCAAAAATAAAAGAATAAAGATCAAAAGAAAAAGAGGGAAATATTTAGAATAAATATTGAGCAACCTAACCCAAGGAGGGCTCAGCATGGGCCTGACCGCATAAAAGCCAAAGTAGGGGGAGATAGGGGCTCATGTGTGTAAATACATATGTAAATAAAATAAAAATATTTTCCTCCCAAAAATAGACTAAAATAGGTTTGTAAATATTTGTATATATTTATAAATATAAAATCAAGATAAAAATAGAAAAATTAAAAAGAAAACAAAAACATCACTCATGTACACAGTCACCTTGTATATAGTCCATTAATCTTATATCTATTTAGCCCTATAAATAAATAAAATTAATTTCCAAAAATCTTGTACATATTCTATGTCTTATGATTGTAAATAAATAAAATAAATTAAAACAAAATAAAAATAAAAATAACAAAATTAAAAATAAAAAATACTATTGTAAATATACCATGTATTTAAATGTACATATGTATTTTTTTCACCTATGTATATAAATAATAAAAATAAAATAAAAATATCTTTTTATTCCTTATTTTATGATATAAATTAATAAAATATAAAATGGGAATAAAATTGTATAAAAATAACAAATTAAAAATCAATATTGAAAAGCCTATAGTGTATATATATCTATATATAGCTATATAATGTAAATACCTTATTTTTTAATTTGAAAAATTAATTAAAAATCACCAAAATAGAGAAAAATAAAATAAATATTTTTCATTTTTGAGTTTTTAATAATTCGGCCTCCTTCTATTCTAAAATGATTTTTCAATATTTTTTGAGGTGGCCTCCTCTGATTGGTCCACGGGGGAATGTTGACAGCCCGGTCAACTCCCCCTGTGGACCACTTCCCGCGGATCCAGAGCAACCCGACCCGACTTCTCCATTTTCTACCCGCTTAATCCGACAACCGAACACCTTAACCCCGGGGTCCGATTGATCCTTGAACATCCATGACCCACGCCCGGGGTGGATCTTAGGGATCCGAGGCACGAGTGACTCGCCCGATCCTGTTCTTCTCGGATCCCTGAGCATATAAAGTCACATCTCCGGCGAGCTTTTCATTCATCTTTGGACCTCCTGCTTGCTGCCGAGGAGCTCCTCCGGAGTGCCTGAGTGACAGCCGCGTGCTTTGGAGTGAAGCGAGGCTCGAGTACCCCAGGAGACCACTGATGCGGTGGCTCTGCCGTCGTGCGCCGCCGCGAGCGCGCCCAGCCTCGGGGAGACGACGCCCCTTGCAGGCAATGACCCAGGAGCTTCTTGAGCTCCAGCCCAGTCGACAGCACCCGCCAGGTATCCTTTTTAGCACGTAGATTAGCTTAGCTTCGATTTTTGCTTTTCCGATAGCCGTAGCTCCGCCAGCTCCGCCCTCCGTCTCCGTCCACCCATCAGCCCGTCCGACCATCGCTTCACGCTCACAGATTCCTTTCCACCTCTCCGACCTTCCATTCCCCCTGGCTCGCCCCGGAGCAGGGATATCGTCTCTCACCCTCCGCCGCTCGCCGGAGAGCCGCCATACCGACGCACCAGTCACCCTTTTTCCGCTCTGACGGGTCGAGGTAGTTTGCCCTCGACCCAGCTCTCTTCCTGTGCAGGTATCAGGCCTATTCGACCTCATCTGGAGGTTGAGACTTCAAGGCACAGGAGCTTCAGGCCACCGTCATTGCGGGGCCATTCTGGTGGTCCTCCGACTCATCGGAGGCCGCCATCAGCTGCGGAGCTTCACGGCGGAGCTTTCCGCTCTTCAGGAGCAGCATGGGAGGATCTCAGCGCGTGTACCGGGCCGGCGAAGCTCGTCGGCCAAGTGTTCTTCCACCATCTTCCCCGACCGTCAGATCAGCCTCGACGCTACAGATCTGATCCCGTTCGTCCATTCACGGAGCAGCCCTGACCGCCAGATCCTTGAGGTTTGATCTCCACCGTCCGATGGCTGAGGTTTAGCCATGACGTCTTCGCACCGTCAGATCCAGCACGTGGCTGAATCCTCATCCGTCCGATCCGAGCGAGCCCTTCTTCGCAGACCCACGTTGCAGCACCACCATCTGATCTTCCACGTGGACGCGTTCCAGCCGTCGGATCGACCCGAGGGTCTCACTTTGTGTGCGGCGCGCTATTCCACCCGTCTGATCTGCCACGCGTCGCGCATCCAGCCGTCCTCATTAATAAAGGGTGATTTACCCTTAGGCCATTCCTTTTACTTTATTCCGCGTTTAGTCTTGTAAATATATAGTTTAGTTGTTCAGTTTTTGGTACAATTGCATCGTGGACCCTGTGCTTTATTTCATTCGCATTTATGCCCCTGTGTATGGTGTAGCGCGTGCATCGACACGTGCTTTGTTGGGCTATTTGCACTTTGTTCCCTGTAGTTCTGGTTTGTTCTGAAATGAATGAAAACTTTTAGGTAATTGCTTTTATACCCATGTGCGTGAATGAATGGTGCATGTGCGTTTATTCGTGGGTTAATTGCAAACTAGCCCTCGGACTTTTGGTACCTGTTACCAAATAGTCCTAGGACTTGGTTTTCGTTACATTTAGGTCCCTGAGTGCCCAGGCACGTGCGACGTGCGTGTTTTCCTGGGTATTTTGCACCGGACCCCCCAGAACTCTTGGTATTTGCACTCAGGTCCCTATGCACAGTACCTAACTTTATTTTTGAATAAAATAGCAAATCTCCAAATCCAATGAAAATTGGACACATGGCTCTTGCCATAGTGTAAAATTTTCTGGAATTTTTGGAGACATTTTTGTTTTGATTTGATATTTTAAAAATTCAAAAACATCCATTTTCGTTACTGTTTGACTTTAAAAATCACAAAAAAATATTAAAACCTATCTAAAAATTACAAAAAAATAGCTACTGTTTGTTTTGGCTTGCTTTATTTTCTAGCCAATTTTGGCTATTTGTCCTTATCGAAAACTCATAAATATTGAAAAATACCTAAAAACTCATAAAATTCTAATCAATAATTTAAAAACCCAAAATCATAAATCCAGTGGCTAAATTTTCTTTGTAGTGTTTACTATACAGGAAAATTACCTCTAGGCTTTTTGGGGGTTTTTAGATATTTTATCTAAACCCCTTAAGCTTGGCTGGACATTGTTTTTATCTTTTTGCATTGTTTCATTTTTAGAAAATTAAATAAAAATCAGAAAAATCCTAAAAATTCACTAAAAACAGTAAAAGTTATAAAGTACACAAAAATATTTTTATTTGAATTTTTGGTTGATTTTTAGTGCATTAAATAAATAGTTGAATTGCCTTGTGTTCTTGTTTTCTTTAATTTCTTAATTAATTAAAAATCCAAAAAAATATAAAAAGAATTAAAACCACCAAAATACACTCTTCTTTTCTTTTCTTTTATTTTTGACTACTTCGTAGGCCGCAAGGCCATCACGTGCTCCTTGTGTTCGACCCTGATCGCTATACCAGGTTAATAAAATAGCAAGACCGCTATTGATTTCGATTTGATTTTATTTTATATTGGTGGTCTCTTTTTCTTGATTGATCGAGTCTGATTGCTTGGGTCGCAACGACCATTTAGTACCTTATACCCGAGCCATCATTTTTCGGTCATCAGAATGGCGCCGTTGCCGGGGAGCACGGCTTAGTAGTTTTTGTTTTAACCTTATTTTCTTTTTCGCGGCTTTTCGCGGCTCTTTCTGAGTCCGCGGCTTTTCGCGGCTTTCTGTTTTTCTTTTATTTTTGTTTTATTTTGGTTTTGCTTTATTTTCTCTTATTTTTGTTTTTGTTTTTGCTTGAGTTTGAGTGTTTATTTTATTTGGCATTTTTGCACATGTACCCTGTTTTATTTTCTTGATATTATTTGATATTTTATTGGTCTGACCACTCTGTTTCTTTCTTGCGAGGGCCCGAGGACCGAGGCGGCTGATTTCGAGAAGCTGACGCAACCGCGAGACTCGGAGGCGTCCCCCTTCTGCACGGAGCCACAGGAGAGCGTGAGAGAGAGGTTGAGTAGGAGAGGATTAGAGTAGGATTAGTTTAGTCTTTTTATTTTCATTTTATTTGATTATTTGTAATAATTCAGGGACACTCAGACTTGGACTTGGACTTTGCTTGACTAGCGGGTCTGTTTCGCCGAGCACCGGTGTGCTCGGGGGACCCTTAGGTTTTTCGCGGGTTTTCTCGCAGTTTTGGTTTTCTTGCTGCCTTTGACGGTTTTACGCGGTTTTTATCGAGCCCCTAGACGTAGGATTTCTGCTTGATTGTGCCGTAATTAGTAGGTCCCCACACCTAATTGCTTGCCTGTTCCTATAGTGCGATTAATTGGACCTACTAGTAATTGATTAATAAAAATAACTGACTCATCCCCTTCGTAGCCTACATGCCGTAGCCTGCCCTGCCAAGCGCTGCTCCTGAACCCGATGTGTCGGGAGGAGGAGGGGTAGACTGAGACCGGACCTTTGGCTTGAAGGATTGGTGACCAGTTAGATGGTTCTTCGAGTAGACTTGCTTGTTTAGGACTCGGATTTCACCGCTGCACCATATAGGTAGTTTATTTTTTTGTCTTTACATTTCTGTGCGGATCACTTGCATGTAGAGTGCTGGAGGAAGGTACGCATTTCTATCTCTGCATGCATCATTTATTTCATTGCGCATCGGCTTTTTCGTCTTCTCCCCCTATTTTTGACTAAATAACCAGGAGAATCGAAAAATTCATTAGGCCTTTGTTTTTATTGAAAAATATCTAAAAACAAAAACAATAAATCGGGACTGCTAATCATACTTGAGCTAAAAGACACTTCACTGAAAATCTGTCTTGGGAGAGCAACCCCCTCCTTGTTTGGTTTGGATGAGCGAGAGAGTGACCCGTACATTAGGATAGAGCCTCTGATCTTTCTTGACTGATTACCGGCTTTCAGTACGGGACAGTCGGTTGAGAAATATCTGGATACCTATTTACCTCACGTAATCGCTCTGATAGACTGAATGATCACCTAAAATAAAATCGACAAGATAATTGACCGATCCCTTTCGGTCTTCATCTTTGTGTGCGTAGGTGAATTGGTGGTTTGCTTGTTCATCTTGTATGATTACCAGATCCCTTCGATCTTGCCTCATCTTCCTCCATCTATTTCCCACCCTCCCTCCCTTCAGTCTTCTTCTTCTCTCCTTTACCCCTGGATGATGGATCCCCCTCACTTCGAGCCGACTTTTACGGCTTCTTCTCCATCCTCTGACCATCACTCCAGTCCACCTTCTAGGGAGGTCGGATCTCCGACCAACCTCCCGCTCCCTCCCTCCCTTTCATCTCACCACTCTGGGCATGCTGTGCGAGACGTCCGAGGATACCAGATAGAGCAGATGCGAGACCCGGACGATGTTGTTGCTGAGTTGAGAGCGCACTCCGATGGTGATCAGAGAGAGCAGTGGAGATCAGCAGACATATCCTATTCCGGAATGATGGAGGAGAAGGTAGCACATGGAGCTCAGTCAGCTTCTACACTAGGTCCATTCGTCTTGGATTTGGATTACATTCAGCGACTGCCGACATTTTTAGGAGAGGCACACGAGGAGCCGTATCTTCACCTGTCCGCATTCGAGGAGTTTTGCAGAGCTCAGAGATATTCAGATATCACTGCAGAGGAGCTGATGAGCAGGACCTTCCCCTTCACGCTTCAGGACAAAGCCATGAGATGGCACCGACGATTGGGGAGGACATTCAAGACGTGGAGAGATCTACGCCGAGAGTTTCTACAGAGATACTTCCCTCCACGTAGAGCAGATTTCATGCGGTCTTTGATCACCGACTTTTCAGTAGACCCCCAGGAGCCATTGCACGAGGCATGGCCGAGGTTTCTTGACCTCTTGAGGAGATTTCCTGAGCACGACTTCCACTTACAGGCTTGATTGAGATCTCCATGCAAGGGATGACCGCAGAGCAGCTTGCACTGGTGATTACCACATGTGGCGGTTCACACCGCAGTTCCGACATTCACTTCCTGGACACCGTCTCGAGTTTACTTTCACAGAGATCTTCTTCGCGAGATGCCATAGTCGGGACATCACATGCGGACGATGCAGTACTAGTGTGGTGTGTCACTTTACATGATGAGTCAGCTTCTACACACCAGCCCGAGGACTTGGAGCAGACAGCACCATTGACAGAGGAGAGGACTGCGATAACAGAGGTTCGGACCCAGAGTCTACTTGAGTTCCCGTTGGCCTTCCAGTTGGAGTTCAAGTCAGCCCCAGAGTCCCCAGTTGACGAGTCTTGGATATCAGATCTTCTGATAACCCAGGAGCCAGAGGAGCCCCAGCTTTTGCAGCCATTGATTCAGACACTTCAGATTCCAGCCCCATAGGAGACAATTTCCTTTCTGCAGAGATACTTCTTGGATATGGACAGCTACCAGGACTCAGCCCAGCAGCCACAGCTCGATGAGGGACACCACTTTGAGATTACAGACACAGAGAGTCCCGTTTTCGATCCTTTTGTCCTCCACTTTCTTGAGACAGATACACTTCTGAGGACCAGCGGGCAGCCAGCATAGCCACATAGCGAGGATCAGTCGCAGACACTTTGCCAGCTTCCGCGGTGTTGACTAGTACCTTCTCCTGTTTCCAGATTGCCGAGACCTACACTTCCGATGATGATGCAGCCTGGTGCACCGAGTGGATACTTGATAGCAGTGCAGATGCCCATCTAGATCCTGATCCTCTTCTTCTCATTTTTGATCATGCATCTCTCCCCGAGGGTTATCTGCAGGAGGATGCCGCACTCGATGAGTACTCGGTTTCACTTTCTGAGAGTGTTTCCGATCTGGCGGAACACGAAACCAAGTCTTTAGATCATTCTGATTCTGAGTCTTCTCACCTCGATGACCCTCGCGAGGACGAGCCCATTCTGGAGTATTCGATGATTTGCCTAATCTGATTCTATTTCATGCATCGGATATCCGTCTGCTTAGAGAGTCTCCTGATCTTGATTGTACACACCTGCTTGAGACACTGATTGACGTGGAGGATTCTATTACTGATCCATCCTTCTCCACGTTTGATTTCTTCGGCTCTATACTTTCACTCCAGTCTGATCTAGAGCCGATGATTTCTTTTGTACTATCGGATCCCGATCACTTCTTTCCATATCACTGGCCGCGGTAGTAGACACCCGCTTGATTGCATACCTGGGTGTCTTTGTTTACACTGTTGACTTCGTCGTTGTTCTCATACCGAGACTGCGACAACAGTACAACATTCGCCTTACCGATGCCGTACTGAACCTTGATACTGCGTTGTCCTAGCCTTTGCGCCCAGCTAGGGGCGTAAAAACTAGCGCTTGTTGAGAGGCACCTCAACATTGTACTCTTTTGTATATACATGTTTCGTCTTGTTTTGATCTTTCTTTCTTTCGTTCTTTTTTTCACCCCAGGTCTCGCTTAGGATTATCTTTGCTATACTTAGGATATTGCTCATCCTAAGTATAGGGGGGTGAAAACACCGGGTTGTTCTTCGTTCTATTTCATCACTTCTGTTGTTGCCTATACTTAAGGTTCTCCACCTTAAGTATAGGGGGAGTGGTGTCCTCCTCCTTGTATATATTCGTGATTTTCTTAGTGTCTTGCTACCCCTGTTTTGCTGCCTATACTTAAGGAGACTTCACCCTAAGTATAGGGGGGGTAGACCATGTACATTCTCCTCTCGGTTTTCCCTTTGTGTACAACCTACCATACTTAGGATTACTTGATCCTAAGTATAGGGGGAGAACCCGAGACCCCTGTGATTTTCTTTGTCGTTGTATATAGCCTTCCTTTTCACTTCCCTATACCTAGCACGAGTTATGTCTTCTTCATCGCTCTTAACTCTGAGGACATCGTTCGAGCTAAGTATAGGGGGGGGTGTATATATTTCATATATACTTTAGCCATAACTCGTACTTTGTGTGAGTGTGTTAATAAATAAAATGGCTAAAAACCCTAAAAATCACAAAAAACAAAAAATTTTCATGTACATAAACCTTCTTTTATTTGCACATAAATAGCTAGTGTACAAATTATTTTTGTAAAAATGTTTTCAAAAATCTTTTCTGTAAAGCTTGTGTAAATATTTTCTTATCAAAATTATGTATATAGTACAAAATTTTTCCAAAATCTTTTGAAATCAAAAGTTTGCAAAAATCTTGTGTAAATGTGTGTAAATACCTTTTGCAAAACTTGCACTTCATGCATCATCCATTCATGATTTCAAAACATTTTTCAAAATTTTGCATGTTTGTAAACTTTGTGTAAATAACATCTTGTGTACATATGTATATAGTTTTTCTGGATGATAGTTGACATTTAAACTAGCCTGGAATCAAATTGAGAAATGGAGCTTGATTAAGATCTTAATACACCTAACTTCTAAGAGGAACCTTATAGGGCTTAGGTTTAAGACTTTTCAGGTCCATGGTGACTTAATTCTTTGAGTCCACTAGGCTATGATCACATGTCATCTCAATGAGCCTAAGTAGAGCACTTAACAACAACACATGACTCATATAGACAATGGCTTTACTTGAACACCAGCACTTTGCACCGAGCTCTCTACGGATGAGGTGGTGAGGAGGCAGTCTTCCTTGACTTGGGGTAGAATATGAGGGTAGTACTTCTAGGCGGAACCTCTCTTCTTCTTTTAGTGAAGGAAGTGCGTCTCAACTTGGTCTGGTTGCCATGAGGTCTAACGACGGGAGTTGTGGGTTGCAATAAAGCTTCAAAAGAGGGATAGTCTACTGGCTCAAGAGGAAAAACTCCTTGTATATATGCTGCACATGTATATGTTGTATAGATGCACTTGAAAAAAAATGCAAAAAGAAAATAACTCCAAAAAAAGTGGTGGGTCTGATAGAAAATGATAATCCCACTGGAGCATGTATATAGAGTGCAATAAGCAAAGCTTGAGTTTCATGATCCACCTGATGTAGCTTGCAGCAGGGAGACTTGGCTACACTGGTCAAGCTCCCAAGGGTACATGGCTACACTGGCCTTGACCCATTCTCTTCTTCCCCCTCTTCTTGGGCCGGTTGAACTTGAACTTCGAAGGGAATACCCCGCTCCTCGAGGAAAGAGTAGCCAGATTGAGGTCATAGAGTTACCTTGTTGGAGAGGGTTGTCAAGTTGCCATTTCTGAGGTGGAGAGCTTAGATCTCACATTCACAGGACAGGAAAAGATTCATGGTCTTCAGGGTTTGTGTTTGATGACTTGTTCTGATCTGGAGCATTGAGGAGTCTTGGTTATAGATTAGTGGAACTTAGAGGTTGTTAAGTTTTAAGCTTAAGTCCAAATAAGGTTCCGACATATTAATAATCCAAAGATCTGATCGAGCTCCATATCTTAATTTAATGAAGGCAAGTTTAATAATCAACCTTGATCCATGTACATTCTCTTTTTCTTTCTTCTTTATTTCTTTTTCACTTCTTTTTTCAAATAAGTGTTTGCTAAGGGACTAGCAAAGTTAAGTATAGGGGGGTGATGAATACTCATTCATCACTCTTTATTCTTATATTTTAGCTACAAAAACCTTTGCAAATGCATGTATATAGTTGTAAATATAAATAATTACCAAAAGCATGCATTGTATAAAAAGTAATAATTAGAATGTTTTTGTGCAAAAATAAAAGAACAAAGATCAAAAAGAAAAAAGGTAAATATTTAGAATAAATATTGAGCAACCTAACCCAAGGGAGGGCTCAGCATGGGCTTGACCACATAAAAGCCAAAGTAGGGGGAGATAGGGGCTCATGTGTGTAAATACATATGTAAATAAAATAAAAATATTTTCCTCCCAAAAATAGACTAAAATAGGTTTGTAAATTTTTGTATATATTTATAAATATAAAATCAAGATAAAAATAGAAAAATTAAAAAGAAAACAAAAACATCACTCATGTACATAGTCACCTTGTATATAGTCCATTCATCTTATATCTATTTAGCCCTATAAATAAATAAAATTAATTTCCAAAAATCTTGTACATATTCTATGTCTTATGATGTAAATAAATAAAATAAATTAAAACAAAAACGAAATAAAAATAACAAAATTAAAAATCAAAAATACTATTGTAAATATACCATGTATATAAATGTACATATGTATTTTTTTCACCTATGTATATAAATAATAAAAAATAAATAGAAATATCTTTTTATTCCTTATTTTATGATATAAATAAATAAATATAAAATGGGAATAAAATTGTATAAAAATAACAAATTAAAAATCAAAATTGAAAAGCCTATAGTGTATATATATCTATATATAGCTATATAATGTAAATACCTTATTTTTACTTTGAAAAATTAATTAAAAATCACCAAAAATAGAGAAAAATAAAATAAACATTTTTTATTTTTTGAGTTTTTAATAATTCGACCTCCTTCTATTTTAAAATGATTTTTCAATATTTTCTGAGGTGGCCTCCTCTGATTGGTCCACGGGGGAATGTTGACCGCCCGGTCAACTCCCCCCTGTGGACCACTTCCCGCGGATCCAGAGCAACCGACCCGACTTCTCCATTTTCTACCCGCTCAATCAGACAACCGAGCAACTTAACCCCGGGGTCCGATTGATCCTTGAACATCCATGACCCACACCCGGGGTGGATCTTAGGGATCCGAGGCACGAGTGACTCGCCCGATCCTATTCTTCTCGGATCCCTGAGCATATAAAGTCACAGCTCCGACGAGCTTTTCATTCATCTTTGGACCTCCTGCTCGCTGCCAAGGAGCTCCTCCGGAGTGCCTGAGTGACATCCGCGTGCTTTGGAGTGGAAGCGAGGCTCGAGTACCCCAGGAGACCACTGATCCGGTGGCTCTGCCACCGTGCGCCGCCGCGAGCGCGCCCAGCCTCAGGGAGACGATGCCCCCTTACAGGCAATGACCCAGGAGCTTCTTGAGCTCTAGCCCAGTCGACAGCACCCGCCAGGTAACCTTTTTAGCACGTAGATTAGCTTAGCTTCGATTTTTGCTTTTCCGGTAGCCGTAGCTCCGCCAGCTCCGCCCTCCGTCTCCGTCCACCCATCAGCCCGTCCGACCATCGCTTCACGCTCACCAGATTCCTTTCCACCTTCTCCGACCTTCCATTCCCCCTGGCTCGCCCCGGAGCAGGGATATCGGCTCTCACCCTCTGCTGCTCGCCGGAGAGCCGCCATACCGACGCACCAGCCACCCTTTTTCCGCTCTGACGGGTCGAGGCAGTTTGCCCTCGACCCAGCTCTCTTCCTGTGCAGGTATCAGGCCTATTCGACCTCATTTGGAGGTCGAGATTTCAGGGCACAGGAGCTTCAGACCACTGCCGCCGTGGGGCCATTCTGGTGGTCCTTCGACTCATCGGAGGCCGCCATCAGCTGCGGAGCTTCACGGCGGAGCTTTTCCGCTCTTCAGGAGCAGCAGGGGAGGATCTCAGCGCGTGTACCGGGCTGGCGAAGCTCGCCGACCAAGTGTTCTTCCACCATCTTCCCCGACCGTCAGATCAACCTCGACGCTCCAGATCTGATCCCGTTCGTCCATTCACGGAGCAGCCCTGACCGCCAGATCCTTGAGGTTTGATCTCCACCGTCCGATGACTGAGGTTTAGCCACGACGTCTTTGCACCGTCAGATCCAGCACGGGGCTGAATCTCATCCGTCTGATCCGAGCGAGGCCCTTCTTCGCAGACCCACGTTGCAGCACCACCGTCTGATCTTCCACGTGGACGCGTTTCCACCCGTCCGATCTGCCACGCGTCGCGCATCCAGCTGTCCTCATTAATAAAGGGTAATTTACCCTTAGGCCCTTCCTTTTACTTTATTTCGCGTTTAGTCTTGTAAATATATAGTTTAGTTGTTCAGTTTTTGGTACAATTGCATCGTGGACCCCGTGCTTTATTTCATTCGCATTTATGCCCCTGTGTATGGTGTAGCACGTGCATCGACACGTGCTTTGTTGGGCTATTTGCACTTTGTTCCCTGTAGTTCTGGTTTGTTTTGAAATGAATGAAAACTTTTAGGTAATTGCTTTTATACCCCTGTGCGTGAATGAATAGTGCATGTGTGTTTATTCATGGGTTAATTGCAAACTAGCCCTCGGACTTTTGGTACATGTTACCAAATAGTCCTAGGACTTGGTTTTCGTTACATTTAGGTCCCTGAGTGCCCCAGGCACGTGCGACGCGCGTGTTTTCCTGGGTATTTTTCACCAGACCCCCCAGAACTCTTGGTATTTGCACTCAGGTCCCTGTGCACAGTACCTAACTTTTATTTTTGAATAAAATAGCAAATCTACTCCATTGCCATAGTGTAAAATTTTCTGGAATTTTTGGAGACATTTTTGTTTTGATTTGATATTTTTAAAAATTCAAAAACATCCATTTTCGTTACTGTTTGACTTTAAAAATCACAAAAAAATATTAAAACGTATCTAAAAATTACAAAAAATTAGCTACTATTTGTTTTGGCTTGCTTTATTTTCTAGCCAATTTTGGCTATTTGTCCTTATCGAAAACTCATAAAAATTGAAAAACACCTAAAAACTCATAAAAATTCTAATCAATAATTTAAAAATCCAAAAATCATAAATCCAGTGGCTAAATTTTCTTTGTAGTGAAAATTACCTCTAGGCTTTTTGGGGGTTTTTAGATATTTTATCTAAACCCCTTAAGCTTGGCTGGGCATTGTTTTTATCTTTTCGCATTGTTTCATTTTTAGAAAATTAAATAAAAATCAGAAAATCCCAAAAATTCACTAAAAACAGTAAAAATTATAAAATACACAAAAATATTTTTATTTGAATTTTTGGATGATTTTTAGTGCATTCAATAAATAGTTGAATTGCCTTGTATTCTTGTTTTCTTTAGTTTCTTAATTAATTAAAAATCCAAAAAAAAATAAAAAGAATTAAAAACCACCAAAAATACACTCTTCTTTTCTTTTATTTTATTTTTGACTACTTCGTAGGCCGCAAGGCCATCACGTGCTCCTTGTGTTCGACCCTGGTCGCTATACTAGGTTAATAAAATAGCAAGACCGCTATTGATTTCGATTTGATTTTATTTTATATTGGTTGTCTCTTTTTCTTGATTGATCGAGTCTGATTGCTTGGGTCGCAACGACCATTTAGTACCTTATACCCGAGCCATCATTTTTCGGTCATCAATGTACAATATAAATTTTTAATTTTTGGATTTTTAATTAATTATTTTTGTACATTTTTATTCCCATTTTATATTTTATTTATTTAGAGCATAAAATTAGGAATAAAAAGGTATTTTTATTTTATTTTTATTATTTATGTACAAGGGTTAAATAAATAGATATATACATCTATATACATGGTATATTTACAATGTTCTTTTTAATTTTTAATTTTGTTCTTTTTATTTTATTTTTGTTTTCATGGTTTTTATTTTATTTATTCACAACATAAAATGTAGAATATATACAAATTTTTAGGGATTTTAATTTATTTATTTACAAGGTGAAATAAATAGGGGTTCTATGTACATGGTGAATATGTACAAGAAAGGTTATTTTTGTTTTCTTTTTAATTTTTCTATTTTTATTTTGATTTTATATTTACAAATATTTACAAATATATACAAACCCATTTTATTCTATTTTTAGAGGAAAATATTTTTACTATATTTACAGGTATATTTACACACATGAGCTCCCTATCTCTCCCTACTTTGGCTTTTATGCGGTCAGGCCCATGTTGAGCCCTCCCTTGGGATTAGGTTGCTCAATATTTATTCTAAATATTTCCCTCTTTTTCTTTTTATTCTTTATTCTTTTATTTTTGCACAAAAACATGCTAATTATTAGTTTTTACACAATGCATGCCTTTTGCTAATTATTTGTATTTACAAATATATACATGTATTTGCAAAGGTTTTTCTAGCTAAAATATAAGAATAAAGAGTGATGAATGAGTATTCATCACACTACTAGAGGCTGATCCGGTTGGTATACCACCATCTGAGTGTCAGTAGATGGTGGTGCCTGGTAGGTGGGCTGCGGCTGTTGGTACGGCTCCGCCTGTACAAGATGAACCTGTCTAGGCTGTTGGTGGGAGCTGGAGCGCTGGGACAAGATGCTGCTACTGCCTGGATCGCCTAGTGACTAAAGACGGGGCTAGGGAGTCGTCTGTGCCTCCTGGAGATACATGAGCTGGGTCTTCATGTCACTCAAAGTCTGTGCCATCTGCTCCATCTGAGTGATGCCCTGGCACTGCTTCTTCTCTATCAACTCCATCCGGTCCAGCTTCTCGCTGATGATGCCCATGTCTGTGGCTGTACTCTCTGCTTGTGCTGCTGTCGCAGACGAACTGGATGGACCGGCGTCGACCCGTGCTATCCTCTGGTACTGCACATGTTGTGGCGGCTGGGGTCTGCCCTGAGTGTATAACCGGGTCTGGGACATCACCATGTAGTTCTCAGCCATCTCCTCGTAGATGGCCCAGACCTGGTCGTGATCCTTGGCGAAGTAAGACCCGCCACAAGAAGTGTTTACCAAGCCCTGAAGCTCTGGTGTCAGCCCGCTGAAAAAGCTCTGAACGAGGTTCGGCTTGGAGATATCGTGGTGCGGGCATCTATCGGTCAGCTCTCGGAACCTCTCCCATGCCTCGTGAAACTACTCGTTGGGGAGCATGGAGAAGTTGCCGATTAGGGCTCTCGCGGCATTCGTCCGCCGGAGTGGGTAGTACTTATGCAAGTACTCGGTGCGGAGCTGCTCCCAAGTGTAGACAAACTTCCCCAGATGTTTCAGCCAGGTGGATGCTCTGTCTGCTAAGGAGAAGGATAAGGCGATCATCCGTATCGTGTCCTAGTCCACCTGACGGTCGTGGACAGTATTGCAAATCATCAGAAACTCCTGGAGGTGGAGATAGGGCTCCTCTGTGGCGAGCCCATGGAAACAGGGGAGGAGCTGCAAGGTGTTCAGGGGGAACTTGAAGTCCCCCACGATAGCTGGTAACACAACCCAGTGATGCATCAGGGTCGATCCGGGGTTGTGCAACTCCTGCATCGGTCTCGGCTGCTCTGCTCCTGCCGCGACGGCTGCTGTTGTGGCTGCGGCCGCTGTGGCTGTTGCTGCCTCATCTGGGATCCTCGGCCCGTCTCTACGCTGCTCGCCCGCTCTGCTCTCATCTGCTCCATCTCGCGCCTCATATCCAACATGAAAGCTCCCTAATCCCTCAACTGGTGTTGCACTGTCTCGAGGGAGGCGATCAGGTGGAGTTAATCGCACCCTGGTCCAAAACAAAATGCTCAGGCTGTGGACCTCTACTGCGATCATCAGAACTGCCGGCCATAGTCTCTGCAAAATCAAACGATCCATACTCAGGTGCCGATAAATCTGATAGTCTCTCCTCTGGCACTGGTCTCTCGGAACAGAAAGAAAGGGGGTCGAGGGGGAACAGGGTGGAATCGTACTCGGGCTCGGAGAGCGAGTCTCGGCTCTAGCGAACCAACCTAGATGAACGGGTAGACGCGCCTAAAAGAGGTGCAGCCAGAGGTTGCATAAGAGATCGTCTGCCCATCATCTTGATGTGGCGAGTAAGGCGGATGAGATCTAGAAAAACTATGATCACAAGCAAACCCCCAGTTCACCAACGCAACGCGAGCTGAAGACCGTAAAGGCTCGGTCAATTATCTTGTCAATTTTATTTTGGTGAACAGTCAAGATATCAAAGCGATTACATGACCTGTTGGGTTACCCGATACCTTCCCAACCGACTGTCCCGTACAGAAGTAGTCGGTAATCAGTCGAGAAGAGTATCGGAGGGCTCTACCTAGTATTCGGGGTCACTCTCACACAATCAAACCAAACAATGAGGGGGTTGCTCTCCCTAAGACAGATTTTTAAGTGAGATGTCTTTTAGGGTCAATAGTTTTAGCAGTCCCAATTTTATTGTTTTTCTTTTTAGGTATTTTTCAATAAAAACAAAAACGTCTAACGAATTTTTCGGTTCTCCTGGTTATTAAGTCAAAAATAGGGGAAGAAGATGAAAAAGCCGATGCGCGATGAAATCAATGATGCATGTAGATTAAGAAATGCGACCTGACTCCAGCAGTCTACATGCAAAATGATCCGCGCAGAATTGAAAGACAGAAATAAAACCACCTAAATGGTGCAAGCGGAAAAACCGAGTCCCTAAGCAGGCAATTTCTACTCAAAAGAACCGTCTAGCTGGTTACTAGCCTCCGATCCAAAGAGTCCGGTCTCGGTCTACCCCTCCTCCTCCCGACAAATCGGGTTCAGGAGCAGCACTTGGCAGGGCAGGCTGCGGCACGTAGGCTCGAAGGAAGCAAGTCAGCTATTTTTATTAATCTTTTATTAGTAGGTCCAATTAACGAACTATAGGCACAAGCAGATAATTAAGTGTTTGGATCCTACTAAGTACGTCACAGTCAATCAGGAATTCCTAAGGCTAGGGGCTCAATAAAAACGTGAGAAACCGTAAAAGGCAGCAAAAAATAAAAAGCCGCGAAAAAGCCGAACTAGCTAATGGGTCCCTCAAGCACACCGGTGCTCAGCGAAACATACCCGAAAGTGTCTCAAGTCCAAGTCCTGCTGTCCCTGTATTATTACAATAAATCAAATGAAATAAAGAAAGTCTACTCTAATCTAAACCTCTCCCACTCAGCTACTCTCTCACACTCTCCTGCGGCTCCGTGCAGAAGGGAGCCGCCTCTGAACACCGCGATTGCGCCGGCTTCTCGAGAGTCGTCGCCTCGGTCCTCGGGCCGTCGTAAGAAAGTAATAGAGTGTCAAATACCAAGTAAAATAATCAAATAAAGGCAGGAAACTAATCAGGGGTATATGTGCAAAAATGGCAAATAAAATAAACAAGCAAAATCAAACAAAAACATCAATAAAAGAAAAGGAAATAAAATAAAATAAAACAAAAATAAGAGAAAAGTAAAAAACTACGAAAAGCCGCGGACTCAGAAAGAGCCGCGGAAAGCCGCGAAAAAGAAAACGAAAAGAAGATGACTACTAAGCCGTGCTCCCCGGCAATGGCGCCATTCTGATGAGCCAAAATCCCACTAATCCGGATCAGGTAAAAATATCACACTCGGGTCGTTGCGACCCGGATCGATAGGGACCTCGTCTCAACAAGAAAATGAGGATCAGACCACCAAAACAATGTAAAAATCAATAGAAATCAATAGTGGCCCTGGCTATTAGATTAGCTTGGTATAGCGACCACGGTCAGACTCAGGGAGCACGTGATGGCCTCGCGGCCTACGAAGTAGTCTAAAATAAGAATAAAATAAAAGACAACTATTTTTGGTGGATTTTTAAGGTTTTTATATTTTTTTGGATTTTTAGTTAATAAGAGAAATAAGAAAAACAAGTAATCAAGCAACTTGGATGAATTATTTAACTACTCAAAAAATCACCCAAAAATTCAAACAAAAAATGTTTTTATGTTTTTTATATTTTTCTCTATTTTTAATTAATTTTTGGTGTTTTTCTAATTTTTAGGGAATTTTATAAAAATGAAACAAAGAAGAAAAATAGTGCTGCTGTCCAGTCAGACTTGGAGGGCCAAAATAAAATAGATAGAGGCCAATCAAGGTTTGAAGGTAATTTTCCTAAAAAGTATGAAATACAAGGAAAATTTAGGCACTGATTTTATTAATTTTTTGATTTTTCGATTATTTATTAGAATTTTTATGGGTTTTATGGGGTTTTATAATTTTTATAGGTTTTAGAAATCCAAAAATGACCAAACTTGGTCAGCAAATCAAATAACATAAAATAAACAATATCTAATTTTTTTGTAATTTTTAAAGTTGATTTAGTATTTTTTATGAATTTTCTATCTAGACAGTAAGAAAATTGCTTGTTTTTGAATTTTTAAAATAGTAAACAGAGTAAAAAATATCTCCAAAATTTAGAGAAAATTTTACACCATGGTAGGAGCCATGTGTCCAATTTTCATCAAATTTGGAGTAGGTTTGCTATTTTATTAAAAATGAAAACAAAGGTACAGTGCACAAGGACCTGTACACAATTAAGATAAGTTCCAGGGGGTCCGGTGCAAATTCTCCAAGGTTTCACGCGCAAAGCGTGTGACGTGGGCACTCAGGGACCATTTTGCAAGAAAACTTAAGTCCCTGGACTAAATAGTAACTCGTACTAAAAGTCCAGGGATGAAAGTGTAAAATACCCACAATATATGGCACATGCGCAATTAAAACATTCACAGGGGCATTTCTGCAAATAATCAAAACATACTTTCATTCATTAACACCCTGAAACATCCGGCCTATACATACAAATATCCCTCCAAAGCACGTGTCGAAGCATGTGTTCCACTATAAACAGGGGTATAAAAGTAAATACAAGAAATAACAGGGTCCTCTATGCAAATTACCCAACTAAAATAAAACTTCTAAAATATTTACAGGACTAAAGATTAACAACTAAAAAGCTAAGGGCCTACGAGATGTTTACCCTTTATTAAGTCGAGGGCCAGATGCGCGCCACGTGCTGGATCTGACGGTCGAGAAGGCGTGACACACAACAAAGGGGAACCCTCGGTGCGATCGAGCAGCTGGAAGGCTCCCACGTGGAAGATCGGGCGGCTATGATGCGACGTGGGTCTACGAAGGGACCTAGCTCGGATCGGACGGAGGAGGTTTAGCCACGTGGATGATCAGACGTCTCCTGTGCGACGTGGCTAAACCTCGCTGAGCTGACGGTCGGGATCCACCCTCTGATGATCGAACGGCTGGGACGGCTCCTCGAATGAACGTCTGAGATCTGATCTGGAGCTGGAGGGGGATCGAACGGCTCTGGAGGATGCACGAAGAACAAGCGGCCGACGAACTTCGCCGGCCTGGTGCAAGCACGGTGACCCTCCTCGCGGGCTGCTAGTGATTGGAGAAGGAGCGTGTGGGCCTCCCGCGTCTAATGGGCTCCTCTGATGATGCAACAGAGCTCTAGAGAGCTCAGGCGGCACCGACGGAGGTGGAGCTGCTGCTCCTGACTGTCCGAGCCCTCAGATCGGCTTGGATTGACCTGCAAAGCACAACAACAAGCTCCTGGGTCGAGGGCCAAGTGCCTCGACCCGGTTAGCGGTGGTGTGGGTAGTCGGCGCGTCGAGATGGAGGGGCTCTGGCGAAGCGACGGCGGAGGAACCCCAATCCCAGTTCCGTGGTGAACTGGGTTGAACGAAGGGGTGGAGAAGGTGCGCGGGGGAAAGGCGGAAATGATGGATGATTCCGATGATCGAAATGAGGGCTAGGGTGGTCGGAAAAGGTGCTCATCGACGACGGGGCGATTTGGGCAAAAAGCTAAATTAGAGAAACTAAGGAAGAACTAGGGGTACCTGATGGATGAGTTCGACTGGGAAGAGCTGGGGAAGCTCCAGGTCCTAGCCTCGAGGGCCGTCGGTGCCCGAGGCTCGAGCACCACCTCTGGGCGGCGCACGGCGGTGCGAAGTCGCCGGATCAGTGGTCTGTCCACTCCCTCCTTGCTGCGACACGGCCGGAAGCAAGCTGTCACTCTCGCGGTGGCTGTGGAGGTCCTAGGGTGAAGAGAAACGATCCAAAGATGCTAGAAAATGGAGGCGGAGCTCAGGCTATATACGAGTGCAGGTCCGAGAAGAGGGGGTCGGGAAGGGTTCCAGGAAGCGCGGATCCCAACGCATATGAGCGGGCGTGGATCTCGGATGCACGAGGATGGAGAGCCCGGGATTTGCGGATATGGGCATCGGATCGAGTTGGGAAAAAGTCGAGATATCGGGTCGAAAACTTGGATCCGGGGCTCAGTGGTCCGGGGGGGTGTTGATCGGGGGGTCAACGTCCCCCGTGGACCAATCAGGACCTGCCATGTCATAAATACATAAAAATTCAAAATAAAATAATAAATAGCTGAATTAGGAAAAACTTAAAACATAAAAAAGGTTTATTTATTTATAAACTATTATTTGTGATTTTTAATTATATTTTTGAAATAAAAATAAGGTATTTACAATATAGAGCTATATATAGGTATATATACAATATGGATTTTAATTTTTGATTTTTAATTAATTATTTTTGTACATTTTTATTCCCATTTTATATTTTATTTATTTATAGCATAAAATTAGGAATAAAAAGGTATTTTTATTTTATTTTTATTATTTATATACAAGGGTAAAATAATTAGATATATACATTTATATACATGGTATATATACAATGTTCTTTTTTTGTTCTTTTTATTTATTTTTGTTTTTATGGTTTTTATTTTATTTATTAATATAATAGGATAAGGAATATGTACAAGTTTTATGGAAATTTAATTTATTTATTTATAAGGTGAAATACATAGGGATAGGTGTTCTATGTACAAGGTGAATATGTAGAAGTGAATATTTTTATTTTCTTTTTAATTTTTCTTCTTTTTATTTTGATTTTATATTCACAGATATATACAAGTATTTACAGACTTATTTTTATTTTTATGAGAGGAAATACTTTTATTATATTTACAGGTATATGTACACATATGAGCTCCCTATCTCTCTCTACTTTGGCTTTTATGCGGTCAGGCCCATGCTGAGCCCTCCCTTGGGATTAGGTTGCTCAATATTTATTCTAAATATTTCCCTCTTTTTCTTTTGTTTCTTTATTCTTTTATTTTTGCACAAAAACATGCTAATAATTAGTTTTTACACTAAGCATGCTTTTTGGTAATTATTTGTATTTACACATATCTACATGTATTTGCAAAGGTTTTTGTAGCTAAAATATAAGAATAAAGAGTGATGAATGAGTATTCATCACTTAGGTCCTAGGTTTTATTCTTTCATTAATTTTATCTCTTAATTGCTTAGTTTAGTGTTAAATCATCCATTTGTAGTTCGTCGGAGCCCAGCTCCGGCGAACTCCTCCGTCGTGATGACCGATAGTCCTCAACGCACCCTTTGCCTCCACATCGATCCCCTCCGTCTTCTCCACCTTCGTCCACACGCCTCTCACCTCGATTCCAGTTGGATCGAGCTTTAGGTGCTTCATCTCCTTCACCCGTTGGAGTACCTCCGCCCGTGCCACCCTTCGCTCGTTCAACCACATAAGACCCCCATCCCCTTTTTTGCATTGCTTTTTTCCTTCTGCAAGTGCTGGGGTGCCAAAGGACCCCCCATGGGGTCGGACTTTTCTGGACTATGGTACCTGGAGCTGCCTTCGACTCCTGACCTCGCGACGGCGCGTTGGAGCTCGTCAGGCCATTTTGGCATCGCTGTCGGGTCGGGGATCCTTCCAGGAACTTCAGGGACGCTTTCGTGCAATAAAGGAGGTTCGAGGGAGGCGGAGCGTGCTCGGAGAAGCTCACTGTGGCGTGGATTCGTCCTAGTTCTTCCACCTTCGCCCTGAATTGTCGGATTAAAATCTGTTCTTCCAGCGCTACAGGAACTGTCGGATCAGCCTCACCCGCAACCGTCGATCTTCGTTTGAAGATCTAATCTTAACCGCTGGTCTGAACCGTCATCGGACATCCAAAGAGCGACACGTGTCCAAGTGAAGAGAATTTCACCGTCCACTCCCGCCTCAAACACGTGAGTTGTGCATTTGCACGGAGGCCCTTGGGACTTTAGGTATTCCATATTTCCACTATAACTTTTTTAGCATGTTATATAATTTTGGTGAATTTGCAAGTTAGCCCCTAATCTTTCTGTTATTTACATATATGCCCCTACTAGGCCTTGTATTTTTGCATGCTTTCTCTATATATTTTAAATAGCTATTAAACTCGAAAAAATCCCAAAAAATAGATATAGCTCCCTGATGCATTGCTCTTTCATGCCATGTTTTTAATTTGCAATTTTAAAGCTTTTTATTATTTATAAAAAATAAAAAAAATCTATTTTTACTCTAGTTTTGCATTATAAAATACTTAAAAATATAAAAACTTTTTGAAAAATTCTCAAAAAAATACATTTAGTGTATTTTTATATTTTTGACCTTCAAACCAAAATCACTAAAAAATACAAAAGAAAACTCTAAAAATAGAAAACCCCCCTAAAATCTCTATAAAAATATATAAAATTCTTAAAAAAAATCTAAAAATTGTATTTTCTATTCCATATTTCTATTTATATTATAATCTTTACTTTTTAATTAGTTTGGAGAAATTTTGATTCTATTTGGCATTTTATATCTCCATTTTAATTTCTGTTATTTAATTATTCCTTGTTTTAGGGTATTTTTTACTTTAAAAATCTATAAAAGTTAGCAAAAATTCATAAAAAATCGTAAAAAAGTAAAAAGTTATTAAAAACCCCAAAATATTTTATTTTCTTACTTTTTATTATTTTTGTTAATTTTATTCCAACCCTAACCTATATTGTATATATACATCCAATATAGCTTTATATACCTTTTAAAAGAAAAATAATAAAAAAATATAAAATGTAAAAAGAAAATATAAAATTAGAAAATTAAAATCAAAATACAAAAATATAAAAAACAAAAATAAAATAAAAAAATAAAAATAAAAAACCCACATTGAAAACATAGACAAATAACTTCACAATCACTCATTTGTGCTTCATTGCCCCAATCTAGCCGTTTGCTCCCTGTGTTCGACCTCTGCATACTTGCACCTATACACATCCTTGTTGTAGAGTTATAATAAATTCTAACTCCGCATATGCTTTTCATTACTTGATCATCTGTTGTGGGTTAATTGTTGTATGAAGTTGGGTTTCGTGTGAGGTCAATGCATCAAATGGAATTCTCACCTTGTGATATTTCTAGACTTCCGCAAAATCCTCTTCAACAAATTGCGCCGTTGTCGGGGAGCAATAGCACATAGATTGACATTGCTTGCTTGATTGTGATTATTTGCCTATTTTTGTGGTTTTATTATTTTCTTATTTATTTGATATATTATGTTGAGTTGTCTAATCTCCTCTCTTGTTGACTTCGTGCGAGGTACCTAATGAATCCCTGATTCTCACTCTTTATTCTTTTATTTTAGCTATTTATCTTGACAAAGCATCATGTAAATAGATGTAAATATAATAAGTTAGCATTCATCATGGATATGTTAACTTCATATATTTAGCATGTATTTGTACAAAAATAAAAGAATAAAGGAAAAGAAAAAGGAATGAACTATTTAGAATAAATACAGAGTAACCCGAACGCCACGAGAAGATCAAGCATTGGCCTGATCGCTAAATAAAATAAGTAGAGAGATAGGGCTTACTCTATATTGTACATATTACTTATATATGTAAATAATTCTTTTTTGACAAAATAAAAATAAAATATTCTTTTTACCTCCTTGTATATAGTCCTAGAAATAAAACAAAAATCAGAAAAATAAAATAATAATAATAAGAATAATATCATCTCTCATGTGTATAAAGCACATGTGTATATATCTCACTCCCTATTTATTATATACATGTAAATAAATAATAAAAATAAATAAAAATTATTGTATACTCCAAAGATGATGATGTAAATAAATAAATTATAAAATTGGGGTTTTTGTGTAAAAATAAAAAATAAAAATACTTGTACAAAATACATAGGTATATTATACCTGTGTATAACACTATATATTGTATATACACTATTTTAGTTTTCATAAAAAATAATTAAAAATCATATAATAATTCCTTGAAAAATAATAAACACTTTTCTTTTTATCCATTTTTAAATTTAAATTCATTTATTATTTTTAATTTAATTTTCTTTATTTTTCTAGAAATATTATTGTGTTGTGTCTTTTGTCCTTATTCCATGCCCTCTCTGATTGGGCCACGCCAGCTATGTTGACCCCAGTCAACTGACCCCTCTACCTCCTTTTTCGCTCGGACCCGGTTTGCTTCACTTTTTGCGGAATTCTCTAGATCTGATCCAATCGAGTTTCTATTCGAGCAGCGACTCCGATTAGAGAGGAAAGATCCATGATGCACGCCCGATAATATCCTTAGGGATCCGACCCTCGGTTCGCGCACCCTCGTTCCATCTTTCTCGGACCCTGCTGCATATAAAACCTCCTGGAGCTCCTTATTCTTCTGCTTCTTGGGCCTCCACAATTCGTCCAAGGAGCACTGTCGACCTCCCGTGAGTGACAACGCGTGAGAGGGGTACGTGCAGCGAGGCGTTTGAGTTGCTTGCCTCTGATCCGGCGGTTCCTCCAACGTGCTCCGCCGCGAGGTGAGCCAAGCCTCTGGGCCCGTCGACCCATCGAGGCCATGACACTCGGAGGTCCTGACCTCCAGCATAGATGACAACATACATCAGGTAGCCTATTTCTCTTCCTTTTTAGCATTTGATTCTTGTTTTACGAGAATAGCAGAGCTTATTTTCTAGCTCTGGTCACTATGGCCGGACTACCTTCTGGACACTCTGAGCATCCGACCACCTTCACGAGACTTCATCCCACCTTCTCCACCCATTCATCTCTCTCAGTTCACCCAGGAACGAGATTCCGACCCTACTCCGCCGTCGCCTCGCTGGAGGGCCACACCACGCCCCACTAGCCACCTATTTCAATATTTAACGGGTCGAGGCACTTTGCCCTCGACCTTGCTGTTTAGCTGTGTAGGACAGAACGTGAAGGAACCTCATCTGGAGGTCAAAACACCAAGGCACAATAGCTCCATGCTTCACAGCTTGTCGTGACCTTCTCAGAGATCCTGAGCCCTTCTGAGCGCATCAGCAGCTGCAGACCCCCGATGCCGATCTCTCGCCCATCTGAGCAGCTCCATAGGACATCCCTGTCGCACGTATTGGTCGATCAACACTCGCCAGAGAAGAGTTCTTCAACGTTCTTCCAGGAGCCGTCCCAGCCGTACGACCAGGCTTTCCACGTCTAATCTCTACCGTCCATCTATGGGAAAGCCTCGATCGTTAGATCCATCTGAGGATCCATCTAGAGTCGTCCATCGTCGAAGCGGTACCATTAGATCTTAGTCGTCCATCTTAAGTGGATCGCTCTCGACCGTTGGATAGCTGATAATATAGGGTAAATTACACTTAGGCCCTTTCTTGTTTTGCATTTAGTATATAGTCCTATAAATATTTATCGTAGTTATTTTTATTTTGGGTATTTTGCAATTTGGGCCTCTAGTTTTTAATATTTGCATTTTAATCCCTCCAAATCTGAGGCACATGTTGTCCCACGTGACTTGTTGGGTTATTTGCATGTATTATCCTGAACTCTTGATATGTTATGGATTGAATGAGAGTTTATGATATTTATAGTTATACCACTGTGAACCGAGATCATGTGTGGTGTGCGTGTTTATCTGAGATTTTTGCAATATTAGCCCTGTGTTTTTATTGGATATTATTACTTGGCCTGTAACTTTTGAATAATTGCAAGTAGGTCCTTTTGTGATGTGTGATTGGTTTTTAATCAATTAATTACTAAATCAACTCCAAAAATTCCATAAAAATTATAGTTAGCTCCTGCTAACACGTAATATTTTTGGTAATTTTTATGACTTAATTTAGTATTAATTGATATTTTCTAACAATTAAAAACCCCTAAAAAGTGTTCTGTCTATTTTATAAAATACATAAAAATTACAAAAATAGCTTTGAAAATTCCAAAAAATAGTAGTTGTTTTATTTTGTTTGCTTTGATCCCAGTGCAATTTTTGTTGTATTGTCTTTTATAAAAACCTTAAAAATCACAAAAGACTAAAAATCTTATAAAAATCATTAAAACTTCTAAAAAAATGGGATTTCAATTTCTGTAGTTAGATCTTTTTATATACTTTATCATAAAAATCATTTTTCAGGACATTTAGGCATTTTTAATATTTTAAATTTGCTTTTTGGTCCGTGCTGTACATTGTTTTCCTGTTTTATTTTTCTTTCATTTTTATAAAATAAGATAAAAATCAGAAAAATGCCATAAAATTACCAAAAACATTTGCATATTTGAAAAATACAAAAACATTTTTATTTCTAATTTTTGAGCACTTTCTATTCCTAATAAAAAATGTTAAAGTTTGTTTTGTCTTTATCTTTTCATTTGTTTTCTTATTAGAAAATATATATAATAATTGCAAATTAAAAATAACAAAAAGATGCCTTTTATTTTCTGATTACTGACTACTTCGTAGTTTTACTCGTGCTCCTTGTGTTCGACCCCTGGTCGTTATACAAGGTTAAATAAATAGCGGAGATCGCTATATTGATTTTCGTGCTTGATTGTTTGGTTTATGTGGTATTGATTTTCTTGTTGAGTCCGATCGGGTGATTGAGGTTGCAACGACCTTTGATATCACTTAACCTTGACCACCCGAGTGCTCACCAGAATGCCGTCGTTGCAGGGGAGCATGGCTTAGTAGTCGCTTTTCAGCCTTCTTATTTTTATTTTTATTTTTATTTTTAGTTGTTTTTAGCTCTATTTGTTATAACTGCTTTTTGACCCGTTTCTGTTTCACTTTTTGCGCGAGGAACCGCCCGAGGATGCTTTGGAGGAGACTCGTACCCGAGGAGAAGTAGGAGCTGGAGTAGAATTAGTTGTAGCTTATAGAGTAGCAACAGATTAGTTTACTTTTCAGCACTCATTTATTATTGTAATAATATAGGTACACTCAGACTTTCTGGACTTGGCTTATATCGGGGTCTGTTTCACCGAGCACCGGTGTGCTCGGGGGACCTCACCGTGGTTTTTCGCCGGTTTTGATTTTCTTCACCTTTTATTTTCTTTGATTCTCGAAGAAGTTTGCCCCTAGATATAGGAATTTCTCTGAATGTGATGTAATTCATTAAGTCCCAATCCCTAATTATTTGCCTGCACCTATAGATCTTAATTGGACCTACTTAATAAATCATTAATAAAAAGTTGACTTGGTCGCTTGAGAGGTCACGTGCTGCTAGAGGCCGTATATAACGTGTGCAGAATCCGCTGTGGCAGATACTGATCAGCATCAGAGAATGGACTCCGACCTCTCTCTCTGACTAATTAACTATCGTTCTTCGCGACCATAGAAATTGCTCATCTAAGGCCATTTTCTTCTTGCATCATTTAGATTAGTTTAAATTTAGTCTTTAAATTTATGCACGGATCACCCTGCATGTAGAGTGCTGGTGACAGGTACGCATCTCTTACTTTGCATGCATCATAGTGTTTGACCACGCATCGGCTTTTTCGACTTCTCCCCCTTATTTTTTAGACTTTAAATAATCAGGAGATCGAAAAATTCGTTAGACGTTTGTTTGCTTATTGAAAAATACCATAAAAAGATAAAATCATAAAATTGGGACTGTTAATGGCAACTTGATTTAAAAGACACATCACTTAAAAATATGTTTTGGGAGAGTCATCCCCTCCTTGTTTGGTTTGCTTGAGCGAGAGAGTGACCCACACACTAGGCTAGAGCCACACCTAAACTCTAGTTAGACTACTGGTCTTGGGGTTAGTCGTTCTCCAGTAAGGATCTCTCTGATCTCCAGTAATGCGGGCCTCGACGTCCTTAACAGATCGAGTTGATCGGGTAGCCGGTAAACGATCCGCAACTCGTACTAGTTGGGAAAGATCTAGCTTTGGGATCGGACCAGTCTCTCAGGAGCATAGGGTTCCCAACAGCTCGCTTAATCGCTCTGTAAGATTGAACTATCACCTAAATAAAATTGACAAGATAAATGACCGAACCTTCACAGCCATCAGCTCTCATGTCGAGTAGGTGAACTTGGGGATTTGACTTCTCATCTTAGTTGCATTCTAGATCCCTCCTCCCACCCTTAATTGTCTTCTTCCCAGTCACTGTCCTTCTTCATCTGATTCCCATCATTGCCATCCACTCTCTTGGGAAGTCGGAACTCCGGCCGACCTTCCATCTTCTCATTTCCCCTTCTCGCTTTCTACTAGACATGCTGTGCTTGTTGCCCGCATAGAGACCACTGAGCATATACGAGACCCGAGCATTTTTGTTGCTGGGATGAGAGTGCATTCCATGGAACATCACATAGAGCAATTGTGAGTTTAGATGACTTCTACACTGGGGTGATGATGAGCACAATGATCAGGAAGCACAATCAGCTTCTACATGAGTCCCTTCATTCTGGATTTGGAGTTCATTCAGAGGCTGCTAAAGTTTTCAGGAGAAGTGCACGGGGAGCCATATCTTCATCTTTCTGAATTTAAGGAGTTTTGTGTAACCCATGTATACTCAGATATCACTTCTGAGGAGCTGATGCAGAAGACCTTCCCATTTTCACTCCAGGGCAAAGCCATGAGATGGCACAGATGATTGGGAAGGAAGTTCGCTACGTGGGGAGGATTACGTTTAGAGTTCTTATAGAAATTTCACCCCCAACGTAGAGCAGATATGACGCGGTCTTTCATCAAAGATTTTTTAGTAGACCCCCATGAGTCATTGCATGATTCGTGGCTAAGGTTTCTTGACCTCTTGAGGAGATTTCTGGATCATGGATTTTCGACGACTGACCTTGTTGAGATCTCCATGAGGGGGATGACCGCTGAGCAGATTGCACTGGTAGTTACCTCGTGTGGTAGTTCACATCATAGTTCTGGCACAGCTTTACTTGAGACCATCTACAGAGTACTTTTAGATATCCCATATTCACGAGATGTTTTAGTCAGGACAACACATGAGGGTGATGCGGTACCAGTTAGTGTGCTACAGTTCATGAGGACTCAGCTACTACACACCAGATTGAGGACATGGATTCTACTGCAGTACAGACGATGGATGAGATGACTGCCACCATGGGTTTTCAGACCCAAAGATTGATCGAATTCCCATTCTAGAACCAACCAGAGTTCGAGTCAGTACCATACTTTTCAAGTCAGGAGTCTTGGATATCAGGTCTTCTGATATTCCAAGATATGGAGGAGGAGCCCACGATGTTTCAGGCGTCAGTCCAACCATTTCAATTTGCATTCCCAACTCATTCAGCTTCTACTATGTAGAGGTACTTCTCTGATTTAGATGGATATCTTGACCCTGCCCAGCAGCCAGAGCTTGATGAGGGACACCATTTTGAGTTTACAGATACAGACAATCCCATATTTGAGCCTTGTGTCCTCCACTTCGATGAGATTGATACATTCCTTGAGGATGTGATGTTAGCCAGCATTGCAACACCTCGAGGATCAGTTGCAGACACTTCTACAGCTTCCGTGTTGTTGACCAGTACCCTTTCTTGTTTACAGATTATTAAGAGGTCGTTTTCGGCTGATGGGACATTTCTGTGCGACGAGTGGGTGCTTGACAGTGGTGCAGAGTCCTAGTTAGATTATGATCCTCCTTTCCTCACTGATGATTTAGCATTACTCCCCGAGGGTTATCTGTGGGAGGATGCCACATATGCTGCATACTCGGTTTCACTTTCTGAGAGTGTATCGGATCTGTCAGATCATGAAGTCGAGTCTTTTGATACTTATGATCATGCTGAGTCTGAGTTCTCTCACCTCAACGACCCTCTCGAGGATGAGCTTATCTTTGAACTATTCGATGATGTTGCTGATATTTCTCTATTATATGCATAAGATATTAGTTCTCTTAGTGTTTCTCTAAATCATGATCTTTCGTACCTTTTTGAGACATTGATTAACGTGGAGGATTCCATGACTAATCCTTCCTTCTCCACGTTCGACTTCTTCGGCTCGACCCTTCCACTCCATTCTGATCTTGAGCCGATGAGTTCTTTTTTTCCTACTGGAACATGATTTCATCTTCCCATATCTTCACCCGGTAGCAGACACCCGTATGATTGTTTATTTGGGTGTCATCCTCTGCGCTGTTGACCTTGGCGTTGTTCTTCTACCAAGACTACGATGACAGTACGACATTCCCTTACATGTGTCGTCCTGAACCTTGATACCGCGTTGTCCTAGCCTTTGTGCCCAGCTAGGGGCGTAAAACCTAGTGCTTGTTGAGAGGCACCTCAATATTGTATACTTTGTATATACATGTTTCGTCATGATTTGTTCCTTCCTTCTTCCGTTTTTTGTTTCACACCCCAGGTCTCATGTAGGATTATTTTTGCTATACTTAAGATGTACTTTATCCTAAGTATAGGGGGGTGTAGACACAGAGTTGTTCATTCTCATTTTGTTTCATTACTCCTGTCGTTGCCTATACTTAAGGATCCTTCACCTTTAGTATAGGGGGAGTGATGTCATTCCTTTCATCTTGTATATATTTGTCTTCATTTCTGTTATTTCCTCACTTCCTCCACACTGTTCATAATCCTTTCTATACTTAGGGCTCTTTTACCCTAAGTATAGGGGGGACAAGATGAGTCATTGCTTACACATTCTATCACTCGGTTTTCCCTTTGTACACAGTCTGCTATACTTAGGATTATTTGATCTTAAGTATAGGGAGAACCAACAAGCTTTCTTCATTCTATTCTTTGATTCGTCGTTGTAGTATAGTGATGAATACTCATTCATCACTCTTTATTCTTATATTTTAGCTACAAAAACCTTTGCAAATACATGTAGATAGGTGTACATATAAATAATTAGCAACATGAATGCATTGTGTAAAAACTAATAATTAGCATGTTTTTGTGCTAAAATAAAAAAATAAAGAACAAAAAGAAAAAGAGGGAAATATTTAGAATAAATATTGAGCAACATAACCCCAAGGGAGGGCTCAGCATGGGCCTGACCGCATAAAAGCCAAAGTAGAGGGAGATAGGGGCTCATGTGTGTAAATATCCCTATAAATAGAATAAAAATATATTCCTCCAAAAATAGAATAAAATAAGCTTGTATATATTTGTATATATTTGTAAATATAAAATCAAAATAAAAATAGAAAAATTAAAAAGAAAATAAAAACATTCACCTTGTGCATATTCATCATGTACATACACTCACCTATATTTATTTAGCCTTGTAAATAAATAAAATTAATTTCCATAAAATTTGTATATATTCTATCTTTTATGTTGTAAATAAATAAAATAAAAACAACAAAAACAAAAACAAAATAAAAAAGATAAAATTAAAAATTAAAAAGAACCTTGTAAATATACCATGTATATATATGTATATATCTATTTAATTAACCCTTGCATATAATAAATAAAATAAAAATACCTTTTTATTCCTAATTTTATGCTATCAATAAATAAAATATGAAATGGGAATAAAATGCACAAAAATAACTAATTAAAAATAAAAAATAAAAAACCCTATGTTGTACATATACCTATATATAGCTCTATTATGTAAATACCTTATTTTTATTTTAAAAAATTAATTAAAAATCACCAAAAAAATAGAAAAAAATAAATAAACATTTTTCATTTTTGATTTTTTAATAATTCGGCCATACTCTATTTTTAAATGAATTTTCAATTCTTTTTGAGGTGGCCTTCTCCCATTGGTCCATGGGGGATGTTGACCCCCCGGTCAACTCCCCCATGTGGACCACTTCCCTCGGATCCTGAGTGACCGACTTGACTTCTCCATTTATTCTACACTCGATCCGACACCAAAAATCCCAAACCCTGGGTCATACCTCTTCTGTGTAGATCCATGACCCACGCCCGGGGTGGGTATGCGGGGTTCGAGCTCCATTTTGCTCACCCGATTCATTCCTTCTCGGACCCCTGGACATATAAAGTATCATCTCCGGCAGCTCCGTTCTTCATCTCTGGACCTTCCACTCGCAGCCAAGGACCTCCTCTGGTGAGCCTGAGTGACAGTTGTGCCCGCCGGAGTGGAAGTGAGGCTCGGGCACCTCTGGAAGCCTTTGATCCGGTGGCTCCGCCGCCGTGCGCCACCACAAGCGCGCCCAGCCTCGGGGAGCCGACGACCCCTTGCAGGCAATGACCCAGAAGCTCCCCGAGCTTCAGCCCAGTCGATAGCCTCCATCAGGTAGTCTTCTTAGCCTTTCGTTTAGCGTAGATTAGGATTTTTCGATTCCGATAGTAGTCGCTCCGCCGCCTCCGCCCTTCATCTCCGTCTACCAATCAGTCCATCCGACACCGCCACCACCTTCACGAGCCTCCTCCGCATCTTCTCCACCTACCCCATTCCCCCTGGCTCGCCCCGGAGCAGGGACATCTGCCCTCCACCTCCGCCGCTCACCGGAGGGCCGCCATATCAACGCATCCTTCACCGTTCTTGCACGCTAATGGGTCGAGGCAGTTTGCCCTCGACCCCTCTTTCTTCCTGTGCAGCTATCAGGCCAAATCGACCTCATCTGGAGGTCGGGACTTCAGAGCACAGGTGCTCCAGCTGTTCGTCATCGCCGGAGCTCTCCAGAGCTCCCTGCCTTCATCGGAGACCAGCATTAGCCGCGGGACTTCACGGCGGAGCCTTTCCGCACTTCAGGAGCAGTAGGGGAGGCCCACCGTGTGTGCATCGGGCCGGTGAAGTTCGCCGGCCGACAGTTCTTCCAAGACATTCGCCGACCGTTGGATTGTCCTCCAGCTCCAGATTCCATCCGATCCATCCATTTCAGGAGCGCCAGCACCGCACGATCGTGAGGAGAGTCGATCTAGACCGTTCGATCCGGACGGAGAAGCACCACATGTTCCCGACTGTCAGATCAGCGACGTGGCAGCTTCCCAGCCGTTCGACCACGCCGAGGGCTTCCTTTGATGTGAGCCACGCCCTCTCCACCGTCGGATCAGCTACGTGGCAAGCATCCCGCCCTCGACATTTAATAAAGGGGTATTTGCTCTTAGGCCCCTCTAGCTTTCGTCTTTATTTTCTGGTCCTGTAAATACATAGTTTAGTTCTTTTATTTTTGTAAATATTGCACGAAGGACCCTACTGTTTATCTGATTTGAATTTATACCCCTGTTTGTTGTGGACACGTGCATTGACACGCGGTATTTGGTACATTTGCAATATTTGCCCTGTGTTTTTGGCTTGTTACGATTTATACTTTTATAAATAGGAATGACAAATAGGTCCCCCCAGGCCTGAGTCACGTGTATCGTGCGTGGCCCGGGGGATAATTTGTATTCCTGGCCCTATACTTCTCAGGGTTGTTATTCAAGGGGCCCAGGGCTTTATTATATTTGCAGTTAGGTCCATGTGCACTATGGCTTGATTTTTATTTTTAATAAAATAGCAAATTAACTCCAAATTCAACGAAAATTGGATACATGGCTCCTGCCATGTTGTAAAATTTTCTAGAATTTTTGGGGACATTTTTGGTTTTATTTGATATTTTTAAAAATTCAAAAACAAGCTTTTTCTTTACTGTCTGATTTAAAAATTCACAAAAAAATATTAAAACTCATCTAAAAATTACAAAAAAAATTAGCTACTGTGTATTTTGTCTTGTTTGAATTACCAATTTTGGTCATTTTTCATTATATAAAACTCATAAAAATTGAAAACACTAAAAACCTTATAAAAATTCTAATAAATAATTTAAAAATCCAAAAACTATAATTCTAGTGCCTAAATTTTCCTTGAACTTTCTAGTTTACAGGAAAATTACCTCCAGGAGTTAGAAGGGCCTTTTTGCATTTTAAATTGGCCTTTTACTCCTGACTGGACAATACCTTCATTTCCCTGCCTTGTTTGATTCTTAGAAAATTCAATAAAAATCAGAAAAATTCCAAAAATTAACCAAAAACAGTAAAAATCATTAAAAACATAAAAACATTTTTATTTGAATTTTTGAGTGATTTTTGATGCATTAAATAATTGTTTGAATTGGCTTGTTTCCTTGTTTTCTTTATTTTCTTTATTAACCAAAAATCCAAAGAAATATAAAAAGACTAAAAACCCACCAAAAAGAATTTTATTTTATTTTATTCCTTTTTTTAGACTACTTCGTAGGCCACAAGGCCATCACGTACTCCTTGTGTTCGACCCTGCTCGATATACCAGGTTAATCTAATAGCGAGACCGCTACTTGTGTTTGATTGGTTTTTATCTGATTTGGTGGTTTATTTTTCTCGATCGGCACCGCTTGGTGACTTGGGTCGCAACGACCCTTGACTACCTTTTTACCCGAGTTGCCAGGCGTGTCATCATATAGCATTCCTTTTCACTTCCCTATACTAAGCACGAGTTATGTCTTCTTCATCGCTCTTTATTCACTCTGAGGACATCGTTCGAGCTAAGTATAGGGGATGTCATATATATTACATATATACTTTAGCCATAACTCGTACTTTATGTGAGTGTATTAATAAATAAAATGGTTAAAATCCTTTATCTAAAAAATCGCAAAATTTTTGAAATTTTTCTTGTACATAAAATCCTTTCTTGCACATACGTAGCTATTTCTAAAAATTAATTTTGTTCAAATGTTTCTAAAAATGTTTTGCTTGTAAAGAATTTGTAAATATTTTTGGTATAAAAGATATGTATGTAGTACAAAAGTTTTGTAAAATGTCTGAAAAATAAAAGTTTGCAAAAATCTTTGTGTAAATGTTTGTAAATAGTTTGCAAAACTTCTGCATTCATGCATACATTCAAACATTTTTCAAAAAAATTTGCACATTTTCAAAAACTTTTCATAAAACAATTTATGTATATACTTTTACATTCTTCTGAATCATAGTTGACATTTAAAGTAACCTGGAATTAATTTGGAAAATGGAGCTTGGTTAAGACCTTAATCCACTTAATTCTAAAAGTAACCTTATAGGATTTAGCATTAAGACTTTTCAGGTCCATTAGTGACTTAATTCTTTGAGTTCACTAGGCTATGATCACATGTCATCTTGATGAGCCTAAGTAGAACACTTAACAACGCACACATAACTCTCACAGACAATGGATTTACATGCACCAGCACCTTACACATAGCTTTCTACGGATGAGGTGGTGAGGAGGCAGTTTCCTTTGGCTTAGGGTAGCATACGAGGGTAGTGCTTCTTTGCAGAACCTCTCATCTTCCTTTAGGGAGGGAAGTGTGCCTCAACTTGGTTTGGAGATGTTGAGGTCTAAAGATAGGAGTTGTGGGTTGCAATAATGCTTCAAAAGAGGGATAGTCTGCCGGCTCAAGAAGAAAAAGTCCTTATGTATATATGTTGCACCATGTAGATATATTATACATATGCACATCAAAAAAAGGTGCAAAAGAAAGAAAAACTCCAAAAAAGTGGCAGGTCTGATAGAAAATGAAATACCTGCTGGAGTGTATATAACCAAGTAAAGCAAAGCTTATGTTACACCTTCTCATCTCATGAAGCTTACAGCGGGAGACTTAGTTACACTGGCTAGGCTCCCAGGGATACGTGGCTACACTGGCCATGGTCCATTCTCTTCTTTCCCCCTCTTCTTGAGCCGGTTGAACTTGAACTTAGAAGGGAACACCCCGTTCCTCGAGGAAAGAGCTGCTAGACTAGGGCATTAGAGTTACCTTGTTGAGGGAGGTTGTTGACTTGTCATTTCTGATGTGGGGAGCTACATATCACTTACACCGTATAAGAAAAGATTCATGGTCATTAGAGTTTGTGTATGTAGACTTGTTCTTATCTGGATTATCACGGAGTCCTGGCCATAGATTGGTGGAACATAGAGGCTGTTGAGTCTTAAACCTAGGTCCAAATAAGGTCCCGACAAACTAATAATCCAAAGGTCTGACTGAGCTCCATACTTCAATCTAATGAAGAGAAGTTTAATAATCAACCTTGATTCTCCTTCTTTTCTTTTCTTTTCTTTTTTTTCACTTCTTTTTCAAATAAGTGTTCGCTAAGGGACTAGCAAAGGTAAAGTATAGGGGGGTGATGAATTCCCGATTCTCACTCTTTATCTTTTATTTTAGCTATTTATCTTGGCAAAGCATCATGTATATAGGTGTAAATACAATAGGTTAGCATTCAACATGCATATGTTAACTTCGGAGGCGGACCCATGTATGTCTTATAGGGGGCACGTGCCCCCCTAAAATTTGAAAATTGTCATATTCACATTAACGTTTCATTGCTTAAAATTGAAACCCAGCAATTGTGCCCCCCGTCCCCAATCGAAATCATCGAGTCCGTGCCCTCTATCCTTCATCAACACCTTTCTCGCATTCTCTCTGGATGCTCAACCCAGCAATTGTGCCCCCCGTCCCCAATCGAAATCATCGAGTCCGTGCCCTCTATCCCTCATCAACTCCTTTCTCACATTCTCTCTGGATGCTCAACCGAAGCCGCTACACATTCCCTGCCCACGGTGCTAGCTCACTGCCCAGTGAAATCACCATACCCCGATTCCCTTGCATAACGGCAGTTCATTTCTACCCTCCATCACTCGAATAACATCACATCCTCTCTTGCATTCCCTCCAGACATCCAACCCAAATCATCGTGCCCTCCCTCCCCAATGTGGCAGCTCCTTGTTCAGTAATATCCCCGGCTCCCTTGTACATCAATAGCATGTACACATACATAGGTGTGTTGTGAGACCCTTCTAGGTCTGCAAACTGATGGATACATATACCTATATAGGCATATTTTATCTGTTTTTAAATACAAATACGGGTGCGGATACGGATATTGACGGATATTGAAACTATGTTGCCATATCCTTAAAAAATGGATATATATATATATAATCGATATGGATCACGTATTAAAATGCCATAAATACTCTATAGACTGACTTAGATATAATGAATTAAATATAAAACACATGATAAAAATATACAAAATTTACTTATATCACAAAAAGTATACTAAATTTGTTGAAAGAATGATTAAAACTATGTTATATAAGGTTGAAATTAAATCTACAACTAAATTTATATATGCAAATGAATAAAAGGATACGAATACAGATGTTAGCAAATATCAAATGATATCCTTATCTGTATCCACTTGGAAACATATACGTATGTCAAATCTATACAAACAGATACAATGATAGATTTGATAAGGATATATCTGAATCTATTTGCATCTTACTTCATGTTGGATACATTGAAAGAGAGATATTCGAATGGGAGATGAATGGTTAATGATAATTTACTCGCATAAATTGAAAATGAGATATTTGATATATTGCTGATGATAATGTTAAGAATTATTTTCTAGATATAAAAATTAGACATAGTCAACTTTAAATACACGTGTACATATATTTTTAAAATTTATTTTATAGGTAAAACAACTCTCTCCCACACACATATATACTAACCTTTTATATAACAATCTTATTTATTATTACTATTTTTTGTCAGTATGACCCCCTCGCTATGTAATCCTAGGTCTGCCACTGGTTAACTTTGTATATTTAGCATGTATTTGTGCAAAAATAAAAGAATAAAGGAAAAGAAAAAGGAAGGAGGAATTTAGAATAAATACAGAGTGACCGGAACCCCAAGAGAAGGTCAAGCATTGGCCTGATAGCTAAATAAAATAAGTAGAGAGAGATATGACTTACTCTATATTGTGCATATTACTAATATATGTAAATAATTCCTTTTTTTGACAAAATAAAAATAAAATGTTCCTTTTACCTCCTTGTATATAGTCCTAAAAATAAAATAAAAATCAGAAAAATAAAATAAAAATAAGAATAAAATATTCTCTCAGGTGTATAAAGCACATGTGTATATATCTCACTCCCTATTTATTATGTACTTGCAATTAAATAATATAAATAAATAAAAATGATTTTATACTCCAAAAATGATGTTGTAAATAACTACAATGCAAAATTGGGATTTTTATGTAAAAATAAGAAAATAAAAATAATTGTACAAAATACATAGGTATATTATACATGTATATAACACTATATATTGTATATACACAATTTTTTCATAAAAATAATTAAAAATCATAGATAAATTCCTTGAAAAATAATAAACATTTTTCATTTTATCCATTTTTTAATTTAAATTCATTTATTATTTGTAATTTCATTTTCTTTATTTTTCTAGCAATTTCATCGTGTAGCATCTTTTATCCTTATTCCAGGCCCCCTCTGATTGGGCCACGTCAGCTATGTTGACCCCAGTCAACTGACCCCTCTGGCTCCTTTTTCGCTCGGACCCGGTTTGCTTCACTTTTGCCGAATTCTTGAGACCTGATCCGATCGAGTTTCTCTTTGAGTAGCGACTCTGATTAGAGAGGAAAGATCCATGATCTATGCTTGATGATATCCTTAGGGATCTAACCCTCGATTCACGCGCTCTCGTTCCGTCTTTCTTGGACCCTGCCGCATATAAAACCTCCTGGAGCTCCTTCTTCTACATCATGGGCCACCACTCTTCGTCCAAGGAGCTCCGTCGACCTCTCGTGAGTGACAACGCATAAGAGGGGTACGTGTAGCGAGGCATTTGAGTCGCGCACCTATGATACGGTGGTTCCTCCGACGTGCTCCACCGCAAGGTGAGCCAAGCCTCTAGGTCTGTCGACCAATCGAGGCCAAGATCCTCGAAGGTCCCCGACCTCCAGCATAGACGACAACATACATTAGGTAGCCTAGTTCTCTTCCTTTTGAGCATTTAATTCTTGTTTCGCGAGAATAGCAGAGCTTCATTTCCTAGTTCCGGTCACTATGGCCGGACTACCTTCTGGACACTCCGAGCCTCCGATCACCTTCACGAGACTTCATCCCACCTTCTCCACCCATTCATCCCTCTCAGTTCACCCAGGAATAAGATTTCGGCCCTCCTCTACCGTCGCCTCATCGGAGGGCCACGCCACGCCCCACCAGCCACCTATTTCAAAATTTAGCTGGTCGAGGCACTTTGCCCTCAACCCTGTTGTTTAGCTGTGCAGGACAGAACGCGAAGGAACCTCATCTGGAGGTCAAAACACCAAGGCACAGTAGCTCCAGGCTTCACAGCTTGCCGTGACCTTCTCAGAGATCCTGAGCCCTTTTGAGTGCACCAGCAGCTGAGGACCACCGACACCGATCTCTCACCCATCTGAGCAGCTCCATAGGATGTCCCTGTCGCGCATATTGGCCGATCAATGCTCGCCAGAGGCGAGTTCTTCGGCGTTCTTTCAGGAGTCATCCCAGTCGTCCGATCAGGCTTTCCCTCAGGTCTAATCTCTACTGTCCATCTACGGGAGAGCCTCGGCCATTCGATCCATCTGAGGATCCATCTAGAGCCGTCCATCGTCGAAGAGGTACCATTAGATCTCAGTCGTCCATCTTAAGTGGATTGCTCTTGATTGTTGGATAGATGACAATAAAGGGTAAATTGCACTTTAGCCCTTTCTTCTTTTGCATTTAGTATCTAGTCCTATAAAATATTTATCGTAGTTATTTTTTTGGGCATTTTGCAATTTGGACCTCCTGTTTTTAATATTTGCATTTTAATCCCTCCAAATCTAAGGCACATGTTGTCCCAAGTAACTTGTTGGGTTATTTTTATGTATTATCCTGAACTCTTGATCTGTTATGGATTGAGTGAAAGTTTATGATATTTATAGTTATACCCCTGTGAACCGAGATCGTGTGTGTTGTGCGTATTTATCTAGGATTTTTGCAATACTAGCCTTGCGTTTTTACTGGATATTATTATTTGGCCTACAACTTTTGAATAATTGCATGTAGGTCCTTGTGTGCTATGTGCTTGGTTTTTAATAAAATAATTACTAAATCAACTCCAAAAAATTCCATAAAAATTACATTTAGCTCCTGCTAACATGTAATATTTATGGTAATTTTTGTGACTTAATTTAGTTTTATTTGATATTTTATAAAAATAAAAAACCCCTAAAAAGTGTTCTGTCTATTTTATAAAATAAATAAAAATACAAAAATAGCTTTAAAAATTCCAAAAAAATTATTAATTGTTTGTTGGTGTATGCTTTAATTCCAGCGCAATTTTTATTGTATTATCTTTTATAAAAACCCTAAAGATCACAAAAGACTAAAAATCTTATAAAAATCATTAAAAATTCTAAAAAATAAAAAAGGATTTCAGTTTCTGTAGTTAGATCCTTTGATATACTTTATCATAAAAATCATCTCCAGGACATTTGGGCATTTTTAATATTTTAAATTTGCCTTTTGGTCCAGGCTGTACATTGTTTTCCTGTTTTGTTTTTCTTTCATTTTTATAAAATCAGATAAAAATGAGAAAAATACCATAAAATTATCAAAAACATCTACATATTCGAAAAATACAAAAACATTTTTATTTCTTTTTTTGAGCATTTTTAGTCATAATAAAAAATATTAAAGTTTGTTTTTGTCTTTATCTTTTCATTTGTTTTCTTATTAGAAAATATATAAAAAAAGAATTGCAAATTAAAAATAACAAAAATATGCCTTTTATTTTCTGATCAGCGACTACTTCGTAGATTTTACTCATGCTCCTTGTGTTTGACCCTGGTCACTATACCAGGTTATATAAATAGCGAAGACCGCTACATTGATTTTCGTGATTGATTATTTGGTTTATGTGGTCTTGTTTTTCTTGTTGAGTCCGATCAGGTAATTTAGGTCGTAATGACCTTTGATATCACTTAACCTTGATCGCCCGAGCGCTCACCAGTACTGTGGATCGAGGAAGGCGATGTACTCCAGGCGCCTATGCACCCACCTGAAACTGGCGTGAGACTCTTGACCTAGCACCGAAGGAGACTTAGAGAGCTTTTTGTAGATCGAGCTCCATTTTTATTTATTGTATTTATTTTGCAATTTGAAGTGAGAGAAAGAGAGACCAACTAATTTGTAATATTCAGGACTCTGCCACACTCTGCCACTTCACGAGGTCCAGTATCCGAGAGATTGTTCCCTTGGGGGTCTCGTCGGTTTTGTCGCGGTTTTCATTATTTTTTATATTGTTTCTCGATTTTGGTTTTCTTTCTTTTGTGTGATTGAGCCCTAGTTATAGGAGCTTCTTGTGGATAGTATTAGGTCCAAACACCTAACTATATTTGCCTGTGCCTATAGTCTACTTTTGGATCTAGTGAAAATATAACTTACTTCTTATTTGGATTTGAGATCGAGTGCCGAGAGAAGTGCTATACAATGCTTGCAGGATCTGCTGTGGCGGATACCGATGCACTTCAGAGTTCAGACATTTGGATCTCTCTTTTAGATATTTAGCATCTGGTTCTTCACGATAATAGCAGTTTCTCATCCTAGGGCGATTTCATCGGCTTGCATTGCATATAGATAGGTTTCAATTCTTCTGAGCATCTTTGCATGTAGAGAGCTGAAGGCAAGGTGAGCATTTCTCTTTAGCATCCATCATTGGTTTGCTGCTTTCATTGCTTCTCCAACTCTCCCTTTGATTTTGATAACTTAGGTGCTTAAAGAAATTGACTCCTCGTTAGGCGTGTGTATTTCTTATTAAAAATCCAAAAAAATGATAAAAAATAAAAATGAGACTGTTAACATTAGTCGACCCTAAAATCAACCAAAAAGAAAAATCTTGTCTTGGGGTGAGTAATCCCCCTCATTGTCTTCGCTTTTATCTATTCGCGTACACACTAATGTTAGTGCCCAAATCCCATTTCAACCAACCTAAGTGTTTGTACAACCTTTTGACTTCTCAACTAACTCTAAAATAGACAAGATAAAAAGACCGCACTTTTGCGATCTTCACCGAGTTGAGTAGGTGAGTTGAGGGGTGTGTTGTTTTGTATGAGATTGTTTGTGATTGTTTATGTGAATTCTAGATCGCCTCTGCGCATTTGTGCCTTTTTCTTCACTTCTCTTGATTTGACCATCGTGCTCTCCCGATCACTTTTCTTTTGATTTCGAGATGGCCGATTAAAGCGATTTTTATCTAGACTTTGCGAACTCCTCATACCCTCCAGTCGGTCCACCTCTCTTTTTCCAAGAGGACTTTGCTCCTGATTTTTGTACATATCTGGCCAACCCACTATTTCAAGACTAGGACCTTGATTTTCACCCATCATTTCCACCACCATCACCCTCACATTTCGACAATCCTCTCTTCCTAGAATATCCATATCCGGAATGTGATTTTTGTCCATACTCACCAACCTCATCCCAGTCACCCGATCCTGAGATTTTGGAGTCACCTTTCATGGAGTACACACTTGAGACCTTGAACCAAATGATGGAGCATATGAACTCAAGAATTAACGATCTATTTAGCCTAAATAAGAGCCATACTGATGCTCCATTATTTGAGGATATGAATTCACTTGAGGATGATCATGAGAGCTTGCAATAGCCCAAAATACACAAAATGAGAAAAAATTTAAAAACCAGAAAGAACTCAGAGACCTTTGGTTGATTCAAACTGTGAGGTGAGGTACCATTTGCCAGATCATTCACCTACACACTCATTCACATCATATCCCATCTTTGACCACGAGGATGCAATTGTACAGTCTGTTCTTGGCTATCCTCATATATATGATAACTCTGATCTCCTCCCTTGTATGGAGGAGGTCCAAAAATTCGAAAAAGGTTTACTGAACCTGAAGTGGTGGTCGCTATTCATGAGATCATTGATGCCCCACTTCATCAGGCCCATGACCCAATTGTCTGCTCCTCATCATAAGAAGAGAAAGCGGAGGAGCACATACAAACATCATATCTTGACCATGTCCCTTGCCCATGCCATCATACACCGTCCACTCTCTAGGAAAAGGACCACTTCTACACCTTTCATTAGTTGCACCATCTCTGACTACACATGTGATCACACTCTCCTTGATGGCGGTGCTTCGATTAGCATATTACTATTCTCACGGGTATAGTCTCTTCACCTAGGGCCTCTCAAGAAAACCAGGATGATCATTTGGTTTGCTGATGGATCTATCAAGACGACGAAGGGTATCCTTGAAAATGTTGTCATCTCGATTCATGGCATGAATTACATCGTTGATTTTGTCGTATTGGCCATGGAGACCTCTACTGGGGAGAACTCTCCAATCCTCTTAGGATGACCATTCCTCGCTTCTGTGAGGGTCGTTATTGACTACGGATTATAAGAGATTCACTTCCGTCTTGTTGATGAGAGCGAGGTGATCATCACCGCACCCACTGCTGATCAAAGACCTGCAACTGATGCACATACACCCATTCTTGCTGACCCCGAGGATCATGACCTTGATGAGACTATCCGAGACTTTTGTTGTATGTTGGATTCCACTGAGACCCGAGAACTCCTCCCCGTGGAGGAAGACTCGGAAAGCATGGACCTCGGAGTTCCTTCTTCTGGTGTTTGGCTATATGTTGATAACATCCGTGGGATTTACACGATTGATACCCTAGAGATGAGGGAAGATTCAGAGACTAGACATGACGGACATGACTTGACTACTTCCACTAATGAGTCCGTTCCTGTTCACTTAGATTCAGATGAGACTGAAAATGCCAAATTTGATCTTGTTATTTTTATCCAGGAATTCAGGCCTTTTGATGAAGATGATGATCCGGTTGAGACTTTTGAGGACGAACATGATTCGACTACTTCCACTGATGAGTTCGTTCCTTTTTGTTTTGACCTAGATGACACCTCGCAGGACGACTTTGGCTACACTTCTTCCGATGAAGATGAGTTCGTCCCTTTTCACTTTCAACGAGACACTCAAGGCCAGACCTAGCCACACTACTTCCACTGACCCGTCTGTGCCTTTTCACTCTAGGACCAATGAGGATGTTCACCAGGTCGATCCTGATCAGCTTATGTCCACTATGGACAACGATGTCGACCTATACCATATCAAATCTATTCCTCAGCGGTCTCGTAAGAAGGGTCACTTTCAACCTTCTTGACCTCTTTATATTCACTCTGTTGTATATTCGCTTTCGCTTTCTTCTGTCCATCTCCCATTTTGCTCGTTCACCCCATTCTCGTGTGTGCCTTGCTTAGGATGTACCTTATCCTAAGTATGGGGGGGTGGACGAGCTGAGTGTTTAGTCCTCATTACATTTCATCACTCTTGTTGTTGCCTATACTTAGGGCTCCTTCCACCCTAACTATAGGGGGAATGATGTGTACATTCTCTTCTATCTTCTTCCATCTTCAGATCTCTTTTCTTGTTTTCCTTCTCTATTTTCTTTTTCTACAAAAAAGGTGTTGCCTCTTTTTGTCAGTCTTCTATACTCAAGACGTACTTTGTCCTAAGTATAGGGGGGTGTGCACCCTGAGTTTATTCTTTGATCCTCTCCACTATCTCTTCTTCTTATCTATACTTAGGGATTGATGAATCCGCGATTCATCATCTCAATATCTCGATCTTAGCAAAATCTCCAAGTAAAGTCCCAAATAAATGTCCATAAAATCAATAAATTAACTAAAACACACTAATTATTATATATTAGATTGTACAAAATAAATTAACAATAAAAATCCGCAAAATTAAAGGAGTTTTTCACCTGTACCCAAAACTTCATGTATTTTTAATTATTTTATTTCAACTCCTTTTTGGTTAATTCTTTCTCTATCTTGTTCATAAAAATGTATATAAAAATACAAAAACTATAAAGCAAATTTCACCTCAAATAAATGCTCCTAGATTCCAAAGATAAAAAGCTGGAAAATCCAACTTCCCAGCCAAATTTTCGCTCCATATGAACTCCAAATTCACCAGTTAGAAAATTATCTATCCAACATAAGTGTTTCATTAAAATCAGAGCTTGTTTGCCAAATTCGGGCTTTAGGACCTAGGTGTACTTTGTATATATTGTACATTTCTTTCTTCATTTTTTATTTACCCTTCTTTATTACTAAAAAATCCAAAAAAATCTATTTTATGTTTCATTTTATTTCTACTATTTTATTTTACTTTTAGTTTGTAAATATCTTTTATTAAAAATAGAAAAAAATTCAAATTAGAAAAGTAAGAAAATGTACATGTTTGTATTCTTCTGTAAATTCTCCACTATTTCTCTTCTCTTTTATTTTATTGTATTTAAAGGAGCCCACTTTATTTTTTATTTTTTCCCTTTATTTATTTTTCATTCTCTACAATAACTTCTCTTCTACCACCAACTTCCATTCAACTCCACCATCTTTCAATAACCTCCCATTCCACTCCATCTCATCCACCTTCATTTTTCTCTCTAACTTCTCATTCTCTTCTTTATATTCATCTCCACATCCTCATTTTACCCCATCCACCATTCTAATAGAAAAAGGAAAGAGCTTGGAGTGTTTTGTTGGTGACAGCGGCTAAGCATCTTCCTCAAGCGATGACCTCCTTCAAGCGAGATCCACGGAGCTCCGCTCCACGTCATGAGTTCCCCATAGAGCTCGCACAGCTTCTTCGATTTTTGTTTCGCCATTCGGATCGAGGCGATGACAGGAGTCCAACGTAGCTGCTCCGTAAATTGGGCGAACATCAGGTAAGTATTTATTCTCATTTTTCTTATTTTATTTTATCTAATATTTTGTTTTCTTGTTGTCTTGGTCACCACCATCATTTTTATATTACCACCACATCATCACTTATCATTTCCATCATCACCTTCCCCACCACATCTTTTTATCTTTTGCATTTCATCACCACTACCATCATCATCATAGCATCCCCAAATCCATCCACCCATTGTCCACCTTCATTTTCATTTGCATTTTTTCATGTTTAAAAAACTAAAAAAAAACTAAATTTTAAAAATTACATCACAACAGGAAAATTCCAAAAAAAATAAAAAAACCGCAACAGCGGTGAGGAGAACACACTGCTGCCCGCCCCCCCCCCACCGCGGGCAGCCGTTCCTCCAGCGCACCAGCCCCACGCGCACCAGGCCCGTAGTCCGTGGTGTAACCCTCCAGGTGGCTCGTCGCCCCTGCCGTTAGTTTCCCATCCTCCAGCCACCAGGCCGCGCCCTCGTGGCCGATTTCTCCGCTCCCATAGCCGGCCTCTCTACGTACGTCTCGCCGCCACCTCACGCCACCTGCGCACATGACCGTGCGGCCCCACGTGTGAAGTCACCGCCCTGCCCAAACCGTCCAGATGCATCCACTGTGCCCTAACGGTTGTAGAAGATGAAGGTTGTTTTTTATTTTTTATTATTTTTGTAAAAATTGTATTTTTTCCTTAAATTTCTTGTAATTACGAGCTAGTCCCTATGCATGTTTTATATTGTCAGCTTTTATCCTACCCTAAGTATAGGGGGAGACAGATTGAGTACGATCTGTTCATTCCCATCCTTGACCCTCCCTGCTTTGCGTACAGTCTGTTATACTTAGGATTATTTGATCCTAAGTATAGGGGGGACTATCAACTTCTTATTTGTTCATTCAGTTCTTCATTCTTTTCTTCTTTAGACTTTTCTATACTGAGTACGAGTTATGTCTTCTCTTTCTCTCTAATCTATTAGGACATAGCTCAAGCTAAGTATAGGGGGTCGTATATATTGCATATATATTTTAGCCATAACTCGTACTTTCGTATTTTTCTTAATAATTATGGCTAATAACACTATTAAATTTATTAAAAACACTTAATAAAAAGATGTTATTATTTCTCAAAATCTATTTGTATTTGCTGATTAATAAATCAAGTAAAAATATTTTTTGCAAAATGTTTGAAAAATAGTTTGAAAATCTTTTTGAAAAACCTTTTGAAAATTATTTGAAAACATTTTGTTCAATTTTTCCAACCTTGGTAAATGTATTTTGTTTGAAAAAAATATTTTCTTTGTGTGAAATAAAAATGTTTAACAAATAATTTGCAAATGTTTGTCAAATGGTTGCAAAAATATTTTGAAAATCTATATATATTGTTTGAAAAACTTTTGCAAAATGATTTTAAAATGTGTGTACATGTTTGTAAAAATTGTTTGTAAAAATTATTTGGACTATAGTTTCAAAATTGTTTGAAAAACCTTTTACAAATAAGTTTGAGGAATATATACATCTCACTAAAAATTCTTTATTAACTGTATATATATTTATAAAATTGAGCACTTACCCCTTCTGAATTCTTAAAACCTAATTCTTGTAAATATAAGATGCATCTCCTTATAAATATTTGTACCTATTTTCATTCAAAATCTTTTGTTTTCAAAAATCACAAAATCATTTACAAAACTAAGAATACCAAAAACATTTGAAAATCATTTTGAACAATCCACAAAAATGCATATGCATCATCTTTTCAAAAATCCATAAAAAAATTCAAAGTCTTTGAGAATTACATCACAAAAATATTTTATGCATTTTCATAGCATTCATATTTTTCTAATTGAGTTTGATAGTTGAAAAAGTCTAAGTAAAATCCGATGACTGGAGCTTGGTTGGACCTTAAATCTACCTAATAATAGGAACCATATAGGAGTTGGAATTGAGGTACTTCAGGTCTAGTTGACTTAATCCTTTGAGAATTGTAAGACTTGGTTCAATGGATTCTTGACTGCCTAACTAGAGTATTTCGGAGCACACACACGACTCTTGTTGATAATGGCCTAACTTGGACATCTGCACCTTTCACTTCGCTCAACTCAGTTGGAGTGGTGAGGGGTTTGGATTTACCGTTATGAGACACGCACAAGTGGAAACATTTGTCCTCGTCTACGGAGGGAAGTGCATCCCAACCCGTCCAATGACATTGATATCTAAAGACAGGAGAGTGTGGGTTGCAATAATGCTTCAAAAGAGGGATAGTCTACTGGCTCAAGAGGAAAACTCCCTATGTAAATGCTGTTGTATATAGTATTTCAAACAAAACTCAGAAAAAGTGGACAGGCCTGATTGAAAATAAAATGCCAGCCAGAGTGTATATATGTTGTATAGCCAATAAGCAAGCTTGAGCTTCAAAGTTAGATCATGTGAGCCTGCAACTAGATGACTTGACTACACTGGTCTTGCATCCTAGGATAGGTGGCTACACTGACTACCGTCCATTCTTCTCTTCACGCCCTCCTCTTGAGCTGGTTGTCACTTGAACTTAGAAGGAAATACCCCGCTCCTCGAGGAAGGAGCTGCTGGATTGGGAAATCACTGGGTTGTCATGCTGGAGAAGTCAATCTCTTTGTCATTCCAGTTAGGGAGAATCACTATCACTTACACTATACGAGTCAGATTCATAGTCGTAAGGTTTTGCATATGAGTTGAAGTATTCTGACCTGGCTATTGAGGAGACTTGAGCAGAGTTTTGGGATTTTCGAAGGCTGTTGGATTTCAAATTTGATTCCCATTAAGGTTCCACCCGCACTAAAATTCTAAAGGTCCGAATTGAGCTCCAAACTTTGATTTTGTGAATACAAGTTTGATAATTAAACTTAATCAATTTTCTTTCCTTTTATTTTCTTTGGTTTTCTTTTTCTGCACTTATTGCATAAGTGTTTGCTAGGGACTAGCAAAGGCAAGTATTGGGGGGGGGATGATGAATCTCCATTTCATCATCTTTATTCTATCATTTTGGCCTTAAAAACCCTAGAAATGCTTATAAATACCCTTAATTTAGGCATTTTAGAATTCATGCATTGTGGTCTAAATAGTGTATAAAATACTATTTTTAATGCCAAAATTATAGAATAAAGAAAAGGAAAGGAAAAGAATAAAATATTGAAAATATTTTATGACCCTAAACACCGAGATCTAGGCATCTCGATGACTAGGTCGACAATAAATAAAGTAGGGGGAGATAAGGGCCAAAATACAATAAAATTTCTTTTATTTAATTCCTTTTAATTCATTTTGGGACCTATTTATAGTTCCACTTTTTATACCTCAAATAAAGAATCTTTGAAAATTAAAGTTGTAGATAACTAAATATAGAAAAATACAAAATTTATTTCATACAAAAATAACAGATAAAAAGTTATGATCTTAATAAAATCCAAAACCCTAACTTCCCAGACCCATATCTCTCAAATAAAAACTCAAAATATATCAAAATCACCTTTAATTATATATAACTTTTAATAAGCTATTTAATGAAGGTGGTTTCATTTTTTTGGAGTTACGATGTGAAAGTTAGGTTTTGGACCCCTATTGTATAATTATACTAATTAAAATATTAATTTTATTTATTGTCTATTATTTTTATAATTTCATTTTTTATAATTTTGTAAATATTATTTATAGTACATGTGCATATTAAAACTAAGATAAAAATATAAAGAATTTATTAAAATAAAATACTTGTGTAAAACATATAGATGAAATACATATAATTATACCTATATAATTAATATACCTAATTATTTAAGTGTATATATAGTATCGGAAAAAATATAATAAAAATATATTTCAGTTTATAAAAATAAGTTATAAATATATAAAATAATAAACTAAATTAATAAAATCCAAAATATAAAATAAAAATTACATACTAAAATATACAAATAAATATACCTCTATATAACACTCAAAATTAACTTGTAATTTTAAAGCTCTAAAAATAAATAAAAATCATCATAAAATAATTCAAAAAATAATAAATATTTTTCTTTTTATAACCCAAAATTAATATAATCATTTATTATTTTTAATCGATTTTCAAATTATTTTTTCTAGGGTTTTTTCTAGTTGGTCCTCGTGGACCAACCAGATCTGCCCGTTGGTTGACCTCAATCAACTCTTTGACCGAGGTCTGTCGGATGTCAGAACCTAGTTTTAACTCATCTTCTTGGATTTTTCTATGCTGATTCTTTCACCAATCAGCTTGGCTCCCTTCAGCACGTTTTCTCCCCGTAGATTGATCTTACATGCCCAAGCCCTTCCTCGAGGAATGGATCATCGATTCACCCTATCTTCATTGATCTTTAGAGCCGCTCAGTCTTGTACATAGCCGACCCCCTGATTTTCCCTCTCCTCTTTGAATCCTCTTTGACATGTTTCCTCTCCCCCTCTCATGCTAAGAAGATAGAAGGAGGTGACAACTCCTTCTTCTAGCCCTTAGATTGATCGAGGAGGCGATTTTTGAGCCGCTCCACCCCATCTCTGGCGACCACCACCGTGAGATCCTACTTCCCGGCTTTGTCCGGTGAGGTACATGTTCTCCTGTCTTTTCTAGTGTAGCTTAGGTCCTAGGTTTTATTCTTGCATTAATTTTATCTCTCAATCACTTAATTTAGTGTTAAATCATCAATTCGTAGTTCGTCGGTGCCCAGCTCCGACAAACTCCTCCGTCGTGATTCATGTTGCTCCTCGACGCACCCTTCGCCTCCACATCGATTCCCTCCATCTTCTCTACCTTCGTTTACACCCCGCTCACCTCGATTCCAGTTGGATCGTGCTTTAGGTGCTTCATCTCCTTCACCCGCTGGAGTACCTCCGCTCGTGCCACCCTTCGCTCGTTCACCCACATAAGACCCCCAACCCCTTTGTTTTTGCATTGCTTTTTCCTTCTGCAGGTGCTAGGGTTCCAAAAGACCCCTCAAAAGGGTCGAATTTTGCTGGACAATGGTACCCAGAGCTGCCTTCGACTCCTGACCTCGCAGCGGCGCACCAGAGCTCGTTAGGCCATTTTGGCGTAGTCGTCGGATCGGGGATCCTTCCAAAAACATCGGGGATGCTTTTCTGCAGCAAAGGAACTTCGGGGGAGGCGGAACGTGCTAGGAGAAGCTCGCTGCGGTGTGGCTTCGTCCTAGTTCTTCCACCTTCATCCTGCATCGTCGGATTAAAGGCCATTTTTCCAGCGCTACAGGAACCGTTGTATCAGCCTCACTCGCAGTCGTCGATCTTCATTTGAAGATCTAATCCTAGCCAGTGGTCCGAACCATCATCGGACATCCGAAGAGCGATACATGTCCAAATGAAACAAATCTCACCATCCGCTCCCACCTCTTGCGTGGGTATTTTGCAACTTTGCCCTTGCACATTTCTATTTATTAAATAGTCTACAAACATTCATCAACCTTTGTTATATCTTTGTCATATTTATAGAGAGGCCCCAGAACTATTCATAATTGCAAGTCGGTCCTAACCACGTCACCTCACGTGATGCTTCACGTGAGGGGACTTTTTGCAGCGGTACCCCTATGGCTTTGCTTATTTCGCTTCAGTCCTGAAACTTTTAAATTTAGTTATATATTTTTGGACATTTTGCAAGAAAGTCCCTGAAGTTTCTGCTAATTGTATTTAAGTCCCCGCTTGTGTGTCTCACGTGTTCAAACACGTGAGTTGCGCTTTTTGCACGGAGGCCCTTGGGACTTTATGAATTTCGTATTGCCACTATAACTTTTTGAGCATGTTATATAATTTCGGTGAATTTGCAAGTTGGCCCTGCTATTCACATATATGCCCCTCCCAGGCCTTGCATTTTTGCATGCTTTTTATATTTATTTTAAATAGCTATTAATCTTAAAAAAATCCCAAAAAATAGGTTTAGCTTCCTGGTGCATTGCTCTTTCATGCCATATTTTTAATTTGATATTTTAAAGCTTTTTATTACTTATAAAATATAAAAAACATCTATTTTTGCTCTTATTTGCATTATAAAATACATAACCATTATAAAAACTTTTTGAAAAATTCTCAAAAAAATATATTTCATGCATTTTTGTATTTTTTGACTTTCAGACCAAAAATCATTAAAAATATAGAAGAAAACTCTAAAAAAAGAAAACCCCTAAAATATCTATAAAATATATAAAATCCTTAAAAAAACCAAAATTGTATTTTCTTTCCATATTTTTATTTATATTATAATCTTTATTTTAAAATTAATTTGGAGAAATTTTGAGTCTATTTGGCGTTTTATATCTCCATTTTAATTTCAGCTATTTAATTATTCCATGTTTTAGGGTATTTTTAAATTTAAAAATCTATAAAAAAAATTAGCAAAAATTCTTAAAAGTTAAAATATTAGAAGCCTAAAAATATTTTATTTTCTTACTTTTGACTATTTTCTTTAATTTTTATTCCAACACTAGCCTAAATGATTAAAATCTAGGAACTGAAAATGGAATTTTTTGATTTTTTTATGATTCTATATGATTTTTTTTATAAGTTTTTAGGTATTTTGTAATTGTTTTGGTTTTTTATAATGGTTTTTAGGCAAAATCAATATTGTAAATAAAAGACATAAAAATGCAACTATAGGAATTTTTATAGAGTTTTTGAAATATTTTTCAAATTTTCATGATTTTGCTAAGCCAAACAGGGAATTTTTTAAGGGTTTTTGAATTTTTAAAAATATAAAATGCAAAGTAATTAATCTGATAAAAACATAGAAAATATTACACACTAACAAGAGTGACTGGTAATTTTTAGGGGATTTTTAGAATTAATTTTCTATTTATTGAGTTCAATAAAAGGCATGTAATTAGTCATAGTTCACAGGGACCTCGTTGTAAATATAATAGGTTTCTGGGCCAAACAATAACACCTTTTAAAAATCTAGGGCCTTTTCTGCAAAAATCCAGCCAAAACATGCGCTACACATGATTCAGATTCACATGGGCTCACTTTCAAATTTAAAAACTCGATACTCAAAGCATAGCACAATAAAGGTTCAGGATAGAAAATGCAAATAACCCAAAGAACACGTGGTAACGCACATGACACTAACATGACAGGACTAAAATGTAGATTTTGTAAACTAGGCGGCCCAAACTGTAAATGTTCCAAACTACAACTTTTATTTACTAGACTAAAGTGAAAAAGCTAAACATGTAGAGTAAAAGGGAAATATACCCTTGCAGGCACGTGGTTGCACATGGGACGCATGGTAGGCTTTCGTGAAGGCGGCAGTTGACGGTTCTGATCTTCTCTGCTAAAGATCTGATGATTCAAATGCATGGAGCAGGCGTACGGGTCTGATGGTGTATGACGAGATCATACGTTACGGGGATTGTCGGCCCTGATGGCCGTTAATCGTGGATCTGATGCCTCTGACAAAAAGGGGGTGGATGGATAGTTGAGATGCGATCTGGAAATAAGGGACCCAATCAGACGGCAGTTGAAGGTGCTGGAAGAACTCAGCTCGGGCGAACTTCAATCGGCCATGGAGGAATATCCACCGGCCCACTGACATCGCTGAGAGGTCCAAAACAATCGTGAAGCTCCTCCGCATCTAGTAGTGGGTTTTGATGGAGCATGATGAATCTGTGACTCATCACTCTAAAAGTTGAAAATAAAGCTTTGTTCTCAAGTAAATAGCATCATATTTCCCCTTATCTTGCATAATTAGCATTCATGCATGCAAGCATAATATCTGCATTTTAGCATTAATATTTGCATTAATTAAGAAGCCAAATTCATCTGTAATATTCACTTGTAAATATTCACCATATTTTACCTATTGTATATATTTTATACTAACTCTGAATCTAATAAAACCAACTCTATAGTGTATATATTACTAACACTAATTAAAGATAAATATCAAAAAAATACTAGCTTGTAAAATTGACCAATAAAACCCCAACCCAAGTTTGAAACCATGAACCTTAGAATGCACATATCTCTCTCATACAACCTCCGAATTAGGTCTACTCACTTTTAAAATAATATACATTCAAAGACATTCGAAACAAGACCAATTTCATTAAAATCGGAGCTCGTATGCAAAACTTGAGTTTTAGCCCCTTTTGTATATTGTACATATTGACCTTTTTGCCCATGTATTTTATACTTTTATTTTATTAATTATTAAAAATCCAAAAAATTAGATTAAGTTGTAAATATTCTTTTTATATTTTCTCTATTTTTATTTTGAATTTTCTCTCTTTTAAAAATGACAAAAAAATTGCAAAAGAAAAAATGCGGTACTTTATATCTATAAGGTACCACCCAAAAATAAATTTTATACAGTTGTCTTCTTTTGATTTTCGGTCTTCCACAAAAGTTGTAGATCTCGTCGAGACGAGCAACTTTCATGTTGACCACTTTTTGATTTAAGCCCTTTTGTTATTTCTTTTTAATTTTTCTTTACATTTAATTTTTGAATTTTCTAAGAGCGACATGTGGCAGCTCCTGGAGCCGACACATGTCACCATATTTTTTTATTATTTTCGAATTTATTTTATTATTTTCGGATTTATTATTATTTTATTATTACTATTTTAATTATTTTTAATAGCCTACTATTTTATTTTATTATTTTGTTTATTTAATCTCCCTTTTACCTCTTCTCCCTTTACTTGTCTTCTACTCCAAGCCACATTTACCGCACTTCCTCCACCATTCACTCCACTTTCTCCATCTTTTCTCCAACTTCCTCCTCTTCTTTTTATTCACCGCCACCTTCGTCATTTTTCTTCATCCACCGTTTTCGAGAGAAGTGAGGTCGAGCCCCTTTAACCTTCAGGTGACAGTTGTAGGAGACGAGTTGAGCGACGACAACCTCAAGGCGAGATCCGGTGGTCCGCACCACCGTCACGAGTTTCACGACGCTCATTGAGCTTCGGAGGCCACCATCTCCTTGAAGCGACGACGGAAGCCGCGCACCGTGGCTCTACAATCCGGCGAACCACACATGTAAGTATTTTCTACTCTATCTCTATCTTGTCAATTTTTTTATCTAACAATTTTTTTGTCTTCATCACCAAAAAAATTTCATAAACATACAACCACATAATCACCGTCATAACCATTATTATCCTTCATCACAACTCATTCATCATCTCTCTTATATTTGTTGTTTACAAAGAAAATATAAAAAAATTACAAATACAAAATAAAAAAACACAAAAAAACAACACAGGTTGGACGCACACCATCCAGCTCGTCACCGCCGGCCGCTGACCCGACGCCGCCAGCTGCCGGTGCTCCAGCGCTAGGCCGCCCACCTGCCCGCTGTGGTCTCCCACCGTTCCAGTCCAGCCCCTAGCCGTCCCACCTTTGCGCGGCCAGCCTCCAGGCTGCGCTCCTCCTGGTCGTGCGCCTCCTCTCACGTCAACCGCACCCCACCTTCAACCACGTGACGTCGTTCGTCGCGGTCCCTGCTCGCTGCACCGCTATCTCCTCCGTAGGCCGCGCGGCTGCTCCCCAGCCGCTGTCCCGCGCGGCCCAGCTCCAACCACCCGTGCGCTTCGCCCTTGGAGCCAGCCCCCTGGAGCCGGGCGGCCCTCCAGATTCAGACCGCTCCGTGCGCATAACCCCCGTGCACGGTGCTTGGCCTCCACCCTACGCCTCCTCTCCTACCGTGGCCCAGCCGCGGTCCGCGCGCCCGGCGCCCCCGGCGCTCCTCAACCGCCTCGCGCATGGCCGCCTCCCGCCGCGCGTGCCCTAGCCACTTCCTCAAGCAGCTCCTGCCACGTCGCCCAGGCCGGCGCCGCCGCCACGCGCCCACGCGTCCGCCCCTTCGTCGCCCAGGCGCGTCTCCTCGCGTGCCCTAGTCCTTCCCCCTTGTGCCCTGCCTTGCGAAACAAGAATAAGCAGAAGGTCCATTTCTTTATTTTTATTTTATTTTTGTTGTGAAAATTGCATATTCAATCCTTTTTGTTTCTTTATTTGCACAAACATCCTGAGCACACTTCAATTCACATCTTAGATCTTTGTATTGCGAAGACATCCCTGCATTGTCAATTTAATATGAACAGTATTTTTGCATCATTTTTTAATCAAAAAATATCATGTTGTAGAGTAACTAATTCTTTATCTCATGGCCATTTATTTGTATTTTTGTGAGCATTATATCTTTTACTAAAAATCAGAGATTAAAAATCAGCGATATTTTACCTATTTAAGCTCTGAAATTCGCACAATCATATTTATTGCTCTAGAAATTGTGAAAAAATTGTGAATGATGCATCTAATTGTGTTTTAATTACTTTCCAAGTTTCGTCCAATTTGGAGGTATTTTGTGCATAAAATAAATTACTTAGTGATTTAGGTAATTGATTTTTAATTAAATCCACGAATATGATTTTTGAGAAATTTCAACTCTCTTAGATTCTTTATTAAAATATATATTTGAGGTAATTTATTCTCTAGATAATTTGACTTCGTGGATTAATTAGAAATTAAACACCCGTTGTCGCTCTATTTTCAGTAAAAAAATAAAAAATCATACAGTGTCACAAAATTCAAAAAAACTAGTGTAACTTAATTTCATCATGTTTAACTTCCAGTAAATTTTTCATAATTTTTGCATATCATTTGCACGAAAAATTGCATAAAAACCTCAAAAATGTTTGTATTTTTCATTTGTGCATTTTAAACCCAAAATTCCAAAAAAAATAAATTTTGCATTCATTGTTGTATTAGGTTCTTAGAAAAAATATCACTTGGCTGATTTGAACTAATTTCACATTAAAATTAAATTTGGCTAAGTCGAATCTTTTCGTATTAACTTAATCCAATTCATATTCTGCATTTGTTATTTTTATTGCATTAATAAAATACCAAAAAAATCTCACTCAGAAAACCGCAGTCTAATTCATCTAACCTAATCTCTAGTTTTTCCTTTGCCTCCTTGAGTCGACCCTGGGGCTTGTCCATGCTAAACAAACATAAAACCGCGTGTTAATTATTCGTTAATTATTCGATCTGTGCGGTTATTTTTTGATCGATGCGGATTTACCCGACTGCAACGAAATAGTCAATTATACAACATTAAAGAGGGTAGATCCCGCGGTTCATCAAATGGCGTCGTTGCCGGGGAGGCAAACGGCTTAGGATCACTTTAGAAAATTAGATTTACGTTTTCCATTCACTCGGGTAGTCTGATCCCCGAACCATCTTATAATTATTCCATTTTTTGTCAATTATTTTTCTATTATTTTTCTCTCTCTCTCACTAACATTTTTGTATCTTTTTGTGTGAGGGTCCGGTAGACTTGGAGCAGCTTTCTTGAAGTCAACGCATCTCGATGTGCATCATAGGCCGATGATTCGTGGATCAAGTCGGCTGTTGAGATGGCAGAAGGATTTTTCTTTTTTGTTAACTTGTAAAAAAGTGTCTGCATTTACAACGGTTCCCGTTTGGGATCTCACGCATGTACGTCATAATAAAACGTGTCCCTGTGTGCTGTTGATAAACACGAAATTCGATGCGGTCTAAAATGGTGTCTCACACAAGGCGGAGACAACCGTCGCTGTGACGACTCACAAAGGAATCTCGTATTTAATCAACAATTAACCCACACTAAGATCAATAAATTAGAACTGATGCGGAGTTAAAATTTATTTTTAACTCTACATAAAAGATGTATAGGTGCAAGTATGTAGAGAGTTCGAACACAGGGAGCAAGCAGGATAGTTCAGGCAAAAGTGCTCAAGTGTGTGTGTGTGAAGTGTCTACACTAAGCAAGCAAGCAAATAAAATTTTTGTGGGTTTTTAATTTTTTAATTTTTTTATTTAATTTTTAATTTTATATTTTTGTATTTTGATTTTTAATTTACTGATTTTGTATTTTCTTTTTATATTTTATATTTTTATATTTTCTTTTTTTAATATTGGAAAATAAAAGTAATGTAATAACAGGGGGAAAAAGGTATTTATAAAAATAGATAAAAATGTTCAAAAATTAGAAAATAAAGTCTTTTTGGTCTTTTTTATATTTTTCTACTATTTTGTGATTTTTGGGTAATTTTTAGAATGTTTTTGGTATTTTTAATTAATAAAATAAAGCAAACAGTGGCAAAAATGCAAGGCTGAAACTTAAAATGGAGAAATAAAATAGCAAACAGTAACAAAAAATTCTCCAAATTAATTTTCACTTAAAGATAATCAAACAAAGAAAATTCAGGAAAAGAAAACACTATTTTTGGATTTTTTATGAATTTTATAAATTTTTATGAAGGTTTTTAGTATTTTGCAATTTTTAGGAGTTTGGTTTTGTATTTTTTAATGATTTTTGGTCTGAAATTAAAACACACTAAAAGGAACAAAATATATTTTTTTGGGAATTTTCTGGAGTATTTTTATATTTTTTAGGGATTTTATGATGCAAACAGTGCTGAAAATAGATGTTTTTGATTTTTAATAAATATAAAAACAAAATAAATATGGAAAATAAAAATATGGCGTGGAAGTACAAGTTTCCAGGTGCTTAAGTTCAAAATTTGGGAATTTTTGGATTTCAACTGATGCCTTAAATAAATACGTTAAGCACTCAAGATGGAAGGCCTGGCAGGGGCGTTTTTGTAATTAGCAAGAATCCAGGGGCTGATCACGCAATTTTCCAAAAAAAGATTATAACTTAATAAACTACTTTCTGGACTAAAATGAAATGCTCAAGGCCGCAGGGTTACTTGTGTAAAAATCCCAGGGTGCGCGTGACGTGCACGCGCACCTGGGAGGGGTATACAAGCAATAATAAAGAACTACGGGGCTAAGATGCAAATTGTTCACAAAATTTATCACTAAATAAAACAGTTACTGCACGGAATAGTAAATGCCCAAAACCGCAAGGTCCTTGTCGCAAAATACCCACGCGCACGTGCCCTCGCACGTGCGCTTGGCTGGCAAGGTTCTTAATGCAATTACAGATATGCGCGGGGGGGTTCTTACAAATATTACAGAATAAATGAACAGCAGTTGAATGTTTCGGGGTTAATAAATAATAACAAAACTTGCTGGGTTAGGTCGCAAAATACCCAAGCATTGGGGGCATCCAACGGCTGCAGGCGGATTGCTTATGCCACGTGGCGCGCGCGGATCGCGCGATGCCCCTTGGATGCGGACGGTCTAGATCAAAAAGGGGGGGGGGCGAAATCAACGGCTACTGTACGTGCCCCCCCTCTCCTTCGTTCTTGCGCAGGGCGGCTGGGACGCGCGGCGCGCGAGCGGCGGGGGTCTCCTCCGGCGGCGCGAGATCAACCTCCAGATGGTTCAGCGGCGTCCCGGGTACCTGCAAAGACAAAAAGGAAGACGACAGATGGTGCTCCAGGGCTAGGAAGAAAGGTGATGGTGGCGTGAGTGGCGCAAATGGTGGCTCGCCGGAGCGGGTCCGATGAGCTTCGAGGGTGGACGTGAGAGGTTGTGGAATGCTAGATAAGTTAACAAACAAAACGCTAAAAATATTGGCTAGCTAATGAGCAAGAGAAATAACACAAAAAACGCCCTCAAGCAGTGAATCACTGCGAGGTATGGACCTCGACGGCGGCGCCGGAGATGGGAGGTTTGGAGCCGCTCCTCGCCCTTGGCTGAGCCCCGCGCGCGTGCTGGAGGAGGTCTGTCACCCCTCCGGTCCTGAACACCGCAAGAAGAGGCCAAAACCAAGGTCAAAAGAGGGTTCAAGTTGAAAATGGAGGTGGAGAGGTTATTTTGAAAGATGGCCGAGGAGCGACTTTCGAGGACGCGTATCTTGCGAATCTCAACTCCAATCCTCGAGGTAAAGGCTAGGCGTGATAGATCACATGAAGGTCTACGAATCTCGTGAAGAGGCCGACCTCAAATGGTGAAAGGATCGCCCTCCAAAAAGCCGCGAAAATCAAGAGAAGTCATTCTGACAGGCAGCCCAGGTGTTGGGCAGAGAGTTGACCGAGGTCAACTCTCCTAGCCCCCTGGTTGGTCCACGTGGACCAACCAGGAAAAACCTGGGGAAAAAGATTTGTAAAATCAAATTAAAATAGCAAACGATTTTATTGATTTTTAATTATAAAATAAAAAATGTTTATTTTTTTATGAATTAATTTATGGTGATTTTTATTTATTTTTATGGAGTATATTTTTACAAGTTTGCATTTATACCCTTATAGGTATCTATATCTATATATTTAAGTATTTTATTTTTATTTAGGTATTTTATTTTTATTATTTTTATTTAGTATTTTATAAAATTATAGAATACTTTTATTTACACAAATATATTTTTATTTTATTTTTTCTGATTTATTTTGTATATTAAATAAAATATAAAGGTATTTTATATAGGTATAAGTGTATGTAAAATACCTATGTATCAAATATATATACAAGTATTTTTATTTGAGTTTTGATGATGTTTTTATTCCGACTTTATTATACATAATTATTACAAGTATTATTTACAACATTATAAAAATATAAAATTGTAAAAATAATAAATAATTAATAAATTGAATATTTTAATATGTACAAGTATACAATGAGGGTCCAAAAGTCAACTTTCAAACCGTAGCTCCGCCAAATGCGAAACCACCACCATTAATTAGATTATTTTCTTCTATATACAATTAAAGGTGAGTACGCTGCATTTGGAGTTTTTATTTGTGGGATACGGGTCTGGGAAGTTGGCATTCTGGATTTTTATTCAGACCATAACTTTTTATTTGTGCATTATTTTTCTGTGAAATCAATTTTGTATTTTTCTTTATAAAATTATCTACAACTTTCATGTACAAAGTTTTATTATTTGATGCATAAAAAGTAGAACCAAAAATAGGTCCCAAAATGAATAAAGAATGAATAGAATGTATAGGTATTTTATCTGTATTTTGGCCCTTATCTCCCCCTACTTTATTCCTTGTCGACCTATTCATCGAGATGCCTAGGTCTTGGGGTTTCGGGTCATAAAATATTTACAATATTTTATTCTTTTTCTTTTCTTTTCTTTATTCTATAATTTTGGCTTTAAAAACCGCATTTTATACAATATTTATACACATATGCATGAATGCTAAAATGCCTATATTAAGCCTATTTACACGCATTTACTAGGGTTTTTAAGGCCAAAATGATAGAATAAAGATGATGAAACGTGGATTCATCAGCTGTGTGGTTGCTTTACGTAGAATAGGACTTGCACTTGCGGCTCTTAGAGCTATTTTAGGAACTTTTTGTGCTCGTAATATTCTATGATCACACTTCACACTTAAAAGACGCACTTAGACTGCAGAACTTAGTCAAATTTCAAATCGTTCTTCACTTGCTAATAGAACTGCCTATCTAGGAGCGACTTTTCATCTCTTGCATTCCATTTTGTGTAAAATTTCAATTCAGTCTTGCATCTCGCATTGTAGAGAGCGGGAGACACTATAAGTATTCTTACTCAAGCATTCATCATCGTTTTTTCGATTGCATCGGCTTTTTTCGATTCTCTCTCTCCATTTTCTAAACCTAGGATAAAGGAATTGGGACTGGACGGTAGACGTGATTGCTTGTGTGGATTAATATAAGTGACAACTAATCTTTAAAATCGGGACTGATAATTGAATTGGACCAAAAAAATTGATTAAAATTAACCCTTGTTTGTGGGAAATTAACCCCGACCTTGTTTTCAGGCTGAGTGAGGGTATTTGAGTGTGTGTGAACACCTTAAGGCAGAGCCCAAATTCCCGCCTTCCATATCACATTCCGACTGATCCTAGCAAATATCACAAGTTGAATTATTCATGTTCATTGACTAGTACCAAGTAGCCTCCGCCTGTCTCAGGTAGATAGGGGCGAAATTGCGGTACTTCGCGACAAGTTGCCAGTAACACCCTGGGGTGAAGTTCCGGCCTTGTCAGCCTCCTCCTGCTTGCAGTTAGATAGGGGCAGGTCTTTGAATCCATCAACTTAGGATAGGAGCGAAGAAAGGAAGGACCGACGGTATCTTAGGCGACAAGTTAAATAGGGAAGACGCATCCGGCTTTGAGCCGACTTCCCTATAGGCCACGTAACCTTTGCTATCTTGTCTGATAAACTCACACTTAAAATCAACCAGATTAATCGGACTCAGTTTTGGGTCCTTCACCGTGTTGAGTGTGAACTCGGGGTTTACTCTTGCGTTTGTCTTTGAGTCTGTCTGTGTGTGTTATCCTGTGTAGTTGCACAATTTCTACCTCAATCTGCTTATACTCATCCTTTCCTCTTCAAGATGTCGGGATATTGGTCCCCATACCCTGTGACCTTTGGTCTATCCTCATCGACCATATACCAATCATCTTCACCTTCTTATTCTTCCATGTATCCTCCGCCAACCACGGGAGACCCTTACCTATGGTCGGCTCCACCTCAACCCAATTATGAAGTCAGAACTCCGACTGACTTCTCCACTTCTTCGCATTTCTCACCTACTTCATATTCCAACAATCCGAATCCACTTCCATCTTGGGCTGACTGTCCTTATTCTCGAGAGCTTGCGGGAATCAAAGAATCGAATGAAGAGCAAGCCACTGTTGAGATAGATGATTGAAAAAATTATATGCCCCCACATACTTCATTCTCACCTCAAGTAGGGACCACACAACAGTTTACATATACGCATCATGACTTGACCTTAGGGCATAACATGGTCGATCAAACAACTCGAATGGAGAGGCATGCACATCATGATTTCCCAAACTTGATTGACTTTAGTGATCAAGCCTCCATTAACCAGCCTTCATTCGAAGAGCCTATACATTCACAAGATTGGACTCATGACCTAGACTTATCAGTCCATGTTTCATTGACTCCATCATATGAGGCTCCGACCAATATTTGCCATTTAGATAGTCCATATTTGACCCAGCATTACATGCCAGAGTCTAGATATGTTGAGTATGAGACCCCAGCATCTCAACAGTCTCCTCCAATTGAGGAGAACTCTCCCATGATTTGTCATGAGAACATTTTGGAGGATGACATTTCCTGACTTATTGAGAAAAATGAATCATTAGGTAACAAGTTGAGATATGTCATGGAAATATTGCACTCCATTTCTGCCATCTTGGGAATGAAAGTGGAAAAGGATGTAAGTAGATCTGATGTTGAAAACCAAGCAAGCATTAGGGAATCCACATCTTCTGTACAGCTGGAGTCCATTCTATCTTCCTCTTCTACTAACCCCTTACCTTCCAATCTTGAGTCTGATTATTCATCTATCCAAAACACAAAAAAAATTGAAAAACCAAAAAATCACATAAAAATTAAAAATGAAAAAGACCTAAAAAATTGGATCATGCCCTAAGGGAAGCACTCGATGAAGAATTGATTTTTAATCTTCCCTTAATAAATGCCATAGATCACTTTCCTGACCTCAAACGATTTGTGAGAAGTAAATTGAAGCCAAAGAGGTCGGGTAATAAGAGGACAAGGACTGAAAAACACATAGTTTCTATGGCCACCTCCTTGGTGATGGGGAGAAAGACCAAGAGCCGCAGAGTGAAGCGGTTGCCCCGAGTTGAATGTGAAATCAAAGACACCATTTTTACCCATGCAAGAATCGATGATGACTCACCGATAAATATCCTCCCGACCTCTGTGTTTGACAAGCTCAAACTCATGCCATTTAAGAAGTCGAGAGAGATCGTTCAGCTGGCTGATCGATCCATCAAACGGTCGAGAGGAAACATTTCAGTCATCATTACTTTCCAAGGTGCTCTACTCTAGGTGGACTTACGATCATTGACATTGAGCACCGAGGAGAGTTTTCCCAGTCTCTGATTATTCTCGGGAAGCCGTTCTTAGCCTTGGTTAAGGCGACTATAGATTGCGAGACTCGGGAAATCGATTTTACAGCATTGGGAGCGCTTCGACCTCATCCATTCTTTGATAAACTTTACTCTAAGGTAACTTGCACAACCGTTGAAAATCATGACCATCGAGAGGAAGATGAGTCACACCTCTCTACTACACATGAGAGATTGATTGTCCGGACGACCGTTGGTTCAGAGACTCCCCACACTTCATCAACTGCTTGCACCACCACCGTGACAGCTTCTAAGGAGGACTCACGATCAGAAGCTATCATTGAGTCGGACACGACCTTTGCGGATTGCCTTGATCATTTAGGTGATCCGACACAAGAGCCTAATAATGCCAAGCCAACTGAGATCACTAGCACTTTCTCGAGACGTGTGCTGACCCTTCAGGAATATTCCAATCTATATGGTGACTCGTCTGATGAGAAACCCATGGTCAGCACCGCACCACATCCCGGACCTTCAAAGGAAACAACCACGATTACATTGAATCCACATAAAAACACGGTTGCTCCCTCTTCTAGTCGGCTTTCTAGTGAGAGGAAGTCGAGAATTGATTCCTCGAGGTGTTCCCCTGAACCTCTCAAGGCACGTCACTCTCATCTCCCTCTCCATGATTCAGGTTCTAAAAAACCGACCAAGAAAATTTCCTTCAACATTCCGGAGAAGGAAGTTTCAGTGGAATCCTCCTCGGGTCCGGACAAGGTGATTTATATGAGTGAGCTCAGTTCGGCTATTCTTAAACCGTATCTAAGCAAGCAGCCGTGTGTTGACCCTCGTTGGACAATCCCTTCACCTCACTACTATTCATCTGAGGACGATTCCGACAACGATACACTTGTATATTACCCACCTCCTCGATCCCGCAAGAAGGTTCATCACAAACCTTCTTGATCTATGTATATTCTCAATTCTCCTTGTATATATTTTCCCTCCCTCCCCAGTGATTCGAATCACTCGCCCCGGCTCCATATCATTTCATTTTATGGCTATACATAGGATGATCAGATCCTAGGTATAGGGGAGTGAGTGACCCGAGTCTCTTCACCATTCGTTGTATATGCTCTAGATCTCATCGGTTCTCACACTCATTCATGTCCTATACTTAGGCTGACCAGAGCCTAAGTATAGGGGGGACCGATGCCCGTCGTGTATATACTCCTCCATTTCCCCTCTTAACCTCGCCTACCCCATTTTTTTCTACACTTAGGCTGCTAGAGCCTAAGTATAGGGGGCGGGACGACTTCTATACTTTTTGCTATTTTAGCTCTCCTATGCATAGCACGAGCTATGTCTTTTTCCTCGCTTTTCCTGTTCTGAGGACATAGCACATGCTAAGTATAGGGGGCGTGTATATATTACATATATACTTTACCTATAGCTCGTACTTTCACGTATTTTCACGTATTTTTGTATATATTTTGCAATCATTACGTGTGGATAAAAATTGGAAAAAATTTGTATACTTGTTGTATAATACTTGTAACTTTTGTAAAAATTGAAAAGAAGGTGCGGCTGGATCACCTCCTTTTCAGGGAGAGCTAATGCTTGTTGGGTATTTTGGTTTGACACTACTTCACACCCAAAAAGAAGCCAAAAAATTTGTATACTTGTATCTTGTATAACACTTGTATAATTTGTATAATACTCTTAGAACTCTTGTAATGTTGTAAAATAGGAGGTGTACCAAAGTTTTGAAAAAAACAACAAAAAAAACAAAAAAAATAGGCTTCTTATTTACTCTTGCACATCATCTCTGCATCAAAAAAAGAGTCTTGCATTTCATCTACATAGCATGTCATCTGCATCTCATCTGCATATCTTGCATATGCAAGGTGAAAAGCTAGTGGGTTCTGAACCAAGTTATGAGTAGATGTTGAGGAAGGACTTGATTTGACCTTAATCCACCTAATTTCAGAGGAACCTTATAGGAATTGGAGTTAAGATTTCTCAGGTCAAGTGACTTAATTCTTTGAGTCCGCAAGTCTATGTTTACGTGTCATCTTGATTAGTCTAAGTAGAATATCTCATGCACACGCATGATTCTTTTAGACAATGACCTAACTTGGACAAGCACCATGCACGTAGCTCTTCATTGATGAGGTGGTGAGGAGGAAGAATCCTTTAGCTTAGATTAGTACACGGGTGGAGACATCCGTCCTCCTCTAGGGAGGATAGTGCATCTCAATCTAGTCTGGTGGTGTTGACGTCTAAAGACGGGATGCTGTGGGTTGCAATAATGCTTTAAAAGAGGGATAGTCTACTCGCTCAAGAGGAAAAACTCCTGATGTACATGCCGCACCTTGTATATAGTTCAAAAAAAAGAAAAAAAAGAAAAAAAGAAGAAGAAGAAAGAAAAAATGCAAGAACTCCAAAGAATTAGATAGGCCAGATAGAAAAAATACCTGTCGGAGTATGTATATTAGTAAGAAGTCTACAGCTGGATGACTTGGCTACACTGGTCAGGCATCCCGGGATAGGTAGCTATACTGGCTACCGTCCATTCTTTTCTCCACCCCCTCCTCTTGAGCTGGTCGTACTTGAACTAAGAAGGGAATACCCCGCTCCTCGAGGAAAGAGTTACTGGACCAGGTAACTAGAGTTACCCTGTTAGAGGAGGCTGCTTCTTAGCCATTTCTGATGTGGAGAGCTATTTTACACTTATACAGTACAAGTAAGAATCATAGTCATCAGAAATTTGCGTTTGAGGATTTGTTCTGACCTGACTGTTGAGGCGTCTTGAATAGAAGACTTGTGGAACTTGAAGTCTGTTAGGTCTTAAGTTCAGATCCTAATAAGGTTCCGCCACACAATTAATCCAAAGGTCGAGTCAAGCTCCATTTTTCAACTTTTGTTCATGACCTTGGTATGGAACCCAAAATCATTTCACTCTTGCATTTCATTTTAGTTGCTCGGGGACGAGCAATGTTTAAGTATAGGGGGTTGATGAATCTGTGATTCATCACTCTAAAAGTTGAAAATAGAGCTTTGTTCCCGAGTAAATAGCAGCATATTTCCCCTTATCTTGCATAATTAGCATTCATGCATGCAAGCATAATATCTGCATTTTAGCATTAATATTTGCATTAAATAAGAAGCCAAATTCATCTGTAATATTCACTTGTAAATATTCACCATATTTTACCTATTGTATATATTTTATACTAACTCCGAATCTAATAAAACCAACTCTATAGTGTATATATTACTAACACTAATCAAAGAAAAATATCAAAAAAATACAAGCTTGTAAAATTGACCAATAAAACCCCAACCCAAGTTTGAAACTATGAACCTTAGAATGCACATATATCTCTCATACAACCTCTGAATTAGGTCTGCTCACTTTTAAAGTAATATACATTCAAAGACCTTCGAAACAAGACCAATTTCATTAAAATCGGAGCTCGTATGCAAAACTTGAGCTTTGGGCCCCTTTTGTATATTGTACAAATTGACCTTTTTGCCCCTGTATTTTATACTTTTATTTTCTTAATTATTAAAAATCCAAAAAAATAAGTTGTAAATATTCTTTTTATATTTTCTCTATTTTTATTTTGAATTTTCTCTCTTTTAAAAATGATGAAAAAATTACAAAAGATAAAATGTGGTATTTTATATCTATAAGGTACCACCCAAAAAAACATTTTGTACAGTTGTCATCTTTTGATTTTTAGCCCTTCAAAAAAGTTTTAGATCTCGTCGAGACGAGCAACTTTCATGTTGACCACTTTTTGATTTAAGCCCTTTTTGTTATTTCTTTTTAATTTTTTTTACATTTAATTTTTGAATTTTCTAGGAGCGACATGTGGCAGCTCCTGGAGCTGCCATATGTCACCCCCTTTTTATTATTTTCGGATTTATTTTATTATTTTCGGATTTATTATTATTTTTTATTATTACTATTTTAATTATTTTTAGTAACCTACTATTTTATTTTATTATTTTTTATTTAATCTCCCTTTTACCTCTTCTCCCTTTACTTGTCTTCTACTCCAAGCCACATTTACCCCACTTCCTCCACCATTCTCTCCACTTTCTCCATCTCTTCTCCAACTTCCTCCTCTTCTTTTTATTCACCGCAACCTTCATCATTTTTATTCATCAACCATTTTTGAGAGAAGTGAGCTCGAGCCCCTTTAACCTTCAGGTGACAGCTGTAGGAGACGAGTTGAGCGACGACAACCTCAAGGCGAGATCCGGTGGTCCGCCCCACCGTCACGAGTTTCACTACGCTCGTTGAGCTTCGGAGGCCGCCATCTCCTTGAAGCGACGACGGAAGCCGCACACCGTGGCTCCACAATCCGAACCACACAGATAAGTATTTTCTACTATATCTTCATCTTGTCAATTTTTTTTATCTAACAATTTTTTTTAGTGTTCATCACCAAAAAAATTTCATAAACATACCACCGCATCATCACCGTCATTACCATTATTATCCTTCATCACCACTCATTCATCATCTCTCTTATATTTGTTGTTAACAAAAAATATAAAAAAATTACAAAAATAAAATAAAAAAACACAAAAAAACAACACAAGTTGGACGCACACCATCCAACCCGTCACCGCCGGCCGCTGACCCGATGCCACCAGCCGATGGTGCTCCAGCGATAGGCCGCCCACCTGCCCGCCACCGTCTCCCACCGTTCTAGTCCAGCCCCTAGCCGGCCCACCTCCGCGCGGCCAGCCTCCAGGCCGCGCTCCTCCTGGTCGTGTGCCTCCTCTCACATCAACCGTGCCCCAGCTTCAACCATGTGCTGCTTTACACCGCGGCCCCTGCCCGTCGCGCCGCCATCTCCTCCGCAGGCCGCGCGGCTGCTCCCCAGCCGCTGTCCCGCGAGGCCCAGCTCTAACCGCCCGCGCGCTTCGCCCTTGGAGCCAGCCCCCCCAGAGCTGGCGACCCTCCAGATCCAGACCGCTCCGTGCGCATACCGCCCGCGCACGGTGCTCGGCCTCCGCCCTACGCCTCCGCTCCTGTCGTGGCCCAGTCGCAGTCTGCGCGCCCGCCGCCCCCGACGCTCCTCAACCGCCTCGCGCGTGGCCGCCGCCCGCCGCGTGCGCCCTAGCCGCTTCCTCAAGCAGCTCCTGCCACACCGTCCAGGCCGACAGCATCGCCACACACCCACGCGTCCGCCCCCTCGCCGCCCAGGCGCGTCTCCTCGCATGCCCTAGTCCTTCCCCCTTGAGCCATGCCTTGCGGAAGAAGAATAAGCAGAAGGTCCATTTCTTTATTTTTATTTTATTTTTGTTGTGAAAATTGCATATTCAGTCCTCTTTGTTTCTTTATTTGCACAAACATCCAGAGCACATTTCAGTTCACATCTTAGATCTTTGTATTGCGAAGACACACCTGCATTGTCAATTTAATTTGGACAGAATTTTCGCATCATTTTTTAATAGAAAATAGCATGTTGTAAAGCAACTAATTCTTTATCTCGTGACCATTTATTTGTATTTTTGTGAGCATTACATATTTTATTAAAAATCAGAGATTAAAAATCAGTGATATTTTACCTATTTAAGCTCTGAAATTCGCACAGTCATATTTTTTGCTCTAGAAATTGTGAAAAAATTCTGAATGATGCATCTAATTGTGTTATAATTATTGTCCAAGTTTCGTCCAATTTGGAGGTGTTTTGTGCATAAAATAAATTACTTAGTGATTTAGGTAATTGATTTTTAATTAAATCCACGAATATGATTTTTGAGAAATTTCAACTCTCCTAGATTCTTTATTAAAATATATATTTAAGACAATTTATTCTCTAGATAATTTGACTTCGTGGATTAATTAGGAATTAAATACCTGATGTCGCTCTATTTTTAGTAAAAAATAAAAAAAATCATAAAGTGTCACAAAATTCTAAAACAATTAGTGTAACTTAATTTCATCATGTTTAACTTCCAGTAAATTTTTCATAATTTTTGCATATCATTTGCACAAAAAATTTCATAAAAACCCCAAAAAGTTTTTATTTTTCATTTATGCATTTTAAACCCAAAAATTCCAAAAAAAAAATAAATTTTGCATTCATTGTTGGATTAGGTTCTTAGAAAAAAATATCACTTGGCTGATTTGAACTAATTTCACATTAAAATTAAATTTGGCTAAGTCGAATCTTTTCGTATTAACTTAATCCAATTCATATTCTGCATTTGTCATTTTTATTGCATTAAAAAAATACCAAAAAAATCTCACTCGGAAAACCGCAATCTAATTCATCTAACCTAATCCCGAGTTGTTCCTTTGCCTCCTTGAGTCGACCCTGGGGCTTGCCCAGGCTAAACAAACATAAAATCACGCGTTAATTATTCTTTAATTATTCGATCCGTGTGGTTAATTTTTGATCGACGTGGATTTACCCGACTGCAATGAAATAGTCAATTATACAACATTAAAGAGGGTAGATCCTATGGTTCATCAGAGCATCAGACGACTGAATGAGTGTGGCGGCGCCGACCAACCTGGAGCTGCTCCACCGGGTCAGCTGGTGAATCCACCCGGTGCCTTCAAGAAGACCAACACCTGCAAAGGATACAGTGCTCGAAGACAAAGCTCTGATGATGGTTTATTGCATACAATGATAAGAGAATCCACAAGGGGAGATTTCTCCCACATACGGGGAGGAAAGAGATCGGGCCTAATCTTGCTTGGGTGAGTAAGATTCAGGATGATCAGGTTGTGTGAGAAGATGGGCAATGATTAGAATGACAATTGGAGCAGATAGGTGGGTGAAACGAGGCTCTAACGAGCTGGTCGGAGCAAGGGAATCAGCGTTGGTGCGAAATGGAAAAATCGAATCAAACAGGGGAATGGGGGGTTGCAAGCTATACCTGAAGGTTCGGATCAACTCCTGAGCTTCAGGCGAAGACGAGCGTTGAGGTGATGGCCTCAACTGGGTTGTGACTGGCCAAAGAGGCTAAACGCGGTGGAGGTCCGGCCATGTAGCTTTAGCTACGTCGATTTAACACCACTCCGAGCTCTGAAGGTTGCTTTAGGCAGCTGTCACTCAGCTGGAGGTGGCTAGGGGTCGAAAAGGTGGCAAGGAACAAGCTGAGATGCTGGTGGAGCGGAAGAGAGACTTTATAGGGTTCTCTAGGGGTCTGGAAAGATTAGCGAGAGGTGCACAACCCTAAGGGGATCTGGGTGATCCTAGGGATCCACGAGAATCTTGGATGTACGAGGATTCTCAGGTTCGAATATCAAGGCAAGAGGAGGCTGGAGTCGGGCGAGAAAAAGCGGAGAAGAGGCTTCAACAAGAGGGGTTCGACTTGACCTGGGCTGGAAGTGGACGCTGACAGAAGTTAACATTCCCAAATGGACCAATAGGAAAATCAAGATATACAAAATACATGAAAATTCAAATAAAAATAGCAAATGAATTCAAAATAAAAAGCATATAAAATAAAAAATGTTTACCATTTCCAAAGTATTTTCCGTGATTTTTAATTTTTTTATGAAAAATAAAATAATGTATATACAATATATAGTATTATATACAGGTATATTGTACCTATGTATTATATACAAGTTTTTTTGTTTTTTTATTTTTACATAAATACCTTTATTTTGTATTTTATTTACTTAAAACATGATTTTAGGAGTATAAAAAAATTTATTTTATTTTAAAAATTATTAAAATAGTGGATGAGATATGTACATGTGTCTTTTATACAAGGGTTTGATGATTTTGTTTTTATTTTATTTTTCTGATTTTTATTTTATTTCTATAATATTATTAACACTATATACAAGAGTGTAAAAGAATAAAATAATTTTTGTTTTGTCAAAAATAAATAAATGATATGTACAAGTATAGGTGATATACAATACATAGTAGACCCTATCTCTCTCTACTTATTTTATTTTGCGATCAGGTCAAATCTTGACCTTCTCTTAGGTTTTGGATCACTCTATAATTATTCTAAATATATCATTCTTTTTGTTTTCCTTTATTCCTTTATTTTTGCAAAAAATATATACTAAATATGCAATATTAATAATATTATGCAGAAAGCTAAGTTATTATATTTACAGGTATTTACATGGTATTTTTCCAATAAGAAGAATTAAAATAAAAGAATAAAGAGTGAGAATCATGGATTCATCAGGCGTATGTACAACCTGGGTGTCGGCCGGTGTTCTTCCTCAATCTATCCCAAGCGACAGTGGTTCTCGATCTGCAGGGTTGCGGACACTGCGACTGATGGCACGACGGTTCTTCACAAGGATTCAATATCCGGTGGTGGTTGTTCTCGAACCTCGTGCAGTAGATCTCAATCAAATGGAGATCAGGCGGTTGACCTCCTAGTGGCGGTTATATTCAATCAGAGGCATTTCAGATATGCTTGCTGTAGAGAGCGTGGGGCTGAGTGGATTTTTTCAGGTGGTTTGCGATTGAGGGTTCTTGTTGATGCAGATCGATCGATGCTACTCTAGGTGAGGCAACGAAGCTTGACTCCAAGCAGCGGAGGAGGTTCCGGTTGCAGATGTTCTAGCGACTTTTAGATGGTGGCAGTGAGTTCTCTAAGGATTTTGATCTGCGGTGGATCTCAGATCTTCGATGATGCTTCGTGATTGTAGTTCATGTATGATCTTGCTGCATATCAGATCAATTTCATCAAACAAATCTCCATTGTCACAAATTTAAATTAATCGTAGAGAAAGAATATTGATTAGTCTTCAGGTCTGAAGTTGAGATTCTAGATTATGGCTTGAATCAGATCAGATCAGATGCCTTGAAATGGTTGTTCTTTGATGTAATCCGATCTCAATATCTGTCCCTGCAATTATCACATCATAACTCAAGGTGTTCGACCTCAGTCCGAACCAAACAAGGATTAGATGAGCATGAGGGCTCATGTAGGTGAAGGATGAGCCCTGATCTCCAACTACCGTACGTGGCCGGAAGTGCTCAGATGTGCGAGATAGAAGGTGAACTGAGGGGATACAGGAAGGTGAAATGGTGATCGGAATGGATCGATTTCACATCGAAGGTGAAGATCTTAAAGAACTTCTACTATGATCTTAAAAGAATGCTCAAAATCTGAAATCCACACTAAGCTAAAGTTACCGGATGACTCAGATGAAGATGCTTGGGCTTGAGGATCTAGGATCCTCGGCGTCGTTGATTCGACTCACTGGCAATGCAAGGAGGCTTGAGCTCGCTCAAGGTAGAGCATGATAGTTTATCGCCGAATCAGAGGCCCTCGCGTCCTCTCTTCACAGCAACGAAGGGCGGCTGTCATTCACGATCAATGGCCAAAAATGGGAGGAAGAAGCTGGATCCTTATTTACGGATGAGAAATGCCAAATTTCAAATGAAATTTCAACGTGCAAAATGAGGTGAAAAATTTTGAAATTTTATTGTGAGAAATGAGGGTTGTGAGGACTTTATGTTGACGAAAAACTAAAGTCAATCGGATCAAAGACCAAATGTAGACAATTGAAAGAAAATAGATGGGTTGAGCAGATTATTTGGGTTGAGGGAGAAAAGACGAACTAGGAAAAAGGATGAAACAACAGATTAAATAGAAAATAAATAAAATAAGGGATTTTTACCCGACAAACCCTATAGTCTTTGTCAATTACCTCTACGACCTTTGAAACATCGTAATTCCTCCATCGACCCCGTAAACTTGCTAACTCTTACCGTATAGACCCTGTGGTTAACTCCTACCCATTTGGCTGCTAAAACTAACCAGATTTCGTGAATTTCATTTCCATAATGCCCATTTTTTTCTCAAAATTACAAAAAGCCATCCCTTCTCCCTTACTCATCCATGACTCCTCCACGACATCCCCTCCCCTCCCCTGACCTCCTCTCCGTCCGACCTCCCCTCCCCTGACCTCCTCGCCGCCTCCACCCGACCTCCCCTCCCCTCCGCCCGACCTTCCCTCCCCTGACTTCCCTGTCGCCTTTTCCTGACCTCCCCTCCCCTGACCTCATCTCTGCCCGACCTCCCCATCTATCGTCGGTCTCGACCTTACACGGCCTCCACTACCCCTTCGTCGGTCTCGACCTTACACGACCTCCATGACCCTCAACCATTTTCAAGAGCCATGCATATAAGCAAGCATCTTATCCGGCGAGGGACTCCATCCAACCGGTCAATCAAAATAGACTCTCAAACCACACGGGATGGCGAAGCTCGCCTCTGTCAGAAGGATGCAATCGTCGGGCATTGGACGGAATTGGAAAGCTCGAGCTCCGGGTTTATGCTATCATCGGGAGGGCGCAACTACAGGGGGTTCATATCCAAGCACCCGCAGGCAGCATCGAACTTCATGGATAATCAATGTGAGTCGAAGAGAATGGATGACATATGAGAGCAGAGGCTGAAGCCTCAATTCCAGAACATGGTTGGGATGAGAACGTTTGTCAGGAGCAACCCGGAATCCAGTCGGTCATCTGGGCTCGAAAACTGTGGCCAACTAGCATATACTCTGCACTGCTGCCTACACTACAGATCGGACATCCCCCCAACATTCATGTTCTTTCCGATGGGAAACTGATGCGATAACGGCAGGGGCATGAGCTGCTCTCAATGCTGCTGCTATACCTCCACCTCATCAGGCAGGCGCTGCCATGCAGATCCCGGTCTCCGTCCTCGCCTCTGGTCTGTGTCTTACGATTCCCAGGAAGGTACGATTCCCAGATAGGGACACCAATTGACAGGGATGACAACTTGATGAAGAAACGCTTGCGACCCTCACCAGCATCCGGAGCTCGCGACCCTCACCAGTTCGGGGAGGGCGGATTTGAGGCAAGATGGGCTCGTGGCCCTCACCAGCATCTTATTGGGGTTCGTGGTGGAAGCCCCCAACACATGAGGTTGGGGAGTGGGATGACACCCTGCTCAGCTTGGACCAGATCAAACACTCGTGTGTCGATGCCTTCCTATCCCTGGAGACCGACCCCTCCTCTTGCTCCTCGTGCTCCACCGTCAAAAGGGAAATGAAGAGGAAGAAGGAGGAGAGATCCTCGAGATGGTGAAGATGGCGTCGATGGCATAGATTGGGTGTTCCTCGAGATCCTCGGCCTTCATCCCCAACATCTGTCATCATGTGCTTGGAGAAGAAGAGGAAGAAGATATCCACTGTTCGATTTCTATTGGTTAGATTAATTCAAGGCTAACCCAAGAAATTGACTCAAATAAAGTTAAAACTGATGGCAGGGTATGTGGGGCAAGATAGAGCAAGTTTACAAGGCCAAGGGAGGAATTACGAAGTTTCAAAGGTTGTAGAGGTAATTGACAAAGATTATAGGGTCTGCCAGGTAAAAATCCCATAAAATAAATTAGAAAACAATTTTAAATTTAAATGATATTAAAATAACTAATTTTATTAATTTAATAAATATTTTTTTGATGATTTTAAGTAAATTTAATAAATAGATTAAAATAAATAATGACCTTTATTAATAGGTATAAAATACATATATATACAACACAGGTTCAATGGGGCTGCCCTCTTGGAAAACCTAACATGGCTGCGCCCACCTTATTTTTGGTGTTCTTTTTCAAAAAACATCACATTTTATATTCATCTATATCCCTTCTCTATGACATTCAAATTTTGTCAAAAACAGAGACTCCTATGCCCTCCATCTAGAACAGGTCGATTACAACATTTTATATCGTTTAAATTACATGTTCTAGATGGAAGGCATATGAGTCTCTGTTTCTAATGAAATTCGAATGTTGTATTGAAGGGATATATTTATGAATATACATGATGATATTTTTCAAAAAAATTGTGGAAAAATAAGGACGGGGTAGCCCCATTTTTGGTACAACAAATAGATTTTTAATAAATTATTTTTAGAAATAATTACATAATTTAATAATTTATTTACTTACAAAATAAATATAGGACTTTAAATATATTTTTATTTTATTTTTTAAAGTTAATTTAATGGTACAAATAAATACAAATATATACAATATATGTACATTATACATTTGTAATAAATACATGATTTTATTTTGGATTATTTTTGAATTTATTGTTTTTATTTACATTTTATATGCTTAAAATAAATATAGAAAACATTTAAAAATACAATATTGCATAAATATACAATAAAATAAATAAATAAAAATATATACAATATATACATATGTATAAGTATTACCCATAGGCTCCCAAAACCTACTTTTTGCATATTAATTCCGATTTTAGTGAAATCACTTTTATTTGATAAATAATTTTTCAAAATGAATTTTAAAAGTGAGTACACCCAAATCTGAGTTCTTACAATTGAGTTATGAGGTTCGGAAAGCTTTACATCTTTTAGATTTTGAGATTTATTGGTTTTTATTCACATTTATTTTTTAACTATATTTTTAGATGTGTTTTTATGATTCTCATGAACAATTTAGAAAAATAATTAAGTTCATTGGAATTAGAAGTAATTAAATACAAAATAAAGAAGTTCTATATGCATAATGCACATATAGACAAAGGGGTCCAAAAGCTAAAACTCACACGATTTATTCCACGATTTTTTTGGTATTTTTAATAAATAGTATGAGTTACAAAACAAAGTTTAATAGTGAGTTTGGTCAATTTGGAGTTTTCTATAAATAGTTATAAACCTAGGAATTTGGAATTTTAGGATTTTTAGGTTAATTGTGATTATTTATTTATTAGTTAAATAATTTTCTAATATTTTTTATAAATTAATATACATTATTACAAACAACTTTTAAGAGGAATCATTTTTATTTGGGGTTGTTTTATTGGTGAATAAAATATGTGAGAATATATACAAGGTGAAGAATGATGAATATATACATGTGAAATTTGATTTTCTTGATTTTTATAAGTTATGGGCCCTATCTCCCTCGACTTTATTCCTGATCGATCATGTCAAGTCTTGACCTTCTCTCGGGGTTCAGGTCAGTCTGCATTTGTTCCATAAACACATCCTTCTTTATTTTCTTTTCTTTTTCTATTCGTCTTTATTCTTTTATTTTGGTTAAAAAGAATATTAAATATAAATTATTAACATTAAGATGATAAATGACAAATAATGATAACTAATAACTATTTACATGTGTCTTTTCAAGTATTTTAGATAAAATAAAAGAATAAATATGTTGAATCATTGATTCATCATTCCACTATACTTGACCTTTACTAATCCCTTAGCAAACACTTATTCAAAAAAGAAGTAAAAAAGAAACATAAGAAAGAAAAGGAAAGAACTCAGAACTATTTTGATTATTAAACTTATCTTCATAAAATTGAAGTATGGAGCTCAGTCATACCTTTGGATTATTAGTTTAACGGAACCTTATTGGGAAATGGATTTAAGACCTAACATCCCTCAAGTTCCGTAAGACTCCTATTCAGGTCGCCTCAACAGTCAGGTCAGAATAAGTCTACATACACAAACTTCTATGACTTATGAATCTTTACTTGTATAGTGTAAGTAAAATATAGCTCCCCACCTCAAAATGGCAAAGAAACAACCTACTCGAACTGGTAACTCTAATTCCCCAGTCTTGTTACTCTTTCCTCGAGGAGCAGGGTATTCCCATCTATGTTCAAGTACAATCAGCTCAAGAAGAGGGGGTAGAGAAGAGAATGGATTGTGGCCAGTTGATGAATCTCCGCACACGTGTACACTTGGAGTTCTTGGAGGATCTTGAGGTTGTTCATGCCGCTGACGACGAGACTTTCTTCTCCAATTTCTTCCCGGCGTATGGTGATTATCTGGGCCTCCTACAGGGCTAGAGGGGTGGCTCCTCCACCCCTCGAGCTCGCCTGCGGGTGAACACGACATGCGGTGGCTGATGATGACGGGAAAACATTGATGAAGATGGCCGTTCAATTGCTCCTGGAGCTACTTCTTGAGGTTGCACCATGTTTGATCAAGTGGTATCTTGTGTTTGGAAGCTCCACTTGCTTTGGATTCGCTCCAGATGAAGGTTGGATCTACAGGTCATACATGTATATGCTCGATTTGCAGGAAATCGACTGATGGATTAAGGGATTTGCAAGATCAAATTGATGTTTCCAGCAGAGTTAAAAGTGCGACGTCTGATGAATGGTGAATTGGAAAGGAAGAAGGTGTGATTGAGTTTAATTCGATTAAGTTTGAAGTGGATTTAAGGGATAGTGTCTAAGGATGTTGATTACGTTTGCTAATGACGCTCTTAACCTCACTAAATATGGCGCACAACTCGAGAAGTAAAATGTTGAAAGTGGATGAATTACCTGGATATGAGAAGGTATATGACCTCCTGATCTTCGCTCGATGGGGACGACTTCCCGGAGCTCCACGCAGCTCGAAGGGCGATGCAAGGTGGACGAACACCTTGGAATGACTCCTCTGACGATCCCATGCGGGGCTGCTTTGAGACGCTGTCACCACCTCAGAAGGCCCGTACGAGGCTTGGAAGAGAGATGGGTCGGCTGATGAACAGTGGTTCATAATCACTTGGAAGAAGTTAGTTGGATCTTGCCAACTTCATGGCTATTTATAGTTGATTTGCTTGGGCTCCAAGGCTAATCCAAGGATGGGCGAGTGTTAGGAAGGTTAGGAGCAGAGGATGAAGGGATGAGATCGATCGAAGATGTTAGGAATCGAGCTGGAAAATTAGTTGAAAATGATCGGGCACAACAGACTCGCCACTGATTTCTTAAGGAAGAAGAGCCAGGTGCTGATACGTGTCAGCACCTGGTTGGCCATAGAGTTAAATATAGTATAAGTTATATAATAAATAGTAAATAACATTATTTTAAATATGTATAAAAATGAAAATATAAATAATTAAATTCTCTAAATTATGGTATAAATAATTTTTGTAAAAAATAAATATTACTTGAAATATAAATATTACATTAATAATAAGTATAAATAATACTTAATAAATACGTATTGAATTTTTAATTCAATAAATAATTAATTATTTGTTAATTTTATAATTTCTTAATTATTATAATAATAAATAAAGTCTTTGTGAATTTTTATGGGTTTTAATAAATTAATTTAGATAGATTAATAAATACATGTATAGATGAGATAGTTTAATTTCATCTATAATTTAGGGTTTTGGATTTTATTAAAATAATAAATAAGCTCCAAAAATTCTGAAATAAATTATGATGAAAATACATAATCATCAAAATAATTAGAAATTATAAAATTAAGAAAACTATAAATAATAGGTTCTAACTAAAATAAATAGCCCAGAAACCCTTTGTCGATAGTAGGGGTGCTAATCGAATCGAATACATTCGAATCCACTTAGATTCAAATTCAATTCATTATAAAATTTTCGAATCCGAATTCGAATCGAATATTAAATGAATTTCTAATTTAAATTCAAATTCAATTCGTTTGGAGTTTCGAATATTCAAATTCGATTCATTTTTTATCGAACTAGATTTTTATTTAATAATGTAACTAATAATAAAAAAATTATATTAATAATATTTTAAGTTTTAAAGAATTGAATAGACTTTGTGATATTAATTTGTGAAAAAATAATTGAGATAAGTAAAAAACTTTTAACATAAATGGTAAAATTCAATAAATAATATAAATTACATTAAAGTACCTAACTTTTGTCGTTCATGTATGTCTCTTGCAATCCCCATTTGCTCTTTTTGTACCTATGGTGAATTGAATATATAAAGAAAAAATAATTATTGATAAACCATCGATCTTTTCTTGTTGTAGCTATGATGATAAACCATTGAATCTTATTAATTATTTTAGGAATTAATTTTCTATTTCTTCACTCTCTTCTTCTACTTTTTCATTAATATCATCATCATGCCCAATGACTCTCTCATGGACACTATATTGAGAAGATGGTATGTTTGAATTAGACTTCTAAAAATAAAATGAAAATACATACTCAAAACTATATTTTAATTTCCATACCAATATAGAAATATAAGATATAGATTAATAGATATATATGTTCAAAATAATAACCAAAAGATTATTTTCCACATTTCTCTGAAGAATCCTCCATATCTTCTCCCCCATTGTGACATATCTCCATGATATCTGAGAAAAAAATCACTAAATTTCATCAGAACCATAAAAGGTCGATGTGAACTGACTTATGGAGCCGAATCCAGCATCTGAGGTGTATAAAACTGGCAGACCAGACTGAGAACTCAGTTGGTATGGCTCTGATATTCAATTTTCTAATATTTAACATTTTTTCTACATCAAGCGTGAACAGTTCATTCTTATCTCATTTCAATACACTCTTATGGGGGCGTAGTTGGTCTTATTAAAGTTAATGATGATATTTCCTTCTTGATAATCTAGTCCCCTTGTAATCTTGATGAGAAATGGAATTTTGTTGCAGTTATGATCTTTTACATATTTAGCCATTTAGGCAAAGCTCGAAATCCTTGAAATCTATTCATATCTTAATTGTCTCTAAGATATTATTTATATTCAAAAGCTTGGTTGTCATTATCATAAGATCTGGATATTATGATGGATGGGAGGATTAAGAGTGTGATTAAGGAAAATGTTGTTATAAATTTGAAATCTATGACCCTGAGATGGTTTTTAAAAATTTAGGATGTTTTGTTTGCAGATGATGTAATTTAGAATCACATAAATTGTTTGGATAGAATCTAAATCTTAAGATTTTAGGGTAAAGGGGGTGTATGGTAATAGCAGCAACTGCATGGGTCATGGAGAGATGTTGGTGATGTTGGTGAGTCTAGAACCAGTGTCGTTGTCGATGACGGGGGAGAGCGGGAGCTGGTGGTGTGGTTGGCTACTGGAAGGATGGTGTTTTCAGTGGTGGGAGCAAGCAGGAGCGGGAGACTGGAGCCGACGACGTTGGAGAGAGCGAGCAGGAGCGAGAGGCTAGATCCGACGACATTGGAGAGAGCGAGCAGGAGCTGGAGGTTGGAGCCAGCAACGTTGGAGAGAGCGGGCGAGAACGAGATGTTGGAGCTGGCGGTATTGGAGAGCAGAAGCAAATGTTAGGATTTTTTTCTCATGAGTGACGAGGGGAGAGAGAGAATTTGGGGGAGTAAAGAGGGGGTATGGTGTATGCAATGGGCATCCCAAAATTGAGATGTTTAGAATAAGATGATGAAAAATTTTATTTATTATATTAAGTCATGTATCATATGTGAGGATTTCACAAAATATATAATACATTTATTTACATATATATAATGCTTCATACTATATCATATGTGTGTGTATCGAATCGAATCGAATTGTTATCGAACGAATCCAAGTGAATTCATATTCGATTCATTTAGGAATCGAATCCAAATGTTAAATTCAAGTTCAGTTCATTTGAAATCGAATCGGATTATTTTCGAATTTTTATCGAACGAATCATAATCGAATTCGAATGATTCAATTCAATTAGCAGCCCTAGTCGATAGGTCCCAAAACTGACTTTTTGCAAACGGACTCCGATTTTAATGAAACCACCTATATTAATTAAAGAATATTATTTTATGAACTTTAAAGGTGAGTAGAGTGAAATTGAAGTTCGTATGAGGGAGTTATGATGTTCGGAAGTTGAGATTTTGGCAATTTAGAAGTAGGATTTCTTGGCATATATATAGGATAATATTTTTAGCTTATTTTTATATTTTTATATACTTTTGTAGAAATAATTATGAAAAGAGTTTTGTGAAAATTATGTTCATATGAACTAACTAAAAGTAACTGAAGGTTTGATAATTATTTGATAAATAATGAATAATGTGTGAAATGTTATTTAATAGTTTTTTATGGTTTTCTTCTCTTATCTCACCCTACTTGTTGTTTTGTCGACCAATTCATACTGACTTGGTCTCGGGGGTTAGGTTATATAAATATATCTTCCAACTATATTTATATTATATTGATTCAAATTGTACATATGTACATATCTACAATTTGCCTTCTTTTCTTTTCTTTATTTTTTTATTCTTTATTTATTTTTGATGCTTAAAAGTGTATTTTTATTTATAAATGAGATTTTTATAAAATGTGAAAATTAATGAATATTTACATGTATTTGTTAAGGGTTTTAAGACAAAATGCGACAGAAAAGTTAATGAATCATGTATTCATCACTGAAAAGGCTCTAACTTCACCCCTATCTACCTGTCGGAGTAGACGGAGGCTATTAGCAATTGTCACGGTGCAATTTCGCCCCTATCTACCTACCGGAGTAGGAGGAGGCTACTTGACGCTGGTCAGTTGAACCCAAAGCTTAGCCGGTGATATTTGCTCGGATCGGGGTACACAATATGGAAAGCGGAGATTTTTGGCTATGTCCTAGGGTGCTCAGACACTCTAGTACCCTCACTCAGCCTGAAAACAAGGTCGGGGTTAATTTCCCGCAAGCAGAATTTCCGATTTTATTGATTTTTTGGTCAATTTTGTTTAGCAGTCCCGATTTTAAGTTAAGTGACCACTGGTTTAATCCAACCACAAAGCACACCTATCGTCTAGTCCCAATTTCCTTTTTACCCTAAGTTTGAAAATCAAGGGGAAAGAGTCGAGAAAAGCCGATGAAAGATAAAACAATGATGATATGCAAAGTAGACAAGACTTACAGTGATCCTTTCGCTTTTTATGCAGGATGCAAAACAAAATTGAAAACTTTTATTTTATATGCAATGCAGATGATAAAATCCACTCCTAGACAAGCAGTTCTATTAGCGAGTGAAGCATAGATTGAATTTGACTAGATCTGCGGTCTAAGTGTGTCTTTTATGTGTGAAGTGTGGTCCTAGAATTTTACGAGCATAAGTAAGTCCTAAAGTAGCTCTAAGAGCCGTAAGTGCAATCCTATTCTATGTAAAAGCAATCCACACAGCACACGGGGGACACATTTCCACTATCTTTACACGCGTAAGAACCCAAACGGGAATCGCTGGAAAAATGCAAAAATAACGAAAAATAATACAAGTCCTCACAAATCTCTTAAATTATTTAATGAAAGCTTCCTCAGTTCGCTCGGCGAAGCGTCTTTGATTCCTCGTTTTCCTTGCATAAAAATAAATTGAGGTCAGATAAAGGACGACACAAAATAAACAAAAATAAATGACAGAGAAATATTGACAAGAAATGCCGGGAATCAGACTACCCAGGGATGGAAAATCAAAACTAAAATTCTCTAAAGATTAACCTAAGCTGTGCCTCCCCGGCAACGACGCCATTTTGAAGAGCCCTCGTCTACCCTTGTTAATTCAATTAAATTAGCGGTCAAATTAAATGTTAAGTTCATTACAATCGGATAATCGAGACTTCGTCAAAAATCGTTTCAATTAATATTCAATTAAATGCGAGCGACATATTTTTATTTTACTTGGGCAAGCCCAAGGTCGTACTCAGGGAGGTAACTGTCTCCTTAGGTAAATTTTTAGTTAATTTTGAGGTCAGATTTTCAGAAGAATATTTTTGGTCCTTTTTAGAAATTTTTGTGCAATCAAGGAAAAAAACAATGCAATTTCAGGCCAAATTTACAAGTTAAATTACAAAGATGTTCAAATGAAGTACAAAATTTCGACACTTGGCCAGAATATGATATGCAATAAAATTAAGCTACTATAATTTTTTTTGAAATTTTTTGACTCTAAATGAATTTATTATGAATTAAAGATGTATGTAGGGCAGCTTTTACAAAATTAATTCTAATAAATATCAAATATATTATTTTCAGATATAAAAATTATCCTAAATATGTCTAAGTAAGAGGAATCCAGGAAAATTAATAAACCTAAAAATCTATGTGGATTGGATCTATTAAAAATCAATAAGGCAAATCACTATTTGATTTATTCAAGCCTCATGATGCGTGTAAATGCAATGATTTTTGGGCACAACGTAGAGGAATTTATCCTAAGTCTAATGTGATTTTATGATGATTTTTGGAGCAGCAATGAATTTAATATTAAATAAAAGGCATACAGTAGGAATAATATAGAAAATTTCACCAATTTAATATTATTAAATTCCAGATGACTCACAAAAATAAGACAAGTGTCACACAAGATAGAGGACAAGTTAAACTACCACATGCAATTTTTAGAAATTTAAAATGATGAAATATGGACATCTAAATATGGGTGCAAAGACAAGGACTAAAATTCAATACAGAAAATAAAATTTCTAAAATAAAATGTGCTGATAAGGACTCAAATGCAAATACCTATAATGCTGGGGCATGAGTGCAATTTGTCCACTGGAGCACGTGCTTGTCTTGTGACGCGCCTGGCAGGGACCAAAGTGCAAATTCTGAAACTCTCCGAGGGTTCTATGTAAGTTGCCCAGCCCTCACATGACGGACGTGTGAGGGGGCTGGGCTCGGACGGAGTTAGAGGCTCGGATAGCTCTGGAGGTTCGGCTCAGCTTCGGTTGCTCCCAGCCGAAGGTCGGGGAAGAGGCTCGGAGCTCGTGACGTGGCACGATGTAAGCTGCTGGATCAAGGTATATCCGATGGAGGCTGGAGATGCTGTCGTGGCATGCCTAGGGGCCCTCAGATCAAGATGGTCCAACGGTGGTGATGAGGTCGACGTGGCGGGATGCGGATCGTCAGATCCCCGCGAGATCAGACGATTGGTGGAGCTCGATGGTGCGGGCATTGTGGCAGAGTAATGGCCGTTGGATCCCCCGGATCCAACGGGGGCAGGAGGCGGGCTACGTGGCTTGATCAGGGCCATCCGATCAAGGGGATCAGACAGTAGCTGTGCTTCTTGTTCCTCTGGTCCGCCCCCTCCTGTGGAGGACTTGGCAGGGGTCCGGTGGAGAGGGAGTTGCTCCGCCACCCTTCCCCGTGGCTGGCGAAGGTCGCTAGCGACTCCTGAATAGCTGGAAGCGGTCGTGGGAGCGTCGGGAAGTCGTCGGGACATTTGGCGGAAGCGGAGGGTGTCTGGAGGCTGGAGACGTGAGAGCACGAAGGTGCTCTGGTGATACGTCCGACCAGTGACGAGGAGTGAACCTGCAGGGTTAGGTCGTGCCAAAAAGCAAATGCTCGTGCTTGTGGAAGTGAGAGGAGTGCAATGGGAGGTCTGTGGTGTGAAGGTGATCAGGCGGTGGTTCTCCTCCGCCGTACGGCAGAGCTTCTGTCAGAAGGGGGTGCGAGATGTTATAGGCGTGAACGGAATAACACGGAAGGTAAAAGCTCCAAGGCGGAGCTCGAGGAATGGTTGGAGAAGCGAGAGGATTATCAGAGGAGCGGAATAAATTGCGAGAAAATCGAAGGGGAGGAGATGGAAATCGGAGAGGACAATGGAGGAGGCTACCTGGGGGTAGAAGCTCGGAAAGGAGATTCTGGTCTTCGCTCTAGGGATGGTAGAGGGCCCGTGCTCGTGCAGCTCGTCGGAGGAGCTGCTACACGGCAGAGGAGCGCCACGGATTTCGTCGGAGGTAGTCCACCTTCTTCGCTCGATGTCGTGCCTAATTGCTGTCACCGATGAGGAGAGGAGTGCTCTAGGGTACCTCCTGCTATGGCGGATGGCGGTGAAAGTGGCCGAGTGCTGGATTTATAGAGAGAAGGTGGAGGTGGCAGTGATGAGAGGCGAGGTTTCGTGGGTTTGTGGAGTGACGTGGGCGAGTTTCATGGAAGTCATGGAGGTCAGCGAGGAATAGGGAAGTATGGGCTACGTCGTGGAGATGCCAAAGGGTGGAGATGATGACTGGAGTGGTGTCTGAAATAGAAAGGGGCAGAGCCGTCGTGAGGTGGAGATCATGGGAAAGAGAGAGGGCCGGAGGTAGATGACGACTTATAAGCCGCTGGATCTAGTGATCCAACGGCCAGGAGTCAGGCACGAGGCGACGGTCTAGATCAGATCGGGGCAGCGAGATCGAAGGGTGCAAGGGGCTCCACATGTCATGATGGGAGCGCGGCACTAAAGAACGGAAAAGATTAGATAAGGTGAGGGATCGAAGGGCTATGATTGAATGGGGAATGAGTGGGTGAGATCTAATCATCATGGCGAAGATCCAGTGGCCATGAGCGTGCCACGTAGAGAGCGGAGGTCAAGGCGCTCACGTGCGGTCTTGATGAGATCTGGGGATGGATCGGACGGCGGAGGGGTGATTCGTTATGGAGGGCTGAGATTTGAAGGCGGCGAGGACGATCTGACGACCCAGAGACGAGGCGCGTGGCGGCCAGTGGAGTGGGCCACATGGCGCAATGGCTGGAAGAGAATGTAATATAAGAGTGAGAAGATTGCCGAATTTGGAAAAACTCAAAACATGAAATTTGTAGATCTCGATGAGATCTACAAGTTTTATGTTGATCAAAAACGGAAATAAGGTCAAATAAAGTATAAAATACAAGGGTACAAATATACATACATATAGTGTACAATGGGGTCCCAAAACCCAAGTTTTGCATACGAGCTCCGATTTAAATGAAACTGGTCTCATTTTTAAGGTCTCTGAATGTGTATTAATTTAAAAGTGAGTAGAACTGGATTGGAGACTGTATGAGAGGGATATATGCATTCTAAGGTCAAAGGTCCTTAACTTGGTTTGGGGTTTTATTGGGCAATTATTCAAGTCAGCAATTTTTGGTATTTTTTCTTATATTATTTGTCAGTAATATATACAGTATAAAGTGACTTTATGGGATTTATAGTTAGTGTAAAATATATACATATAGGGTGCATTTTACAAGTGATTTGGGCTTCTCATTTAATGCAGATGCAAATGCTAAGATGCAGATGTTATCAATGCATGCATGAATGCTAATTATGCATTTTTGTGGAAATATGCTCCTAATTATTTGAGAATAAGGCTCCGCCTCAGGAAAAGATAATGCCAAGTCAATCACTTTGTGCTTGAGATGATAATCGATTTTTCAACCGAAGTTATACCATATAGTAATAATCAAATCCATTTTGATTATAAGGAAATTTGCGAAACAAATTCCCAAACCTATTCAAGTAGCATGTTTGTTAAAAGTGTATCAAGTAACCAATTGGTGATCCAGATCAAATCTAATCATTTATTGGTTGAGGCAATTGTCATTTAAGGGAACAATTATCATTCAAATATTTCCCAAATATTATACATAATTATTCAAGGAAATTAACAATCAATTTCACAAGTTTCTTAAATGACTATCACAAGGTTCGTGATTAGGATTGCAATTTTCAGCAGTGACCCTCACTTACTAAAATTAGCATTTATCTCATCATTTTAAATCCAAATTAAGCAAAATAAGTTTCTAAAGTTTGATAACTTTATTTAAAATAGAACCTATATGATTAGCATGAATTTCTAGGCGTTTTAAAATAGTAATAAACTCCTTAATTATGTCATCATTTGCCAGTCCCGAAACTGTGGATATATGTTCATTAAAATGATCATATCTTGAGTTATCAGATTCCAAATCATGTAAACTTAAATCCTACTATTTCCTTAATTAATAGAGAACATTATACAGTTTAAAATTTCATGTTTAAACATTTAAACAGTGATGCAATTTTATCACAAAATAGGGCTGTGAAATTTGAAATGCGATAAAACTTTTACAATCCTTGTGAACCCAAGTCCTCTTAGGTTTGTGGATCACATTCAAAACCTCCAACCTGGCTCTGATACCACTTGAAGGATATGGGGATATCCTCAAGCGCATCACGGAAGCGTGTGGATCGCATCGAATGCGATCGGGAGCGACTAGTCACACTAGTTGCTCCGGGCAGCGGAATTTTAAAAAAAATTAAATGTGATGAAATCACATGATCCAAGAACCTTTCTCGGATCGTCTCATCTAAACCACAACATGTATTAATGTTACCTCTTGAAGCGTGGTTGCAATCAAGTCTCTAAACCAAGAGACCTCCTGTCTCAAGTCCGATCCGACGGAGGAGACGCTTGCGAACGTGTTGATGAGACGCGTCCTTCTCGCAATCCATGTTGATGATCCAGGCGACGAATCTCCTGATCTCGTCACACGATATCCGATGTCTTCTTCACGAGCGAGGCACACCGAAGGAGACGGAGATCCACGAGCATGTACTCTGGCAGCATAACGATGATGCTGCGGCCAAGACGACTCTCTCAATGGCTCCATGGTGGACGACCATAAGAGAGGGAGAGAGGCACATGACGTGTAGAAAGAGAGAGAGAGAGAGAGAGAGAGAGAGGAAGATAGCACTCATTGTTCATAAACTTATCTGAACAGCAAGGGGTACCTCTTTTTATATAGGGTTTCGGGAGTCCATGAATCTCAATCCATGGACAACACACAATCAATGGTTGAGATTGATTTGTGTTTCTTTCAAGGGCTAAGATGTTGTTGTAAAAATACAACAACAATTTATTTAATTTGAATTAATTCATATTGATAAATCAACATAATTAATTCCAATTTAAATCACATTTGAGTAGAGAAGATATAATGAGAAGACTAAACCAATCCCCTAAAAATAGGAGGACGGCTACCATCATCTCATGAGATCTCATTATCTCATGAGATCTCCTTATATCATGATATCTCCAAGATTTACAATAATAATTGTTGTAAATATTTTTCATAAAAAATAATTCACAATTATCTTGTGAACAATTTCAATTAAGCCATTAAAATTATGTGAATCTCATTCACAACCCAAAATAAAGTGTAATTATATTTTCAATTAATCATTCAATGTGAATCCAATTCACATTAATAATTAAACAACAAATATAAATCATAATATGCTCTCTTTAATATATTATAAATCACATTTATAATATATCTGATTAATATGGATAATGCTATCCATATTATTCATATCCATGATAATTAAATCACATTTAATCATCTTGGATCTCTTTTCTCATGTGCCCAAATAACATGAATCACATTCACATTATTCATGTCTTTGAAAATTAAATTACATTTAAATATCTTAGATAACTCTCCTTATAATATGAATCAAATTCATATTTTTCATGATAATTAAATCACATTTAATTATCCACTTTCTCAATGCTCGGATACATGTATCAACAATGAAATTATCCATGAACTCTTTCAAGGATAATGCGCTTTCTTCACAGATACTTGGAGATGAGGACATGGCGATTGTATTATTCCACGTATAGTGACTAGGATATTGAGATCACATCTCAGATCCAGATCTTGTGGATCTCCCATAGATGCTTGATTAAATCAAGACTGCAAATCTAATCTTCTCATTACATCTGAATCACATTCCAATTAATGTCCAACATTTGGACTAAGATTAGATTACTTCTCTATGAGAGGAGTAACTAAAATCCAGACCTATTTCATCACTCCCTCGGAATAGAAGCGTCATGGTTATACAATCGTTTATGATCACATCACCCTCATGTATTCCCAATATCTGTACATCCTGCATAGTGGAAGACCCGGAATAAACCTGAAGTATAAGATCAATTTTACACTGGCTACTTTAGAGTTTTATAATCAAATTTCCTCATTCGATCATTGGGAGTCGGTATCAATCATATGCTTTCCAAAAGCATATATCATATCCAGGTGTTGATCATATACTTTTCCAAAAGTATATATCAAACCTACAAATTCAGTCAAGCTTCCAAAGTGAGATGACCGTGCACGGAATTTGATTCTTCCCAATATCTCATGAGTGAGCTCATGACTTCTGGTTCAGTAATGAACCTGTATGATCCCTTTGAGAGACCGTATTACTCATATGCCCTTATATGCACACTAGCGCGCCAGTGTATAGACCTTGATTAGGTCATCAACCTATTGGTCTGCCAAATGTACGTACTCAGACATATAGTAACACATCTGTCTCCGGTCAGAGGATCCGTGCCTATATCATGACAGCATACGACATAGGTCTTTGGTTATCTCGATCTCGTTAAGTCAACTCTTTGACCTAACTAATCTGACATCTCTGAATCTCTATTTCCATGCAGAGGACCTGCATTAAGAGGTCGGTCAGATATCAGTCAAGTGAGAAAGGATTATCATCTCATACTCAAGCTGGAGATCCTCTCTTAGTAATCATTTGACGGTACTTGATGAGTCCTCAATCTAACTCTTTAGATATTCATCCAAGCACCAGCCTCCATGATTCAGTAATTGAATCACAAGCTATATGATCATCAAGATGACCATGGTACATAACCCTAATTGTACCAAGGGATCTATTATGCAAATTAGTTATTCTTCATTTGAGATTAGGGAATGATACTCGTAATAACATTTATTGCATAATGGCTCGTCGTAGGATCGCATGTTCAACAAAAGAAATGTATGTTTTCTCTCTACATTTATGAAAGTACATCTCTTAAAGAACATCTAAATCGGTTAAATACATTATTGATAGATTTAAGAAACGTAGATGTTAAGATTGAAGATGAGGATGCTGCCTTGATTTTATTGGATTCTCTTACATTATTGTTTGAGAATTTTGTTCAATCATTCATTATGGGAAGAGAATCCATAACCTTAGAGGAAGTTTGCGTGAGTCTGCATACTCGGGAACTTTGACATATGGCTATTGAGATGCAAGACTCTAACGTTGCAGGTTTGGTTATGACTCATGAGAAGAGTCATGCCGGTTATGACTACACAAAGATTGAAAAACAGAAGTCTAAGTTGAAAAATTACAATGCTAGGGACATCTACAATTACTACAAGGAACCTGGACATTGGAAGAAAGATTGTCCGAAGAAGGCCATAATTGCTGCAGTGGCTTAAGGTAACATAGATTCTGAAGATGATTTCATTCTCATTGTCACAATTCAGAAGACGATAAATAGTACATGAATTCTTGATTCAGACTGTTCTTACCATATAACTCCTAATGAAGATTGTGAAAATATCATCACATGGAGTAATGCAACATGCAAGATTGTATGGATCGGCTCTGTGAAGATCAAGATACATGATGGAGTCGTGAGGACTTTGACAGAAGTACGACATGTTCCTGATCTGAAGAAGAACCTGATATCCCTTGGAGTCTTGGACTCTAAAGGATACATGTACAATGCTTAAGGTGGAGTTATGCAGGTTGCCAATGCTAGGGTTGTTGTCATCAAGGGAAATAAGCAGAAGAGGATATATGTCTTGCAAGGGTCTACAGTTCCTGAGAGGAAGTTCAAGCGTTCTTTGGACTTGCTCAATATCGACAGTTGGCAGTAGCCCCAAGAAGGGGCTGGCGGCGACAATGTGAAGCTCGGTAAAACTTCTCTAAGGAGAAATTTCAAGGTGAATATTGTTTATAATTCCTTGATTTATGTTATTTGAATTTCAAGTGGTGAATTATAGTAGTGGTTAATTCTGCTATATGAGAATTCAACCCTGGTGGAGTCTAGCAGTGACTAATTCTGCTAGTAGAGAATTCAACTCATGGTGGAGTATAATAATGGTTAATTCTGCTATATGAGAATTCAACCCTGGTGGAGTCTAGCAGTAGTTAATTCTGCTAGTGGAGAAATCAACTCATGGTGGAGTAATAGTAGTGGTTCATTCTGTTATATGAGGATTAAATTCAAGGTGGAGATTGTTGATACGACTTGAATTCTAACCACTTGTTGGACTGCTGATGTGGTTGATCTGTGTCCTGACTTCTGATTGCCTGAGAGATGTTGAGTCAGGATTGCTGACGTGTCTGATCTGTGTCATGCCTTCTGATTGGCTGAAAGATATTGAGCTAGGATTGCCGACATGTCTGATCCGTGTCCTACCTTCTGATTGGCTGAGAGATGTCGAGATTGATTGCTGAATACTAATGGTATTCTTCTGTTGTAGTATAAAACGGGCCTTAGGACCACCAGATACAACATTCCTTGTTCTGATCCTGTTTCTCATCTCATATATGTACCTTCTCAGTATCCTCTGTATTACCTTTTTCTCCGTATAGTGAAACCGATCGTACCGCGTAAGGACGTAGCCCATTTACAGGTGAACATTGTAAATCTTTGTGTTTGCGTCTTGCTTGTTTAATCATTTTTGTGTGTGATTGCTTCCGCGATTCGCAATAGCCCTCTTATATATAAAAATTGAGATCCTTAATTAGGAATCAACATATAGTTAGGACCCTTAATTTATCCGAATTTTGAATTTGATGACCAACTACTTTCTATGGAAGCAAGTGTCTAAATATGCCCCAACATGTCAAGATTTCATTAATACACGAACTCCATCTTGCTGAAGAGTCTATTTTCTTCTGATAAACGGTCACCAATCACCACCGACCTCATAGGACCCCTTCCATTGCCAACAAAAGCGGTAGATATCAACCACCACAAAAAAGAGAGGCGCATATCCCGGAAGGAGAAGAAGAAAAGGAGGAGGAGGCCGGAGCACGAACAGGGTAAAAACCAGAGTGCGCGACCACAGCCCAGCACCTTTAAAAGTAACGAGCAGTGGTAAGAAACACCAGTAAAAACAAAGGCGTGACCTCATCCCTCTCGTCCCCATCCACACTTGCTCTGCTCAACGCCAAAGAAGGACGTGCATGACGAAAGCGAAGACGCTGCCACCCCGTCCCCTTCTTCCACCTCGTCTGCCGCACAAAAAGCACGAGTCGTAGCGCTGCGCGGATGCTCTTGTCATCTGTCGTCACGACCCCCGTTGTCCCCATGCACTCTGACCCCCCGGCAACAGGAGAACAAATGCGGTGCAGTTCCAGAGAGCCCTGCCCGCATGTATGCGTGCACGGTTATCGGTGTTGCCGAGCTGCATTAGCTTATATATATAGTATCATCGGTGCACGCCGTGATCATTGTGAGCCTGTGGGGGCATATATGAATATTGGAGCTTTCTGCGGATATCTTGATTTATGCAGTGCCGACCAAACTGCAAAGGGTGCGGACCACTTGGTCGTGTGACACCTTGTGCTCCTGTTTGAGTAAAATAGGCTCATAGCGACAGAGATCACGTCCTTTGTTAGATCTTGGGGATCACTGATTGCAACGGGAACATTAGCCAATCCCACTCAGTTTTTCAAAACCATTTGTTGCATGCAGTATACTATATGAAATCACGTCTCTGATCTTTATTTTATGTCCCTCTCCATTTTCGTAATTTATAATGGAACTTACGCATCAGAGCGTAGCATTGTTTGAACATCAGACCTGGAGATTTATGGGGAAAAGATAGTGGTCTACTTGTGATGAACATCTCTGTTCTGCTCATGACAGAGGCCAAGGCGATATGTATTCCTTCTCTGGTCGAGAGGGAGGAAGCAAATACAGTGATGAAGATAACATACATACTATTTTCCAACTCTAACTCAGAGCTTCAATTCACGGAGATTATATATCATAATCTAAAGCAGAGAGAATGGAACTACTTCATTCAAACACTTCTAACCCTTTGAATAGAGGTAAAGGAGTAACGTTGAAGAAAATTATATGGATCTCAGAATTTTGGGGATCTGTTCCAGATGTTGGTGACGATTACTTACACTCAGCCAGTGTACTTTATTCGTGACGCTGTAAATCGAATGCCTATCTTTACTTTCGAAAAATACCAATGGCTGCCTATTGAGCCAGTATTGTGCAGGAGGCATCTTTCTGAATAGACAAGGTGGATATTGCTATCTTCACTGCAGATCATTGTTCCTGCAAGGAATATACGTATTTGAGGAAGCCAAAGACAGTTTTCTCTGGAGAAACAATCGAGTGGGTATTTGTATTGACCACATGCCGAGTAAATACCATTTACATCAGTCTAGACGCAAGATCCTTATCAGACAAATAGAGAACATTAATCATCAACTTCATCAAGCCTGACCGTTAATGTTAGCGTGCTTTATGCCTATGGAATGCCACGCGAATGCAAGTCTGCTTTGATAGATGTCCATGAGGTGGAGCCGATCACGATCAATCTCAAGCTTATGTAACATCTTCCTTCTGTTCTTTCCATTGTCTCCCCACCTCACGAGGTTTCTAACTCCGTAGTTAGTTAATTTGCAAAATGCTGCCAGAGCTCAAAGAATAATGATAAAATAAATTATTTATTAATTGTATACATTGTTGCATTTTTAAAACACGATATGTTTACTCAAACACTCCAGTTAGCAAATGTACAGCCCTGTGCCTTGATTCAAATATGACAAGCCTATCAACATTTAATAGCAATAATTATAAAACCCACGCCACTAGAGGTGTAAACGGATCGTACCTGAGCGAACCTATATTTTTTAGGTTCGGTTCATTTATTTAATCGAGCCTAAACTTGTGTTCAGGTTCGGTTCGTTTATTTTCGAACCGAATCCGAATCGAACCTCTCTTTAAACAAGTCGAACCTAAGCGAATATCGAACTTAAGAATCTTCTAGTAAGAAGGGGTGAAGAGAAGAGAAATGGAAATATATGTGTGTCTGCAATTACAATAAATATTCATTTAATTTTTTCTTTATCTAACTCATCTTCATCTTTTGAAAAAATAGACTAATAAGGATTCGTCTCTTTGAAAAAAAACATAATTATAATATATTTTTATATATGTTCAGATGGGGATAAGGAATAAGAATAATGTGTAGATATCCGAAAAGTAATGTTTATACTTGTTCTGTTGATTTGAAGATAAAGAAGGGAAAGGTACTAGACACATAGATGATGGATGTTGTAACCACAATGTAACTGCTTATTTTTGGATAGTTTTTATTGAGATAAAAACTATTTATCACGTAAATATTCAGTTATCTATAAACAAATGTCACTTATCCTCAGACAAAATCTACTTATCTTAAAATAAGGTCCACTTCTACTGATAATGATTTGTAGATATGTGTATGTTTATCGAGCTTTTAACGAATCGAACCTGAGCGAACCTGTGATTTTTAGGTTCGGTTCGTTTATTTAATCGAACCTAAACTTGTGTTCAGATTCGGTTCGTTTATTTCTGAACCGAATCTGAATCGAACTTTTAGCGAGCCGAACCTGTGCGAATATCGAACTTGAGAATTTTCTGACATCCCTACACGCCACTTATATCATCCATTTGTTAATATAGCAAAACATCACATCCCAAAAAATAAAACAAAAATAAAAAGCCAAATGTCCAAAAACCCAAAGGTCACGTTTTACAAACATACCCCCAAAAGAGAACTATCGAAACACCCCCCGCGCGATGGCGCGATTCCTCCCGAGCCGCGTGGTGCCGTAAACGGGCAGCTCGTCCGCGACGCCACATCTCCCTTCTCCACGCGTGGCCGTTAGATCCTCCAACTCGAACAGATCAGAGCTCGAGTCGCTCGACGCCCCATCGTCCTCCCTATCAATCACGCGTCTCCCCCCGCGTCCCAAATCCCTAACCAAGCCCTCCCTCTCCCGCCCGCCGTCGCGGCGGTGCCGCCCGATCTCGCGGATGCGCATCTCACCGCAGGGTCGGCAGTCCCCGTCGATGACCTCCCCCACGGGGCAGAACCTGACGCGCCTCTCCGTCGGCGGAGCCGGCGCGGGCGTAGCCTTCTTCGTCTTCGTCCTCGTCTTCGCGGCCGAGGTGAACAGCGCGCTGATGAGGCCAGCTAGGCGATCACCGGGAGAGGGCGGCGCCTTCTCCCTCGCCTTCTTCAGCTCCCCGTAGATCTTGGACAGGCGGGAATGGCGGCATTTGATAGGATCGGGGAGCGGGGGGTTCGTGCGGATGGGGGGGAGGATGATGGACTCGGCGTCGGAGGAGGATGTGGAGGAAGGGAGGACGAAGGGATCCCGCCGCTGCTGCTGGAGGTAGCGGAGGTGCTGGCGTGGCTTGCAGAGGTAGTGTCGGTCGTGGGGGGTGCCAGGAGTGAGGGCGGTGTCGTCGTGGTGGGGGTGGTGGAGGAGGAGGAGCTTCCAGTTGGGCTTGGCGTCGTTGGAGCGGAATGACGCAGAGAGGCGGCTGTCGCCGTCGTCGATGGATCGATAGATGGCATCGAGGAGGGTGGAGGAGAAGGAAGGACTCGTCAGGGCGCTGCTGCGCCCAAGCTGGTTAGTAGTTCTTCTCTCATTATGATGCTCCATTTTCTCGTGAGCTTGTGCTGTCTTCTGTTTGCTTTGTTTTGGCTTGGAATCGGAAGATGATGGTTGTTCAGAGCGAGGCGGGATTTTATAGACGGAGGGTGGGAGATGGACGCTGCTAGAGGAGGTGTGTCTGGTGACATGGATTTTAGTTTGCAGTGTCGGGTAGCCTCGCGGGGTGGTTTGCAGTGTCGGTAGCTTCGCGGGGTGGCACTAGGGACGAGGGTTGTTTGTAGGGTTGCTGCGTGTGCCCGAAATCATGTGCTTACGTGGACTTGTATGAAATAAGGACCTGCCTACTAAAAAGATGCACATGTACAAAATAGAGTTGGAAATTTCGGAATGCAGCCAGAACCAAGGGTATCAAGATTCCCTCGTGATGGAACGATTCCCAATTCAAATAGCCACCTTATATTGACATCCTTTGACACTATTGATTGCATTTGGTCTATGGAGCAACCTCACTCCATACACTCTCCCTGTCATTTAAGGGCATGACACCAGCATTTTTCTAAGTGACCTTGTAATGGAAGTTCTTGGGTAATTCAAGGAGAGACAATGTGGCCGATTTTGATCGGTTCTTGAGTAGTCGATGGAAATTCGACAAATGAAGAAAATTAACTTAGGGTGTGTTCGGTTCGAAATAAGCAGGAGCAAAAGTAGGGAATAAGCTGGAATACGTACTTTTCCTGTTCGATTGGAAGATATGATAAGGAGGAATAAGAGTATGTAAGTGTTATTCTCCTTTCAATCGGCAAATGAGAGATAATGAACATGGTTTGTAAGTTAGATAAAGATGTTGGTTGCGAATTGTATAGGTCAGTCCGATGCACAATTAATCGACTTATGCATTAGTCACATTTATCCCAGAATGATTTGTCCCTTTTTATTATATATTTTAATTCCATAAGCTCGTACATAATACAATGGTGAAAATACACGACAGAGTTCGGATTCTACATTACGATATGTTTATCACACACACTGATTCATGGCAACATCATGTATCGATGTTGATCCGCCAGCCAGGTGCACAATTAGTCAATCCTTCCCCCGGATTAGGCGTTTGATCTCCACCAAATTCTCCGCACGAAAATCCTCCAAAAACTCCAACACATTAATTATGTCCGCCAAGAATGCCTTCTCCACACATAAGTATTCGAGCATTGGTTGCAACGAGGATGCCTTGACTTTGTATACTTATGATCTCTAAAACAAGAAGTTTTAATTGATGTAACACAATATTCGAAAAAAAACTTTTGTTACTTGTGCAAATTTACATCTCTAGGGCGTATGTAACACAATCGAACCTCAGCATCCTCGTACCCGTGTGAAGCCTCAAATATAAGGAGGGCATCCGCTGGGCAATAACATCTCCAACTGTGGCTCCTCATGCAATCACATTGTAACTGAAGGATATGGTTAGATCCTCAAGCGCATCACGGAAGCGTGAGCGTCGTATCGAATACGACGAGGAGCGACTAGTCGGACTAGTTGCTCGGTGCAGCGGAATTTTAAAAAAATTTATACGACGAAACCACATGATCCAAGAACACTTCTCGGATCGTTTCGTCTAAACCACAAACAAGTAATTAGGATTACCTCTTGAAGCGTGGTTGCGATCAAGTCTCTAAACGAAGAGACCTCCTGTCTCAAGTCCGATACGACGGAGGAGACGCTTGCGAGCGCGGGGATGAACCGCGTGCTTCTCGCAATCCATGTTGATGATCCAAGCGGCGGATCTCCTAATCTCGACACACGAGATCCGACGTCTTCTTCACGAGCGAGGCGCACCGAAGGAGACGGAGATCCACGAGCAGAAGAACGGGCAGCATAACGACGATGCCGCGGCGATGGAGAACCTCTCCATGGCATCCATGGTGGACGGCCATGAGAGGGAGAGAGAGGGCTGACCTCTAGAGAGAAAGAGAGAGAGAGAGAGATGCTTCTCAAGCATTGTGTGTAAAGAGAGAGCATGGGTATGCCTCTCTATTTATAGGTTTTGGGATCCATGGATCTCAATCCATGTGACATATAAAATCAATGGATGAGATTGATTTTTGTCAATCCAATGGTCAAGATTGTTGTTGGTAAAAACTAACAATTTGTGATTTAATTTGATAAAAATATATTTGATAAATCAAATAAATATTAATACCATATTAAATCAATCAAATAAAGAGAGAGGAATAGAGAGAGATCAACCTTCCTCTTTGGAAGGGGGGGACGGCCACCAATTTCACAAGGAAATTGGTGCCGCCCCCCTCTTTCCAAAAGGGAGGGCAATCTCATGGCAATCCATGAGATTGCACATCTCCTTGAATTTCTCTCTACTTATTTTCCAACAACAATTTGTTGGTATTTTAATTCACCAAAATAATTCTCAATTAATTTTGGGAATATTGCAATCTTGACATTGGAATATTGTGAATCATATTCACAACCCAAAACCAAATGTAATTTACATTTTCAATTAATTAGATAATGTGTATCCAATACATATTAATAATTAATCTACTAATATAAATTATATTTAACTCTCTCTAATACATTATAAATCACATTTATAATATATTATGGATAATTGGATATTACTATCCACATTATTCTTATCCTTGATAATTAAATCATATTTAATCATCTTGGATCTCTTTATCTCATGTGTTCAAATAATATGAATCACATTCACATTATTCATATCTTTGATAATCAAATCACATTTAATTATCTAAGATAACTCTCTTTATAATATGAATCAAATTCATATTAATCTTGATAATTAAATCACATTTAATTATCCATTTTCTCAATGCTCGGATACATATATCAACAATAGAATTATCCATGAACTCTTTTAAGGATAATGCGCTTTCTCCGCGAATACTTGGAGATAAGGACAGGGCGATTGTATTGTTCCACGTATAGTGACATGGATATTGAAATTATATCTTATATCCAGATCGCGGGCCTCCCATAGATGCTTGATTAAATCAAGACCACAAATCTAATCTTCTCATTGCATCTGAATCACATTCAGATCAATGTCCAACATTTGGACTAAGATTAGATTACTTCTCTACTTAGAGGAGTCACTAAAATCCAGACCCGTTTCATCACTCCCTAGGAATGGAAGTGTCATGGTTATACAATCGTTTATGATCACATCACCCTTAGGTATTCCTAATACTTGTACATCCTGCATATTGGAAGATTCAGATTAAACCCGAAGTATTGGATCAATTTTATACTGTCTACTTCATGGTTTTATCAGTAAGTTTCTCATTCGATCATTGGGAGTCGGTATTGATCATATACTTTCCAAAAGCATATATCATACCTAAGTCTTGATCATATACTTTCCAAAAGTATATATCAAACCAACAAATTCAGTCAAGCTTCCAAAGCGAGACGACCGTGCGCACGGAATTTGATTCTTCCCAATATCTCATGAGTGAGCTCATGTCTTCCAGTTCAGTAGTGAACCTGTATGATCCCTTTGAGAGATCGTATTACTCATATGCCCTTATATGCACACCAGCGCGCCGGTGTATAGACCTTGATTAGGTCATCAACCTATTGGTTTGCCAAATGTACATACTCAGACATATAGTAACACATCTGTCTCCGGTCAGAGGATGTGTGCCTATATCATGACAGCATATGATATAGGACTTTGGTTATCTCGATCTCGTTAAGTCAACTCTTTGACCTAACTAATCTGACACCTCCGTATCTCTATTCCTATACAGAGGACCTGCATCAAGAAGTCGGTCAGATATCAGCCTAACTGAGAAAGGATTGCCATCTCCTACTCAGGCTGGAGATCATCTCTTAATAATCATTTGACGGTGCTTGATGAGTCCTCAATCTAACTCATTAGATATTCATCTAAGCACCTGCCTCTATGATTCAATAATTGAATCAACAGCTGTATGATCATTAAGATGGCCATGGTACATAACCCTAATTGTACTAAGGGACCTATTATGCAAACTATGTACTCTTTATTTCAGATTAAGGAGTGAATTGCAATAACATTTATTGCATAATGGCTCGCCGTGGGCTCGCATGTCCAACAATCTCCCACTAGCCCAAAGAGCCATTAATGGGCTAATCATTTAAACCCACACTCATGTGATAATCATATGCTATTTAGAAAATAGCTAGGTAAGCTGATCAGTCACTCCGTTCCAAGAGACTACGCCAAGTCCTTTTACGGCTCTTGCATATCTCCTAGTAACAGTGCTCGCATCCAATGCGAATGTTGCATCTCATGCAACCGATACTCAATTTTGTTGGTTATAGTGTCCTTGACACTACATCTTATTAATTATCATAACCAGTATTCCCATAATCCTTATTAGAATACCTTCATTCCTGGAGATCTCTATCTCCTAAGGTATCTACAGTTAAGACCCTTATAGATCACTATCTACAAGGTCTTAAACCTTTGAAGATAAGACTTTCAGATCACTATCTCTAAGTTTCATCATCTTTGAAGATGTTGTTATTACTGCAATCAAGTGTTTTATCTCCATAGCAGGATTAGTAACAGTTTACTACTCCCACTGCATGGCAGACATCTGGCTCTTGTACACATCTAGCATATACCCAGCTTCTCATAACTGATGCACAAGTGCAAGCAGTTCTAGCATTCACTTCCTCAACTCTTTGAGGTGCTATCCCTTTAGACAGATCACTACCACATCTTAAGGGAAGGAAGCCTTTCTTGGAATTTTTTCAGAAAATGGAATAAGTCCAAGGTATACTACTAATGTGACGGTCCCAATATCCTCTTCTCTTTACTTCTGAGCTACTTCAGAACTAAGATCTAAGAGGTATCCTCGAGATCGTATCTCAAGGTATGGAACAACCAAATTATCAAACACTTATTATTTATTCTTACATCATTCTAAATGATTAGAATAATATCTACATTAAGCACGATGAACAAAATGGTACTCCCACTAAGCTTCACATGGTTCATCAAGATTATATCTGAAATCACAACATTTATAATTTCATTAAAACTTATGTTCCAACTACAAGAAACTTATTGGAGTCCAAAGATGGAGTTCTTCAGCTGGCACACCTTGCTTTCCTCAACCATGAAGCCCTGGGGCTTCTTCATATGAATATCCTCAGAGAGGTATTCATAGAGGAATACAATCTTGACTCACACCATGAAGATGTCATAGACAAGTTGTGTAGCTATAGTTATCAATATTCTGATGGGTTAAAGCAAGGTCACTGGAGAGCAAGTCTTATTGCAAGTGATGCCTTCTCTTTGGTGTGTAGCTCATGGCTACGAACCGTGCATTGAAGGTCTATACCTTCTCATCAGGTTCCCTCTTTCTCTTGAAGATTCATTTACATCTTAATGGGTCTGACCCATATAGGTGGATCCTCGAGGGTCCATATACAACACTTGTATATGAAGTCTACATTAGACTTTTATTGCTAACATCCATCTTTCCATGTCATGATCCTCTGGAGCTTCATCACATGAAGTCTGATCATTTTCACATGGAATACATCCTCAAACTCATTTGAAGAGGTATTAATGTTTCATCTTTAATTATCTATTTTAGTTTTCGATTTCAGGAGCTTCATTATCTTTTCAAGATTAAATGAGTTCCTTTACTTCATTTTCATCTTGATTCTCAAGAGAGTCATCCTATAAGAATCATATTCTCAAAGATGAGATCTTTTAAGAATCTCAAGGTCATAAAGTAGGTATCTAATACCATCCTTTATTTTCCTAATGAAGTAGCACTCTCTGGTACTAGATTCCAGCTTACCAACTTGGGACCTTATTAAGTGTATAATGTAGCCTCTACCACATATACCTGGAAACTAAGAGATAATTATGCTAAGATTAATCATTGATCAAATCATGACACACATGATCAATTGCATCTCCCTACAACTCTATTGAGTTAAGGTTCATTAGGAGGGATGAGATAGAAATGATATTCACATCTCCATAAGGTATTCCTTGAATTCATCTAATAGGTACAAGCTACCTTGATTAGATCAAATTCATTTCATCTTCCTTCAAACTCTGGTTCTAAACCAAAATTGTGAAATCTTTGAACATTTCAAAGTTTTCTAAGTGAAGAGAAGAAATTTCATAACACAAATAATCATTAATAGATATCACATATCCATAATGTTTATTCTGATATAGATGATTCACATACATCAATATGTATGAGATCTTGAATACCTTAACATCTTACACCATTCCAAAAGAAGGGTGTATTGGATATTCTACTTTGAATACAATATTCATAAGTATGCAAGTTTTGAAATTTTAGACATTCTAAAGTTTTATCTCTTACTTGTCCATTGATCTCATCAACAGACATATGTCCAAAACATTATGTCAGATCATTGTCAAATGATCTTTATCCTCCTATTGATCTTTAAAGGTTTAATTTTCAGTATTAGAAATCTTAATGAACCATTCATTAATTTTCTATTAGTGGAGTCCACTAGATGTAAGATTACTATATGAAATATCTCCATCATAACTTTTTATGATAGGTCTATTCCAGATTTCATGTTTATTCCCAACATTTAGAAATAAACAATGAGTGTATTCTAATATCTAGGTCATAGAGACATTCTCTAAGACTAAGGGCTCCCACTGAAAATATGAAGTCTATTGATCTCATGGAAATTGTTGCAACACTTGCATCACTTTCAACATGGATGACCAATAAACCTTAAGATCAAATTTCTAATACATATGCAACCAATTGCAAGTGTCTTTAGAAAATTGAGATACAATTATTAGACTTTATCTTATCAAATAAGTAAGTCAATATCAATGATTATATGTAGGGTAATCTGATGCACCATCTGATTCCTTCTCTAAGGATTCTAGATAGATTTGATAGTCATACTATCAACACATCAACTTATTGCAGTATTGGCATTCATTCAACTCTTTGAATGTCATATGGAAGTTACAGAAATACAGTCAACCTTTTGACTATATTTCTTACTTGGGTCCAACCCATGCTTCCACTGCGCTCCCTTTATCTATAAGCAACCATTACTCAAGACTAAGGATCTCTTATGTTAAATTCAAAAGAATTTAATATAAGAGTATTTCAACATTTATACATGCTTCACCCAATTCATACAATATGAATATTATGAAGCTTCATGAATGACTAGAGTATAGACAGTAGAATGATGACACTCATCATCTACATCCATCTAAACTCTTAAAACATAGGTTCGGGTAGGTACTCAAACAATTTGAATACATCATCTCTTATAGAGCCACCATTCTGCATGATGCAGAGAACCATGTCATTCATGATTAAATGTCAAGAGCACATATGTATGCCAGAATATCTTTATTGATTTTATAAGGATTAATTTGACAATTACGATCATCATCAACATGTCACTTCCAAAGTACATTCAATGAGATCAAGACTTATAGAGACATACAAACCCTAGAGTTTTAGTCCTATTGTCTATTTAATTATCACTTCTCATTATTATGAGAAAACTTGCACATTGCAACCACATACATTATGTGTCCAATTGCAAGTACAATATCTGGATCGTAGGTCCAATCCATGATATTTTACTGGTTATTATTGAGTATAGAATTGAGTGGGTTTAATGAAGGATTATCTGAAATAAGAAATTTGCATGAGTGTATATATTTATATTTATATATATATATACATATTATACTTTGATTTAGGAGTTTTCGTATCAAAGTTGTCTTGCCATGTCAACAATGAAAGCTCATTTCCTTAATCACTTTCAATGTAAGAGACATACTTACCATTATATCTCAAGCAAGATCTGGGATCTCCTTCCTTATCTTTGTTGCATCCCAATAATATGAGAACCTACAACTCCGATAAAAAGAAGCGGGAACACATTCCGCCTTGCAAGTCCAACTTGCATCTCCCAATTCGGTCTTTAACACCCGGGCCCACCACCCCTAAGGTGATGTTGACCCGTCATTAATTGAACCAACCGTCAACAGGAATACAACTCGCTATGCGCAATCCAATATCGCCCCAATAATATGAGGACCCGATATTGGGGTCACTACGCATACGTCCTTACTCTTTCGAGAAGCGACGAGCCCGATCCAAATGGATCATATGCAGGAGCTGTCACTTCGGACAGACGTCTCCCACATATAATATCTGGCGATGAAACCCTTCGCCTTGACGGGAGACCATGGATGTCACTTTTGTGATCCTCCATATCGTATTCAAATTATAATTAATCATTATGAATCACATTCATTACGATTAATTCTTCCAAGGGAAATAATAACTCTATTCATAATAGAGTGTTCTTAATTGGATATAATTAACTTAATCATATTAAATTAATTTTCAATCCAATTCAATCAACAAACTTGATTTTACTTGAATATATGGTATTATTCTCAAAGTACGTATTAATTCATATTTTAATAATTAGAAAAATATATCATAATCCCTCGGACATTATCCCGGCCCTACCCGCTGTCATGGCCAGTACTGACGGGAGTGGGGCGGACCACATACGTTGCAACCCGCTGACCCAGCGATCCCCGACTAGACACCATATCCGCATCGGGAAAGGATAATGCCAAATTGATTATTTTGTACTTGAGATGATCATCGGTTCTTCAACCGAAATTATACCATATAGTAATCAAAACAATTTTGATTTTAAGGAAATTTGCTAGGCAAATTCCCAAGTCCTATTCAAGCAAGAAGTTTGATGCTTGTAATTCCAATCATGGTTTAGATCAAATCTAATCAACTAATTGGTTGGGGCTAAGTCAATCAAGGAAATAATCATTCTCTAATATTTCACAAATATTTTTCATAATTATTTCTCGAAATTAACAATTAATTTTATTAATTGACAATCACATGGTTCTTGATTAGGAAAGCAATTTCAGCAGTGACCCCTACTTACTAAAATTGGCATATCTCAATCATATTAAATCCAAATTAAGCAAAGTCAATTTCTAAAGTTTGCTAATTTGATTTAGGACAGAACCTAAGTGATGTTTCACGCATTTCGAGGCAAGTCTAAACAGTAATTAACATTTTAATCACGTTCAGATTCACAGTTCCCGCAACAGTGCATACATGTTCATTAAAACGACCATATCTCGAGCATACGAAATCCGATTTACGCAAACTCAGATCCTATGGTTTCCTTATTTAATGGGGAACATAATCCAAGTATAAAATTCGTGTTTAACCAATTTAAACAGTGCCGAATTTATTTACTAAACAGATCTGAGAAATCAAATGCGATAAAAACTTTCACGACCTTAGCGAACCCAAGTCGTCCTTGGTTAACGAATCACTATTCGAAACCGTCAACCTGGCTTTGATACCACTTTAGGATATGGTTAGATCCTCAAGCGCATCACGGAAGCGTGAGCGTCGTATCGAATACGACGAGGAGCGACTAGTCGGACTAGTTGCTCGGTGCAGCGGAATTTTAAAAAACTTTTATACGACGAAACCACATGATCCAAGAACACTTCTCGGATCATTTCGTCTAAACCACAAACAAGTAATTAGGATTACCTCTTGAAGCGTGGTTGCGATCAAGTCTCTAAACGAAGAGACCTCCTGTCTCAAGTCCGATCCGACGGAGGAGACGCTTGCGAGCGCGGGGATGAACCGCGTGCTTCTCGCAATCCATGTTGATGATCCAAGCGGCGGATCTCCTAAGCTCGACACATGAGATCCGGCGTCTTCTTCACGAGCGAGGCGCACCGAAGGAGACGGAGATCCACGAGCAGAAGAACGAGCAGCATAACGACGATGCCACGGCGATGGAGAACCTCTCCATGGCATCCATGGTGGACGGCCATGAGAGGGAGAGAGAGGGCTGACCTCTAGAGAGAAAGAGAGAGAGAGAGATGCTTCTCAAGCATTGTGTGTAAAGAGAGAGCATGGGTATGCCTCTCTATTTATAGGGTTTTGGGATCCATGGATCTCAATCCATGTGACATATAAAATCAATGGATGAGATTGATTTATGTCAATCCAATGGTCAAGATTGTTGTTGGTAAAAACCAACAACTTGTGATTTAATTTGATAAAAAATATATTTGATAAATCAAATAAATATTAATACCATATTAAATCAATCAAATAAGGAGAGAGGAATAGAGAGAGATCAACCTTCCTCTTTGGAAGGGGGGGGGACAGCCACCAATTTCACAAGGAAATTGGTGCCGCCCCCTCCTTCCAAAAGGGAGGGCAATCTCATGGTAATCCATGAAATTGCACATCTCCTTGAATTTCTCTCTACTTATTTTCCAACAACAATTTGTTGGTATTTTAATTCACCAAAATAATTCTCAATTAATTTTGGGAATATTGCAATCTTAACATTGGAATATTGTGAATCATATTCACAACCCAAAACCAAATGTAATTTACATTTTCAATTAATTAGACAATGTGTACCCAATACACATTAATAATTAATCTACTAATATAAATTATATTTAACTCTCTCTAATACATTATAAATCACATTTATAATATATTATGGATAATTGGATATTACTATCCACATTATTCTTATCCTTGATAATTAAATCATATTTAATCATCTTGGATCTCTTTATCTCATGTGTTCAAATAATATGAATCACATTCACATTATTCACATCTTTGATAATCAAATCACATTTAATTATCTAAGATAACTCTCTTTATAATATGAATCAAATTCATATTAATCTTGATAATTAAATCACATTTAATTATCCATTTTCTCAATGCTCGGATACATATATCAACAATAGAATTATCCATGAACTCTTTCAAGGATAATGCGCTTTCTCCGCGAATACTTGGAGATAAGGATAGGGCGATTGTATTGTTCTACGTATAGTGACATGGATATTGAGATTATATCTCATATCCAGATCGCGGGCCTCCCATAGATGCTTGATTAAATCAAGACCGCAAATCTAATCTTCTCATTGCATCTGAATCACATTCAGATCAATGTCCAACATTTGGACGAAGATTAGATTACTTCTCTACTTAGAGGAGTCACTAAAATCCAGACTCGTTTCATCACTCCCTAGGAATGGAAGCGTCATGGTTATACAATCGTTTATGATCACATCACCCTCAGGTATTCCTAATACCTGTACATCCTGCATACTGGAAGATTCAGATTAAACCCGAAGTATTGGATCAACTTTATACTGTCTACTTCATGGTTTTATCAGTAAGTTTCTCATTCGATCATTGGGAGTCGGTATTGATCATATACTTTCCAAAAGCATATATCATACCTAGGTCTTGATCATATACTTTCCAAAAGTATATATCAAACCAACAAATTCAGTCAAGCTTCCAAAGCGAGACGACCGTGCGCACGGAATTTGATTCTTCCCAATATCTCATGAGTGAGCTCATGTCTTCCGGTTCAGTAGTGAACCTGTATGATCCCTTTGAGAGATCGTACTACTCATATGCCCTTATATGCACACCCGCGCGCCGGTGTATAGACCTTGATTAGGTCATCAACCTATTGGTTTGCCAAATGTACGTACTCAGACATATAGTAACACATCTGTCTCCGGTCAGAGGATGTGTGCCTATATCATGACAACATATGATATAGGACTTTGGTTATCTCGATCTCGTTAAGTCAACTCTTTGACCTAACTAATCTGACACCTTCGAATCTCTATTCCTATGCAGAGGACCTGCATCAAGAAGTCGGTCAGATATCAACCTAACTGAGAAAGGATTGCCATCTCCTACTCAGGTTGGAGATCATCTCTTAATAATCATTTGACGGTGCTTGATGAGTCCTCAATCTAACTCATTAGATATTCATCTAAGCACCAGCCTCTATGATTCAATAATTGAATCAACAGCTGTATGATCATTAAGATGGCCATGGTACATAACCCTAATTGTACTAAGGGACCTATTATGCAAACTATGTACTCTTTATTTCAGATTAAGGAGTGAATTGCAATAACATTTATTGCATAATGGCTCGCCGTGGGCTCGCATGTCCAACAGTAACATCACCATTGACAATTTGGATAAATTGAACGTAAAAAAGAGAGATTATTTTTTTCAGTTACCGGTAAGTATAAATTGCATGGTGTTAATAAAATATCCGTGTATAAAATATCAAAAAAATAGAAAATTAAAAGAAAATTTCTCTCAGGCAGCCAAAGCTCATGCATCGAATGTTGTCACAACCGTCGGTTAAGCCATGTCAACGTAGTAGCTACTCATCCATTCCGGTGCATCAACTATGGTCATTTGTCAGGAACGTGAGCTCTCATCTTTGTGATCGATGTGTTTAGTTGTTCTTGCATCAAATCCCTAGAGGACGAAAACACTCGGTAAGAAAAAAGAGTTTGAAAATCAAGCGAGAAAAATAAGATAGCTCGGTACACTTTTTTTGAACTATTACACCGTAGGTCCCTGTCGTAGTTTCCTTCAGCTGATCTTCTCAGAAGTTGCAACCGTTAATGCTATGTCACAGACGCAGGGGTCGAACCTCACCCTGTCGATGACTACTCATCCAATATGCAATCATGACCAAATTGAAGAGGGACGATCATCATCGCGGAAAACAAAATGAAGCATTCGCAAATACATTGCACAAACACTTGTTTGTCACTTCAAGCCCCAAAAAAACAGAGCTACATACAGTGATGAGAATGGCCAGAGTCCACCCATCTACGCGTATAAGATATGGTAATTCGTACATAGTTCACATTGTTGACGATCCTGAAATGCAACTATGTGTCTACCCACATAGCGATAGCCAACCCATCGTGCAGTAACTCCCTCACTCATATATCTTCCTCGGAGACTCGAACATCATTGTCGTTGTCATCATTGTTGAACAAATCCTCGTCAGCATCTGTAGTACTCGTTGTCTCACTAGAAGTCATGGTCTCTCACGTAAATGCACTCGAGTTCTGATCCTCTCCCCGCACCCGACGAATGAAATTGTTGATAATGCAGCAGACTATGACAGCCATTACCTGCTTCTGGAAGCTGTAAATGGTCGCTCACATATTACCTTGAAGCGTGCCTTCATTTTCCCAAACGTACATTCAACGTAAGAGCAAATCTACGAGTGTTGATGGTTGAACAACTCTTCCGGCCATATGTACTGATGAATAGCCATTCATCTATTTTATTCTTGCATTTAGTATTAAAAATTCTTGTTAAAATACCTGAAAATATCAATAATTATACAAATTATAATTTTTCATTCATCCATACTAATACATAATTATCTATTTATAAATCCAAAATAAAAGAATAAAGGAAAGAAAAGAAAATTAAATGAAGTATTAAAGGTATTGAATGACTTTAAACCCCGAGATAAAGTCAATATTGACTTGGCCGACATGGAATAAAGTAGGGGGAGATAAGAACCAAACAATGTAGATAAAACCCTAATTATTTATCTTGAAAATAATAATTTTTGCTCTATTTTAGTATTCATTCTACACTCTAAATAATAAAGTTTTCAAAATGAAACACGTACATAATAATATATAAAAATTACAAAAGTAATAGACAATAAAGATAATGCACAATGCAACTGGGAATACAGATGAAAAAGCCACAAACTGAACTTCACAAATCAATATCTTCTCCATGTGAACTTAAATTGAACCAAACTCACCTCTATTGTATTCCAAAATAAATTATCTACTTAATGAAGATAGTTTTATAAAAAAATAAAGTTAAGATACAAAAGTTGACTTTCTAGGTTACTATTGTACTGCGTATATGTATATAATATTCATATATTTTATTCTTCATATTTTTACTCTCCTTATATTTTTAAATAATTTTATATATTATTTGAAATATATTTGAAGCATAAATAGAAAATAAAACTATTAAAAAGATATTAAAATAAATAATATATCAAAATATATACATATACTAATTCAATAAAAATAATGCACATGGCAGCTTATACACACATATAAAAAAGCAGCAAACCAAACTTCTGACGAACACGGAGATCGAGTGGTCGTACTAATCCAAACAAGGCTAGATCAACGGTCATTGTGTTGACCACCCAAAGATGCAATTCAATCAATAATTGAGTCCTCCAATATAAGAAAAATGAACCAAAATGCAAGTGAGCGTCAGAATTTATTTTATTTTAACTCTACCAAATATGTGTATAGTATATGTATGTAGAGTGTGTAAACCACGGAGGCAACATGGAGTAGAAGACGAAATGTGTTATTAATTACTTTATAATTTTTTTGTGTTTTTGTTTTAGAGTTTTTTTGTCTTTTTCTTTTTGCAGATTTTTATGGGTTTTTAATATACAAATTTTTATGCAATTTTAATTTCCAATATATATTTAATTTTTTGTAATTTTTTATTTTTAAAATTTTAGAAATAAAAAATATGTAATGAACAAACTATATATACAATATGTGGAAAAGATGTGTTTTTGGATTTTAGAAATAAGATAAATAAAGTCAAAATGCAAGAAAGAAAATGATTTTGGATTTTAAACATTTTTACGATTTTTGATTACTTCTAGGGACTTTCTATAATTTTTTATGAATTTTTAAATATATAAATAAGACAAAACAGTGAATATGCAATATCAATGGCCTTGTTTAGGGTTTAATAAATATCTATAAGTATCGAAATAACCCTAAATCAATTTTAATATATTCTATATATCACAATGAAAATTCAGAAATAGAAAATAATATTTTTAGATTTTTCTAGAGTTTTTGCTAATGTTTAGCATGTTTTTAGGATTTTGTAATTTTTTGGAGTTTTATTTTATAATATTAAAAAATACTTAGACAGAATATGAAATATGAAGATAAGCATAAATGATTTTTTTCAGATTTTTTTAAAACATTTTACAATTTTTATAGATTTTAAAATAACAAACAAGATAAAATGCAATGTCTTTGAATTTTTATGAATAGGAAAATAATTTTAAATGCCTCATGAAAAATATATGCGATAAATAAAGGTTCTGGGCATTTCATATAATTTTTTTTAAAAAATAGATGTGAAATACTATTTTTGATAATTAAAATGCAAGTTATAAATTAAATGAGTTGGTAGGGACCTAAATGCAATTTTTATGAAGTTAAAATATCTTTTTATAACATTCCAACCAAATCCAGCAGTCAATCACACAAAATGCCAATATATATTCAATTTAATACACATTGGCATGTGTATTTTTGTAAATAAAGTAACTTCCATGTCCCAACATGCAATTAAACCAAAAATATGACATTGGTCCTCAAAGTTTTAGGATCAAACCAAAATAACCAGACTCAGAGGGTGTTGGTGTTACAATGTCCAAGTGCCTCAGGTGTATGGGCACATGAAATGACCTGGTACTGGACCTAATTGTAATAAAATGAAGTCAGAGGGTTCACATGCAAATATTACAACAATAATTATCCTATAGATGAATGTTTTAGTACTAAATTTAAAATAGAAAATGGTAGTGACTAAAATTGCAAAATACCCTCAAAAGGCGCATAGATGGATGGTTGTATGCGCTCCATTTAAACGATCGACGTTCTAGATGGACTGATACAACTTTGATAATAGAGGTGCGAGATTAGATTTGGGCATTTAATCTGATGGCTACGAAGCCCTCTATCCAACGACAACTGATAGCCTGCATGAGCGTTCCTGATCGGATGACTCTAAAGGAGCCTGGATGATAGGTGATAGAGAGATCAGACCGGGGTTCCTAACATCCGATCTTAGAGGGCATGGGGTGTTCGATAAGTCGGATCGGACAATTGCTGTATCGACCGCTCTCGCAGTACTCAAAACATCACCAATCAATCAAATCAACAATCAACATACAATGTATGATATTTCAATGCAAATATGCGAGTCAGAATTTATTTTTATTTTAGCTCTACAAACTATGTGTATAGTGAATAAGTGTAGAGTGTCTAATCACATAGAGCAATTAGCGGATTGGGTATAACTATTGTCTAAAAAATCAACAACTATTTTTTTTACTTGTTTGGTTTTTGATTTTTATGGGTTTTTAATTATATTAAGTTATATGTATTTTTAATTTTTTTATATATTTTTTTTATGTTTTTAAACTTTTGTTTTCTTTTTAATTTTATGAAATTTTAGTTTCTTTTCTTTTAAAGATATGATATATATCTATATGTAGTAATATTAAAAATAGATAGAAGAATATAATATATAATAAATATATATAAATACAAAAATACAAATAAGAACAATACTTTTTATTTTTTTAAAGGTTTTCAATATAATTATAGGTATTTATGATTAAGAATACTAATAATAAGTGTATATGTATATATGAAGATATGGACTATATATAAGTTTTATATTTTTAAATATATCTATAGATGCTAAACATTTATAAAATATTTTTTGTGTTTTTCTAATTTTACATATTTTTGTGATTTTGTAGGTAATTTTTGCTATTTTCTAGGTATTTTTGAAGTCTGAAATATAGCAAAATAGGGAGTTAAACAATATACTAAATTGTTCTGGATTTTAAAAATAAAAAATAAGGTCAAAATTCCCCAAAACTAATTTTAATACATACCATATAATACATATACAAACATGTGGTATAAAACTAATTTTTTGGATTTTAGAATTTTTGTAAATTTTTATAGGGTTAGAAGGGTTTTTCAATTTTTAAGGATTTTATTATATATTTTTTGAGATTTTTGGTCTGGAGTTAATTTATATAGTAATATATAAGATGTATATCTTTGAAATTTTTAGAATTGGTGTTATAATTTTTTGTATTTTTCTAATAAAACACAGAAAATATAGCTCCAATTTATTTTATAGACCTATTTGACATGGTTTTCAAAAATGTTTTACATGGTTTGTAAAGTACGATTTTACATATTTTGAAAAATTATTTGTAAAATATTTTAAAAAACTACGTGACATTATCTTGAAAAATATTTTACTTAGGTTTGAAAAATGGGGGTATTATTTGTTTTGAAAATCTTTGTAAAATGTTTGGAAACTCTATAATTGTGTCACAAGGTTTGTAAAAAGTTCTTCAAATTGTTTTCAACTTAGGGTGTAAATTGAGATTAACAAATTGTTTTGTAATTAAACCTAATTTTCTAAATTTATTTAAAAAGGAAAAAAATAAAAATTTCTTTGGTATTAATTCTGACTACTAGACTTAAAAATGATTAGCTACTTTTCATTGAGGGAACTGCGATCTCCCTTAGCAGAGTGGGTGGATATGAGATAATGCATACAACACCGTCTTCAAGTAATATGTATAGCCGTCTGACATTCCATACTTATACGCATACTGTCTGAAAGTAGATGCAACTAGTCATATGAGTTTAGGCCAATCATTATTCCTCTAAAGAAACTAAACAAATATATAAAATAAAATTCACAGAAATTAACTTATTAATTTGGTGTTTTTCCCGGAAATTTCAACTTTGCACTCAAGGCGATTCAAGTTTGGAACTGATTTTATAATACTCAAGGATGGGATACGATTAATGAAGGCTTCATGAAACCTGAGTGTTAGAATCTTAGCTAGTATGGGACATGGTTCTCATACTAATTTCTTGACCAAAACCTAAGTGCCAGGGTGTGATATCATTTAATTCATGTGTTGATCAATGTGTGTCAATCCTTGATAAAAGAAGTGGAGCTACCAAAAAGGTAAAAAAATAATGATGATAAGAAAAACTCAAAGCATTACAAAGTTACATATATATGAGCTTACACCAAAGGCGGGCACTCCCAACCTTTAAGTGTCCATTTGGATCAAAATATTTGGCTTTTATGAGTCGGGCTAGTATCTCGAAAAGGGTCCTACATCGTAAGCGATACAAGTCTGGGTGCAAGCATATAGATACTTGAAAAAGACGCACCCCGATGTACTCTTAGGAAAACAAATACAGACGGCTCAACTTCTTTTGACAAACAACTTGATTAACAACAAAACTAAATTGTGTCGAGTTAGTAAGGCACTAGAGAGATACCTTGTTCCAATGAGAAGGAGAAAAGAAATGACACCCTCATATTTCCTCCCTTATCTAGCATGCCATCCACACTTTAAAGTATGATGAACTAAAGAGACCGTGGATTCAAACAAGACTAGATTTAATCCATAGTGTTGAGGATTGGTCCTTAGGAGATTCTCTTGTATTGGAACTTCAGGTGAAATCTCGACTCTACTTTTTTTATTGTAGTCAACACATTAATGTCATACTCCTTACTATATATTTATAAATTGAGAGTCTGATAATTAGAGGAGTTGAATTCCTTTTAATTAGGACAAGGTATAGCTTAGAGTCTTAGGATTTCAAAAAGCAAGTGTTTCAGTTTTCTTAAGCATTGTCTTTTCATTTACGCATGTCAAGGAATTCACTATTTAGTCTAATCATTAATAGATTCTTTATTTATTAGCTCGAGGACAGGCTTAGTTTACGTATAGGAAGATGATGAATCCTAGATTCATCTACATTATTCTCTAATATTATCTCTCTTGCTTAAGAAAATCAATAAAAATAACTAACAAATAATCTTAGTTAATTATTATTATGTTGGAATGAATACATATAATTATTGTATAGTCTTATTCCTATTATTATGCTATTTTTTGTGTTTATTATTCAATAAAAATACTATAAAAATTAGAATAATATTGTATATAATTAATTTAACCTAATTTATAAAATAAAAATCCAAAAAATAAGAAAAGAAATCAAAATAAGTAATTTAATTCCTTAAATTACTTGAAAAAAGATTTACTATATTTATATGACTTAGTTTCTCTTTTATTTCTACATGAAAGTTGTAGATCTCATCGAGATCTACAACTTTTATGCTCGCCACTTTCTCTAATTTTTAATCGAATTATTTATTCTCTATTTTACAATGTTTTTCCTATTTTTCTTAATTCTGATTGGACCACTGATGAATCCACATTTCATCATCTTTATTCTATCATTTTGGCACCAAAAACCCTAGCAAATGCCTGTAAATAGCCCTAAATACATCATCTTAGCATTCATGCATGTGCATCATATTAGTGTATAAAATACTGTAATTAAAGCTAAAATTATAGAATAAATAAAGAAAAGAAAAAGAATAAAATATTGCAAATATTTTATGACCCGAAACCCCGAGACCCAGGCATCTTAATGAATAGGTCGACAAGGAATAAAGTAGGGGGAGATAAGGTCAGAAATACAGATAAAATACCTATACATTCTATTCATTCTTTATTCATTTTCGGACCTATTTTTTGGTTCCACCTTTTATACATCAAATAAATAAACTTTGTACATGAAAGTTGTAGTTAATTTTATAAAGAAAATTACAAAATTGATTTCACTGAAAAATAATGTACAGATAAAAAGTTATGGTCTGAATAAAGATCCAAAAACCCAACTTCCCAGACCCGTATCTCACAAATGAAAACTCCAAATGCAGCATACTCACCTCTAATTGTATATAGAAGAAAATAAGCTATTTAATGGCGGTAGTTTCGCATTTGGCGGAGCGACGGTTTGAAAGTTGAGTTTTGGACCCCCGTTGTATAGCTGTACTGATTAAAATATTCAATTTATTATTTATTCATTATTTTCATATTTTTATATTTTTATAATATTGTAAATAATACTTATAATAATTATGTCCACTAAAATAGGAGTAAAAACCTAAATAAAAACAAAAATAAAATACTTAAAAATAAAATACATAGATACATTACCTATATATATACCTATACAAAACATACTTGTATTTTTATTAAATATACAAAACATATCAGAAAAATAAAATAAAAATATATTTATGTATATAAAAGTATTTTATAATTTTATAAAATAAGAAATAAAAACAATAAAATTAAAATCATAAAATAAAAATAAAAGAATAAAACACATAGGTATTATACCTATAAAGGGCTAAAAAGTGAACTTGTAAAAATAAGCCTCATAAAAATAATTAAAATTCGTAATAAAATACTTCATAAATTAATAAACATTTTTTATTTTTTAACCAAAACGAAATTTATTAATTTACTATTTTATTTCGATTTTTGAAATGATTTCTTGAGGATTTTTCTGGTTGGTCCACGTGGACCAACCAGGTTGGTCTGACAGTTGACCTAGGTCAACTGTCTGACCTTCTCCTCCAGGCTTGTCAGAGAGGTTTTTGTCCCATCTTCGCGCCATTTCCTAGGCTTGACCTTGCACTAATCCATGATGAGGTCTTCTGCATTTTTGCTCCTCGATCAATGGTGATTCACGCCCTAGTGAAATCTGGGGCTGAAGACCACTGATCGAGGTGGTTCGAGCCTCGTCCTCCACGCCATTCGTCAACCATACAAAAGAGAGCCCCCGACTTCAATTTGAAAGGAATCCTTCTTCCGCCATTTTCAACCCAAAACCTCTACCTCTCCGTGCTCCTAGTAACAATGGGAGTCGAATCGACCCGGGGTTTGCGTTGTTTGGTGTTGAATCGAAGCGATTCGACCCCTCGCCGGAGCTCCGCCGAGCTTCACAGCTCGTCGCCTCTGGTGAGTCTCTTCCTCTTTTCTCTTCGTTTTCTTGTAGCTGTAGCGTAGATTAGGTTAGATAAGTAGCAGCTTTGCTTGTCGTTCGTCCATTCGCCGTGAATCGTAGATCGAAACCACGGCGGAGCTGAGCTCCGCCTCCCATTTCCGGCCACTCCAGTTGATTATCACCGCCCAAATCACCTCCATCCTTCTCCCCTTCACTCTGTCGATCCGCTCCACCCATCATCTCACCTCGATCTCGCTCAGATCGAGTTGCCGGGGCTCCCCTCTCCGCCGCTCGCCGGAGCCCTTCGCCCGCACCACCAACCGCCTCATTCAACCCATCAGACCCCACCATTTTGCTTGTATGGTTTTTGCGCACTTAACCCTGCAGGTCCGAGCCCCAGAGAAGGCTCCATCGACCTTCGTCGACTCCAGACGTCTCCGCCCAGGTCGCCTTCCTCGTCCGGCCACTCCACGCCTCCCCAGCCTCGCCGGAGGCCATCAGTTGACGCGGAAGGGCCCCATGATCCTTTTGCCCTTGATCCGGGGGCCGGAGCGGCCATGTGTCGGCCGCAATCGCCGCTCGAACCTCGCCGGGGAGGTGTTCTTCGTGAACCTCCCCCTGCCGTCGGATCAGTCACCACCTCCAGACGCGACGCCAGCCGTCCGATCGCCTGCTGCTCCCCGCCGTTGGATCGACCACCCAAGATCTAATCTCAGCCGTCCCGGACGAAGCGATATCAGCCGCTCGATGCTCGCCACGTGTCCAAGTGGGTTTCCACCAGCCGCACGATCGGGAGCTTGGGTATTTTGCGTCTTCAACCCAAGCATTTCTGTTTTTACTTTTTAGTCTAGTAACTTTCGTTCGTAGTTTAAAAAGTTTTGTAATATTTGCACTTAGGCCCTCACGTTTTCCCTATTTGCATTTCAGTCCACGCCACGTTACCTCACGTGACTGAGGCGCGTGACTTTTGGGTATTTTGCAGTTTTGGCCTTGAACTTTTCGTTATTTGCAATTTTATCCCTGTGCGTAGTTAATATAATATGTTTTTGGAAACATTGCATGCATGCCCTGCCGGCTTCTGATATTTGCAATTATGCCCCTGTGAATGGTGTTTCACATGTTCTGCGTGTGCTTCTTTGGTGAAAATTGCTGCTAAGCCCATGGATGTCTCTATAAATACAATTATACCCCTGCTAGGCTTAGGATTTTTGTGTGCTTAGCCTATTTATTTCACGCCTCATTTAATTGCTAAAAATTCTCAAAAAATAGGTTTAAGCTCCTGTTTGCTTCTACTTTCACGCCATATTTTTAGTTTTTAATTTTATTGTATTTTTATATTTATTAAAAATAAAAAACATGTTGTTTCAGCACTGTCTAGCTTAGAAAATACCAAAAAAATATTAAAAGGTCTTAAAAAATTCCAAAAATATTTTCTATTGTGTGTTTTGACCTGCTTTAATTTCAACCCAAAATTCACTAAAAATCTCAAAAGAAAAACACTAAAAATTTAAAAACACTCTAAAACTGCAAAAAAATATGTGTGTTCTTGATTTTATTCTCTTTAATTGAAAATTAGTGTGAAAAATTTTGGTCGCTGTTTGCTAATTTTAATTCCCATTTTACTCACATCCAGCACATATTTCACTGTTTTCTCTTATTTCCTTATTTAAAAATACTAAAAACACCTTGAAAAATCCCAAAAAATCACAAAAACAGTAAAAAATCTTAAAAATATCAAAAACATTTTATTTCTGAATTTTTGGATATTTTTGTGCATTTTTGTTAAATACTTTGTCTTGTCTTTTATTACCTTGTCTTTAAATTCCAATATTGAAAAAGAATTTAAAAAAAATATAAAATATAAAATTATAAAAATTAGAAAATTAAAAATCAAAATACAAAATTAAAAATTAAAAATTAAATACAAAATTTAAAATTTAAAACCCACAAAAAAAAGAAATTAGATTGGCTAAGATGTGTATTAGACCTAGGATTGGATTTTTATCTATGCTCTACATCCTTGCTTCCTGAGTTCGACCCCTACTTGCTTGCCATTGTACATCTTTAGTAGGGTATAATAAATTTTAATCCTTGCTATTCATTCTTTGATTGATTGTGTGGGTTAATTGCTGAAGAACGAGGAGGCTAGAGTAGTCGCATCAGCGACAATGAGTCTGACTTGTCAGATCACTCTTTAGCGGCTCTCACTTGTCTCGCTTTTCAAATGGCGCCGTTGCCGGGTTGAGACACTGTCCGAAGGAACACCAACCGAGCAAACATCTACTCCATGTGCAAGAGTGATCGAGTACGCTGACGACTGCGACTTCCTAGCAGAAATTCAAGATACCAACCTATTCCTGGATGACAATGAGATCCATGAACTCATCTGTCCAGAGGAGGAAGTGGAGACCGCAGTTGAATTCCCCTGTATCAATCAAGATGAGGAACTTGCTGATGTACTACAAGAAACTGCTGTGGGAGTAATGTGCCTTCAGAACCAAGAGCTGAAGTCTGAAGAATCCTTGAATGAAGAAGAAATTATTAAGGAATTCTGTCAGGATCTGAGAGAAGAAACGGATCAGAACAAGGTGGACACCGAACAGTTGCATGAATCACCACCTACACTGATAGCTGAAGTCACCACGGAAGCAGCTCAGACCCTGCCGGAGCTAAAACCTTTGCCCTCCAACATGAAGTATGCCTTCCTTGCGGGAGAACCTAATATGCACCCTGTCATTACCAATGCCCATCTGATCGAAGACCAAGAATCTCGTCTGATGGAGGTTCTTGAACGCAACCGCAAGGCGATAGGCTGGCGAACTTCTGATCTCCATGGGATCAATCCGTCACTTTGCTCACACCGCATCTTTCTGGAAGAAGATTGCAGGCCCTCTCGAGAACTGTAGAGAAGATTGAATCCGAACCTGCGGGAGGTTGTTATGAAAGAGATCCAGAAATGGTGCGATGCGGGATTTATCTATCCCATCTCCGACAGCAAATGGGTGAGCCCGCTGCATGTTGTGCCCAAGAAATCAGGGATCACCATTGTCAAGAATGACAAAGGAGAGGAGATCGCAACCAGGGTACCGACTTCTTGGCGAGTATGCGTAGACTACAGAAGACTCAATCTCGCTACCAAGAAGGATCATTTTCCGCTACCCTTCATCGACCAGATCTTGGAGAGATTGGCGGTGAAGGAATATTTCTGTTTCTTGGATGGGTACTCTGGGTATAATCAAGTTGCCATTGCTCCTGAAGACCAAGAGAAGACCACGTTCACCTGTCCTTTTGGCACATATGCCTTCAGACGGATGCCGTTCGGGCTTTGCAACGCCCCAGCCACATTTCAGAGGTGTATGCTTTGCCGATATGATGGTCAGCTTTCTCGAGGTCTTTATGGACGATTTTTCGGTCTACGGGGATTCATTTGATCAATGTCTGGACTATCTAGACCGAGTCTTACGGAGGTGCTGCGAAGTAAATCTTGTGCTCTCCTGGGAGAAGAGCAATTTCATGGTGACCGAAGGAATTGTGCTGTGTCACGTTGTTTCGAAACGTGGCATCGAGGTTGACCCAGCCAAGGTGGATGTAATTTCAAAATTGGAGCCACCAACAAATATCAAGCAAGTCCGGTCATTCTTGGGCCATGTCGGATTTTACCGAAGATTTATCAAAGATTTCAGCAAGTTGGCCAGACCGCTGACTGAGTTGCTCGGCAAGGACAATGAATTCATTGTGGACGACCCTGTGCTCCGTGCCTTTAATCAGTTGAAGGAGCTCATCACGCAGGCCCCTGTCCTGCAGCCATCGATTTGGACTCAGCCTTTCGAGATTATGACCGACGCGTCAGATTATGCCATCGGAGCTGTACTGGGACAAAGGAAAGACAATGTACCATTTGCGATTCACTACGCTAGCCGAACGCTCGATGAAGCCCAGAGAAACTACACTGTCACTGAAAAGGAGCTGCTAGCAGTAGTCTTTGCTTTGGAAAAGTTCAGATCTTACCTCCTTGGGTCCAAAGTTATCATTTATACTGATCATTCGGCCATTCGGTATTTACAGCAGAAGGACGCCAAACCACGTCTCATCCGGTGGATCCTTCTCCTCCAGGAGTTTGACTTGGAAATCAGAGATAAACCTGGGGTAAAGAATGTAGTGGCCGATCATCTGTCGAGACTTCCTGAACTAGAGTCTCCTGAGCTGAACCTGCAGCCTATCACAAAGACCTTTCCAGATGAGTCGATTCTGTCTGTCGCCTCACTTCCTTGGTATGCGGACATTGTGAATTATCTAGTTGCCAAGAAAATCCCACAGGACTGGCCTAAGTTGAAAATAGACAGATTTTTGTCTAAAATCCATTTCTATCAGTGGGAAGACCCGTATCTGTTTCGTGAGGGAGCAGATTGCATCTGGAGAAGGTGCATTCCTCAGGAGGAAGTTCCAAGTGTCCTCGCTTTATGTCATGATCAAGATTCTGGAGGACATCATTCTGGCAAACAGACGGCAGCAAAAGTTCTTCAAAGTGGCCTCTGGTGGCCTTCATTATTCAAAGATGCAGATGAGTATGTCAACTGTTGCACCGACTGTCAGAAGATGGGTGGAACCATAGGAATGAGAGATACGATGCCTCTGAAGTACATTCAGATCTCAGATGTCTTTGATGCATGGGGCATCGACTTTATGGGCCCGTTTCCTAACAGTCAGGGTTATGAGTATATTCTGCTTGCTGTCAATTATGTCAGTCGATGGGTGGAGGCTATCCCCGCCCGAGCCGCCGACAGTAGGACTGCCTGTCGATTCTTGCGAGATCACATCATAGCACGGTTCGGGATTCCCAAGATTCTCATATCTGACGGGGGCAGTCATTTCATAAACAGAGAGGTGAAGAAGCTGACCCAAGAATTCTGCATTGAGCATCGTGTTGCTTCACCCTACCACCCGCAGTCTAATGGCTTAGCTGAATGTTCCAACTGGGAGATTAAGACAATCTTACAGAAGCTTGTGCGTCCGGATCGCAAGAACTGGTCTCAGCTGCTTGATTCCGTTCTTTGGGCTTACAGAACAACGTACAAGTCACCCTTGGGAATGTCCCCCTACCGCCTTGTGTATGGCAAGCCATGTCATTTGCCCGTGGAACTTATTCACAAATCTTTATGGGCCATTAATATCTGTAATTTGGACTCCAAGCAAGCAGGAAAGAACAGAAAACTAGATCTGAACAGATTACTGGAATTCAGAGACTACGCATATGACAACAGCCTGATGTACAAGGAGAAGGTCAAAACATGGCATGACAAGCATATCCGTCGCAAGTCCTTTGATCCAGGTCAAAAAGTGTGGTTGTTCGATGCGAAATTGAAGATCTTTTCAGGCAAATTGAAGAGCAAATGGACTGGGCCGTTCATGGTTAGGCAGGTGCGTGACAACGGAAGTGTATTGATATCCAATCTGTCAGCTGACGCACAGCCTTTTGTAGTCAATGGACAGCTTCTATAGCCATACCTTGAACATGATACATTCATGGCAGTCGTTGATTCAATTCAAGTGATCTATGAGGATGAGCTGAATATCTCCGAAGAGGCAGAAAAATGCGAAGTATATCAAAACATTTTTGAATGATTTTTCTTTTCTTCTTTTCTTCTTTTCAGTTTCTTGTACCTTCTTCTACCAAATTGACGCCATCCCTTTCCATCACTGCTATACTTAGGATGTACTTTATCCTAAGTATAGGGGGGATGCGCATCCCGAGTTGCTCATATCCAATCTCATTTCTTTTCTTCTTTTCTTCTTTTCCTATTATATCTTCTTTATCTATCAAAAAGGTGCCGCCCTTGTAGACAGTTTTCCATACTTAGGACGTACTTTGTCCTAAGTATAGGGGGGTGTGCACCCCGAGTTGTTCTATTCTTTGATCCTCTCCATTGTCTCCTCTTCTTGTCTATACGTAGGGATATCGTACCCTAAGTATAGGGGGAGACAATCTGAGTACGATCTGTTCATTCCCACCCTTGACCCTCCCTGCTTTGTGTACAGTCTGCTATACTTAGGATTATTTGATCCTAAGTATAGGGGGGACTGTCAACTTCTCATTCATTCATTCATCTCTGTATTCCTTTATTCTTTAGATTTTCCTATACTCAGTACGAGTTATGTCTTCTCTTTTCTCTCTGATCTATGAGGACATAGCTCAAGCTAAGTATAGGGGGGTCGTATATACTGCGTATATACTTTAACCATAACTCGTACTTTCGTATTTTCCTAATAATATGGCTAATTATTCTTTAAAATTCATTAAAAATCCTTAAAAAAGGTGTCTTGTTCCTCAAATTCTTTTTGTGTAATTACTAATTAATAAATCAGGTGAAAATGTTTTTTGCAAAATGTTTGAAAAATAGTTTGAAAATCCTCGTGAACATTTATTGAAAACTATTTTGAAAATATTTTGTTACATGTTTTCAACCTTTGTAAAAATGTGTGGTTTGTAAAAACTTATTTTCTTTGTGTGAAATAAAATGTTTGAAAAATGATTTGCAAATGGTTTGAAAAATGGTTGCAAAAATGTTTTGAAAAACCTATATATACTGTTTGAAAGCCTTTGCAAAATGATTTTCAAATGTGTGTACATGTTTGTAAAATGTTTGTAAAAACTATTTTGGACTATAGTTTTCAAATATTGTGTGAAAAGCTTGTGTCAAATAAGTTTGAGGAATACATACATCACACCAAAATTCACTATATCCATATGTATAAAATTGACCACTTACCCTTGTAAATTCTTAAAATCCACTTCTTGTATATACGAAGAAGCACTCCCGTGTACATAGTTTTAACCTAGATTTTAGCCAAAATCTTTTTGTTTCCAAAAATCCCAAAAACATTTGCAAAACTAAAATCCAAAAACATCTGAAAAATCTTTTTGAAAAATACAAAAAATGCATGCATCATATTTTCAAAAATCCATAAAAAGTTCAAAACCTTTGAAAATTGCATCACAAAAATATTTTCTGCATTCTGCATATCATTTGCATAGCATTAGCATTCTTCGGGTTGAGTTTGATAGTTGAACAAGTCTAAGTAAAATTCGGAGATTGGAGCTTGATTGGACCTTAAATCTACCTAATAACAGGAACCTTATAGGAACTGGGTTTGAGGTACTTCAGGTCTAGTTGACTTAATTCTTTGAGGATCACGGGACTTGGTTCAATGGATTCTTGACTGCCTAAGTAGAGTATTTCGGAGCACACGCACGATTCTTGTTGATGATGACCTAACTTGGACACTTGCACCTTTCACATGGCTCAACTCAGTTGGAGTGGTGAGGGGATTGGATTTGCCGGTATGAGACGCACACAAGTGGAAACATTTGTCCTCCTCTAGGAGGGAAGTGCACCCCAACCCGTCCAGTGATTAGGAAGTCTAAAGACAGGAGGCTGTGGGTTGCGATAAAGCTTCAAAAGAGGGATAGTCTATTGGCTCAAGAGGAAAAACTCCTTATGTAAATGTTGCTGTGAATAGTATTTCAAAAAAAAAAGTTCAGGCATGTACAAAAATAAAAAGCCTGCAAGTATGTACAAAGTCAATAAGCAAGCTTGAGTTCCAAAGTCATGTCATGTGAGCCTGCAGCAGGATGACTTGACTACCCTGGTCTTGCATCCCAGGATAGGTAGCTACACTGGCTACCGTCCATTCTTCTCTTCACCCCCTCCTCTTGAGCTGGTTGCCACTTGAACTTAGAAGGGAATACCCCGCTCCTCGAGGATGGAGTTATTGGATTGGGGAATCATTGGGTTGTCGTACTGGAGAAGTCAGTTTCTTTGTCATTCTAGTTGGGGAGAGACACCATCACTTACACTGTACGAGTCAGATTCATAGTCTTAAGAGTTTGCGTATGAGTTGAAGTATTTCTGACCTAGCTATTGAGGAGACTTGGACAGAGTTTTGGGATTCTCAAGGACTGTTGGATTTGAAATTCGGTTCTCAATAAGGTTCCGCCCACACTAAAATTCCAAAGGCCCGACTTAAGCTCCAAACTTTGATTTTGTGAAGACAAGTTTGATGATCAGATAAAATCCAAGTTTTTCTTTTTCTTTTCTTTCTTTTTCTTTTTGCACTTATTGCATAAGTGTTTGCTAGGGACTAGGAAAGGTAAAGTATAGGGGGATGATGAATCCACATTTCATCATCTTTATTCTATCATTTTGGCACCAAAAACCCTAGCAAATGCCTGTAAATAGCCCTAAATACATCATCTTAGCATTCATGCATGTGCATCATATTAGTGTATAAAATACTGTAATTAAAGCCAAAATTATAGAATAAATAAAGAAAAGAAAAGAATAAAATATTGCAAATATTTTATGACCCGAAACCCCGAGACCTAGGCATCTTGATGAATAGGTCGACAAGAAATAAAGTAGGGGGAGATAAGGTCAGAAATACAGATAAAATACCTATACATTCTATTCATTCTTTATTCATTTTGGGACCTATTTTTTGGTTCCACCTTTTATACATCGAATAAATAAACTTTGTACATGAAAGTTGTAGTTAATTTTATAAAGAAAATTACAAAATTGATTTCACTGAAAAATAATGTACAGATAAAAAGTTATGGTCTGAATAAAGATCCAGAAACCCAACTTCCCAGACCCGTATCTCACAAATGAAAACTCCAAATGCAGCATACTCACTCTAATTGTATATAGAAGAAAATAAGCTATTTAATGGCGGTGGTTTCGCATTTGGCGGAGCTACGGTTTGAAAGTTGAGTTTTGGACCCCCGTTGTATAGCTGTACTGATTAAAATATTCAATTTATTATTTATTCATTATTTTCATATTTTTATATTTTTATAATATTGTAAATATTACTTATAATAATTATGTCCACTAAAATAAGAATAAAAACCTAAATAAAAACAAAAATAAAATACTTAAAAATAAAATACATAGATACATTACCTATATATATACCTATACAAAACATACTTGTATTTTTATTAAATATACAAAACATATCAGAAAAATAAAATAAAAATATATTTATGTATATAAAAGTATTTTATAATTTTATAAAATAAGAAATAAAAACAATAAAATTAAAATCATAAAATAAAAATAAAAGAATAAAACACATAGGTATTATACCTATAAAGGGCTAAAAAGTGAACTTGTAAAAATAAGCCTCATAAAAATAATTAAAATTCGTAATAAAATACTTCATAAATTAATAAACATTTTTTATTTTTTAACCAAAACGAAGTTCATTAATTTACTATTTTATTTCGATTTTTGAAATGATTTCTTGAGGATTTTTCCTGGTTGGTCCACGTGGACCAACCAGGTCGGTCTGATAGTTGACTTAGGTCAACTGTCTGACCTTCTCCTCCAGGCTTGTCAGAGAGGTTTTTGTCCCATCTTCGCGCCATTTCCTAGGCTTGACCTTGCACTAATCCATGACGAGGTCTTCTGCATTTTTGCTCCTCGATCAATGGTGATTCACGCCCTAGTGAAATCTGGGGCTGAAGACCACTGATCGAGGTGGTTCGAGCCTCGTCCTCCACGCCATTCGTCAACCATACAAAAGAGAGCCCCCGACTTCAATTTGAAAGGAATCCTTCTTCCGCCATTTTCAACCCAAAACCTCTACCTCTCCGTGCTCCTAGTGACAGTGGGAGTCGAATCGACCCGGGGTTTGCGTTGTTTGGTGTTGAATCGAAGCGATTCGACCCCTCGCCGGAGCTCCGCCGAGCTTCACAGCCCGTCGCCTTTGGTGAGTCTCTTCCTCTTTTCTCTTCGTTTTCTTGTAGCTGTAGCGTAGATTAGGTTAGATAAGTAGCAGCTTTGCTTGTCGTTCGTCCATTCGCCGTGAATCGTAGATCGAAACCACGGCGGAGCTGAGCTCCGCCTCCCAATTCCGGCCACTCCAGTTGATTATCACCGCCCAAATCACCTCCATCCTTCCCCCCTTCACTCTGTCGATCCGCTCCACCCATCATCTCACCTCGATCTCGCTCAGATCGAGTCGCCGGGGCTCCCCTCTCCGCCGCTCGCCGGAGCCCTTCGCCTGCACCACCAACCGCCTCATTCAACCCATCAGACCCCACCATTTTGCTTGTCTGGTTTTTGCGCACTTAACCCTGCAGGTCCGGGCCCCAGAGAAGGCTCCATCGACCTTCGTCGACTCCAGACGTCTCCGCCCAGGTCGCCTTCCTCGTCCGGCCACTCTACGCCTCCTCAGCCTCGCTGGATGCCATCAGTTGACGCGGAAGGGCCCCAGGATCCTTTTGCCCTTGATCCGGGGGCCGGAGCGGCCGTGTGTCGGCCGCAATCGCCGCTCGAACCTCGCCAGGGAGGTGTTCTTCGTGAACCTCCCCCTACCGTCGGATCAGTCACCACCTCCAGACGCGACGCCAGCCGTCCGATCGCCTGCTGCTCCTCGCCGTTGGATCGACCACCCAAGATCTAATCTCAGCCGTCCCGGACGAAGCGATATCAGCTGCTCGATGCTCGCCACGTGTCCAAGTGGATTTCCACCGGCCGCACGATCGGGAGCTTGGGTATTTTGCGTCTTCAACCCAAGCATTTCTGTTTTTACTTTTTAGTCTAGTAACTTTCGTTCGTAGTTTAAAAAGTTTTGTAATATTTGCACTTAGGCCCTCACGTTTTCCCTATTTGCATTTCAGTCCACGCCACGTCTCTTCACGTGACTGGGGCACGTGACTTTTGGGTATTTTGCAGTTTTGGCCCTGAACTTTTCGTTATTTGCAATTTTATCCCTGTGCGTAGTTAATATAATATGTTTTTGGAAACATTGCATGCATGCCCTGCCGGCTTCTGATATTTGCAATTATGCCCCTGTGAATGGTGTTTCACGTGTTCTGCGCGTGCTTCTTTGGTGAAAATTGCTGCTAAGCCCCTAGATGTCTCTATAATTACAATTATACCCCTGCCAGGCTTAGGATTTTTGTGTGCTTAGCCTATTTATTTCACGCCTCATTTAATTGCTAAAAATTCTCAAAAAATAGGTTTAAGCTCCTGTTTGCTTCTACTTTCACGCCATATTTTTAGTTTTTAATTTTATTGTATTTTTATATTTATTAAAAATCAAAAACATGTTGTTTCAGCACTGTCTAGCTTAGAAAATACCAAAAAAATATTAAAAGGTCTTAAAAAATTCCAAAAATATTTTCTGTTGTGTGTTTTGACCTGCTTTAATTTCAATCCAAAATTCACTAAAAATCTCAAAAGAAAAACACTTAAAATTCAAAAACACTCTAAAACTTCAAAAAAATATATAAAATCAAAGAAAACTCCAAAAAATATAAACTCAGTTCCTGTGTGTTCTTGATTTTATTCTCTTTAATTGAAAATTAGTGTGAAAAATTTTGGTCGCTGTTTGTTAATTTTAATTCCCATTTTACTCACGGCCAGCACATATTTCACTGTTTTCTCTTATTTCCTTATTTAAAAATACTAAAAACACCTTGAAAAATCCCCAAAAATCACAAAAACAGTAAAAAGTCTTAAAAATATCAAAAATATTTTATTTCTGAATTTTTGGATATTTTTGCGCATTTTTGTTAAATACTTTGTCTTGTCTTTTATTACCTTGTCTTTAAATTCCAATATTGAAAAAGAATTTAAAAAAAAATATAAAATATAAAATTATAAAAATTAGAAAATTAAAAATCAAAATACAAAATTAAAAATTAAAAATTAAATAGAAAATTTAAAATTAAAAACCCACAAAAAAAGAAATTAGATTGGCTAAGATGTGTATTAGACCTAGGATTGGATTTTTATCTATGCTCTACATCCTTGCTTCCTGAGTTCGACCCCTACTTGCTTGCCATTGTACATCTTTAGTAGGGTATAATAAATTTTAATCCTTGCTATTCATTCTTTGATTGATTGTGTGGGTTAATTGTTGAAGAACGAGGAGGCTAGAGTAGTCGCATCAGCGACAGTGAGTCTGACTTGTCAGATCACTCTTTAGCGGCTCTCGCTTGTCTCGCTTTTCAACCACATGGTGTCCTCTGGACCGCCCGCGCGACCTGTCTCTTTCTTCTCCACCTGCATTTCTTCTCAGCCTTTGGATCTTCCTCCAGGAACATATCTGAACCGCTACTTCACACTTCTTCTCCAGTCGTTTGATGCGATCCTCATATCGTATGAAGACTATCCTTGAGAACCTCTCTCTTAGCTGTTGGATCATATGATGCAACGACCTAACTACATCATCAACCTCCAATTCCCCCTCTCTCACCCAACGCTCCTTGTCAACTTCCTAACTTCCTCCCCTTTCTCCGATCACCTCAGCCATCGTCTACCTTCAATTCCACCTCCAAATCCTTCGTATAATTTCCATCTTTCACATTGTACCCTAACGTTCTCCTAATCCTAACTTCTCTACCAATGGTGGAGGTTGTAACCTTCAATAAAACCACCTGCAACCTCAAGTCAGCCCCTCCAAATACTTCTCCACTGCCCAAGGAGGCGATTGTCCACCTATGTGCAGGCAAAGGCCTAGCCCTTCCCCACCTTCTTATGACAGGAGAGGACTGAGTGAGGATATCATGACGACCTTCTCCCCCAGTGATATCCATGGATGGAATAGCCATGCTACGACCCTCGCACGACCGATGAGCTTCTCAGCATTGCTGCCCAAGTATGAAGCGACAACAAGGTGCCAAGAGCATCACCCACAAGTTGTTGCATCCACTCGGTGACCTGGTAAAAATCCGGGCAAACAAGTTTAGGTTAATGCTTCTTTGATTTTTTCCAACTATGTATATAGACCCAAACTTCTATATCAGATGTCCTTGGCCTTTACCGTAGACCAAACGTCCACGCGTGAGCTTGTGTTCTTCGTAATCCACGTTTTGCCATCGCTCCCACCTCAATCTTCTTCCTCTATCAACCCAGCGTAAGACTCTCTTGGGGCTTCACCTTCTCCATTGGAATTAGCCCTCCATTCCATTTACGTCCCTCGCGCACACACGTCTAGTTTGCTTTGGTGTTGATCTTCTAATGTTTGGAGGTTAAAAGATTCTTAGTGGATGAAAATCAAAGGGAGATCCGATCTGGAGCTCCAACTCCAATGATCGGACATCTACATCAGCTTTCAGAGCATCCTCCACCTTCTCTGATGATTCTTCATCTTTGTCAGCCATAGAGAGAGCCTCAAGGATCATCAAAGGGCTTGTAGCAGAATGGAGGAGCATGCTTAGGTTTGCCGGAGCCCAAGCTACTCCGCCACACTCAACAGGAGGAGGAAGGAGTGTGCAGTGTATAGTTGCTGTCAGATGAGCCTAATTTGGGCATAATCCAACGGTCCTCGATGAGCCACATCATCTACTCCTACCATGAAGCCTCGGGGAGATCCAAGCCATCAACCAAAGCACAGCCATATGATGTGTGGCCCAAGCTAGGCGCACAAGCCACGGACCTCATATTGAGCCTGGACCGCACGTGATATACATGTGTGAATCTGGGATATTTGCAACTCCACCCCGCTGACTTTTCTTCTTTACAGAAATGCCCATGCTAAGGGGTTTTCAATAATTTCTGCCGGTGATTTTCTATAATTACATTTTAGTCCTTGAGGGACCTATGTACATGGATTTTATTATGTTTTATGTGCATTTATGCCCCTGACTTGCATGTGGAATAACTTGAGCATATGATGCCCAATCAATGTGATTTCATTTGAATTGCAAAGCTCTCCGATTTAACATTCCAGTGATGATCTATCTATTAGAGAGATATAAGTGCTTCTCTTCATCTTAAATGTGATATATCTTTGAATAAAGTATTCAATTGGACTTTGATTCCAATTATGCTTAATAACTTGTATATGTAAAATAAGGGCATAAATTATGTACATGAGTTTATGTGTTCATTCTTTTCATTTTGTTTAATATTTAATTAGCAAAAAAATCAGTTAAAAACATTTTTATGTATTTGTCATATATTAACTATTTTGCTTGACTTAGTTGCTTCTTTTGATCAAGGTGATTTATTGATCACTTAACATTAATATCAATGATTAATTAATTATATCATGGATCGTGTCCCTGTATTCGACCATGGACTTACCCTTGTATAAATTAAAATCAAGAACTCTTCACAGAGATCTTCTCTCGATTCTATTGATTGTTGATTAGCTCGTGCTACAACAAGAGCATATTATTTTAGCCGATTGACAATTCATCAAGGGCTATGCCTTAATTTTTCAACACAATTCTAAGAGTAAATTATCTTCCAAATTTCGTGCCCCATTGAGAGAAAAAGAGTCTTGAGAGTCCTCAACTCTCACAACTCTCTTCTTGTTACCCTAGTTGACGTCCAGGTTCATAGGAAGAAACATCATTCATCTCCACGCCCACGAAGATACTTCTGTAGATCGGACATGATTCAGGATGTTTCTTATTTTAGAAACTCATGCTTCAAAGGTAAATCCTGATCTATCTCTATTATTCAATGTGAATATCAGAAATAATTTTAGAAAGTATTTCCTTAGAATTTATAACTTCTGAATGCACAAATTGGTGTGCTATATTTTCCAGTTCATACGATGAACTAACGTTATTTTGGCAAAAAGTTTGCTATATATTATGTGTTTTTGTGATGCATAGTAAATAAATTTTTGTATTTACTTCCTTCAGCGTATGGGGTTGTTTCCTCAGGGACTCTTGAGTTTCTCAAACTATTGTTTTCCTTATAGGTGATTGAGATGTCACTCCATTTGTATTTTCTTCTTCGCTCCATTTGAGAGATGAGTCGATTTTAACTTGTTTCATGCCTTGTGTCTAAGTGCTTCCTTTTTATAAAAACAAAAGAATTCTTTACCTCTTATATTTTCTAGATTTTTATATTTTATTATTTTTTGGTGTTTTAAAACATTTATTAATAATAGAAAATATTTTTTCTTTTCGAAAATCATTTAATACTGAATTTAGTAAAATATGTATTTTTGTGTATTTTTATTTAAATTTTATATTTTGTATTTTATTTAATTTGTAGGCTATATAGTATAGGGAATATATACAGGACATGGGTGTTAGTGTGATTTCTTGGAAAAGTACTGGGGTTGCACGCAAATATGCAGAATTGGAAGGGTTGAATGCGTAAATGTCCCAAATAACACGTGCTTAAGCACATGTTTGCTCATGAGCGGGACTTGATAATGATTTTTAATAATCCGAAGGGTATCCCTGCAATTTGCCAGATGTCACATGCTACGCACGTGTCCGCCACCTATAGAAGGCCCTGTTTGGAATAATGGAAACTTCAGGGGTATATCCGTAAAAGCTCCAGAAAATGTGTGCTCGCGCACGTGCTTCCAATTACAAAAGGATCTGTGCGGAATTAAGAGAATGTTCGGTGGTTAATATGCAATTGACCTAGATATATCCTCCCTCCTCATGTGAGGCGCATGTGACCACCGCTTAACTTAAGCGGTGGGTCGGGCGGGCGGTTCGGCTTATCTGGAGTTGACACGTGGCTCGGTTTCACGCGTCCGATTTGATCTCAGATCAAACGGTTTAATTTCGCCTGTTTAATTAGCTTGATCAACGTCATTCGCTTAAAGACGATCAAACGGGTGTAGGCAAAAGCCCCAAATGGGGTTCATCTCTAGGAAACATTGATTCTCGAAACAACGACCTCCCAATGCAGACGTTGGCGACGATGGAGGTCGCAGTGATGGACAGTGGCAGATCTACAAGCTTACAGACGCAGCATGGAATATCGATTGGCAAGTCTAAAAATGGAGTTGCTTCAAATAGAGAAGGTATGATCACTGTGACGATTGGAGTTCCAGATGAAGGCTTTCAGAGGTGTGTCGTCGGTGATGCTTGATGGTGAATCAGATCTCGCATCTCAGTGCCAGGTATGCTCCAGATACATTGTTGTTTCGTCACCAGATCTTCAATGCTTCAGATACTCACGGTGTGATGCTGCGATAACTGCTTAAACTCCATTATTACCCCGATGACGACTCCTACACCTGCAAATATTCCAATGACTCGAGCGTACATGCTCGATCCCAAAGTGGAAACGGAATATTGGTGAGTGAAGCCTCTTGGCAGAGATGAAGGAAGAGAGGCAGAGCTCTCCAATCACCTTGTATTGTCGAAGGTGGTCAAGAATGTGAGGTAGAAGATGACAGGGAATCGAAAATGCGATGTATCGTGATGGAATTGGACACAGCGATCTCAAAATAGCAGAGAAAGTTGAGGAGAATGGAGAGATTAAGGAGAGAATAGGTGGATTGAGAAGAGAAAGGAAGAAGAGGAAGGATTCTAGAGTAGGAATCTAACCTGGAAGTGGATGATGTGCGTGGGGAACGGAGCTCGACGGAGCTCCGAGGTCATCGCCTCTACGCACGGCAGAGCGGAGGCTTGGCGCGACGAAGGAAAACTCGATGCCAATGAGATTGCCCCTCTCCTTCTTCCTCGATCGTCGCTGCAACGACATAATGGGGGAGCTGTCACCTCTCACCTCCCGGACCGGAGCTCGGTGGAAATGGGTGAGAAAATGTCGGATGATCCATGTCCGAGGGGAGTCGGGGGTATAAATAGGAGAGGGAGCTTGGGCGAGATGGTAGGGCGGTTAGAGTAACATCCTAACGGCCAACGACTGGCCGTTAGGTTGTTAGCTAGAGAAAGACAAAGGCGGGCAGGACGAGGAAGGAAGGAGAAGGTGACGAGCGTTGGGGAGAAGAAGAAGAGAGGGGGGAATGAGCGAAAAAGATAGAGAAGAGAGAGAGAGAATAGATAAAAAATAATAAATTAATAAATAATAAAAGAATAATTAATAACTAAATAAATTAGTTAAGAAATAAGTAATTATATAGTTAGATAACTAATTAAGTAATTAAATAGTAAATATATAATTAATTAAATAAATAAATATATATATATATATAATTTTTATTTTATTTAATTTATTAATAGAATAATAATGAAGCATATTAATATAAGGGACGATATATTAAATAATATAATCTAAGGTACATTGTACAATATACCACGGCCCCAAAATTCATATTTTTCACATTAACTTTGATATTAGCAAAATCAATGTCATTTAATAGATAATTAAATAATATGTACTTTTCACTGAGTTTGCCCAATTCGGAGTTCATAAAACTGAGTTACGAGGTCCGGAAATTTAGGTAGCGGCTTCGTGGCCTCGGTATTTTTCGGCATTTTGATTTAAGTTATATTTTTATATTTTTATAATCATTTTTAGAAGACTTTTTGAAAAGAAATGAAGTTAAATGATGTTACAGTTAAAAATACAGGAAGTTTATACATATAGTACATGTATGCAATGGAGCCCAAACGCCGAAACTCACCCGTCTTATTATAATATTTTTTTAATATTTTAAATAAATAATATTAAGTAAAAAATGAAGTTTAAAAGTGAGTTTGGTCCGTTTGAAGTTTTTTATAAGATATGAAGCTCAGAAGTCAGCTTTTATGGCTTTTTCGGTTCTTTATAATATTTTATTTTTATATGGAATAATTTTTCTGGTATTTTCATAAAATAATATATATTTTATGAACAACTTTTGTTAAGTAAGTGTTTTAGTTTGGAAGTTTCTAAGTAATAAATAAAATAGGTGAAATATTTTGCAATGTGAAAAATATGTGTTTAATGTATTTTTATTGTCTTGTTTTCTGGTATTTTTATAGGTAAAGGAACCCTATCTCCACCTACTTATTTTTTTTGTCGATCAAGTCAATATTGACCCGGTCTTGGGGTTAGGATCAGTATGTATATATTACATATCTATAGCCCTCTTTTTCTTTTATTTTTCCTTTTCTCTTTATTATTATTATTTTGGATAAAATAAGTGTTAAATATATAATTTTAACAAATGTGGTTAGAATGTCAATTAATTGGAATTAGTTATTATTTACATGCATTTTACTAAGGATTTTAGTCAAAATGAAAGAATTAAGGCGATGAATCATTGATTCATCAGAGAACAATTAGTCTAGATTTTTCTTTTATTTTGGTGAGAGAGAGATTCATTCATTCAATCATTATTAATTTGTAATAATTAAATACATGGACACTACTATTCTCTACGAGGTCCAGTGTCGGGTGATTGTTCACCAGGGGGCCTCATCGTGATTTTCTCGTGTTTTCACCGCCTTGTTTTATTTTGTTTCTCGATGTTTTGAATTTTTCGCATTTCTTTTTATTTGTTTTCTGTGCATGGAGCCCTTAGACTTTAGGTTACTTGAATCGGTAATTAGGTCCAAACTCTAATAAGAATTATGTGCCTATAGTCTCTTACGTTTGGATCTAGTCAAATTAATAAATGTTAGTTATTTAGACTTAAACCCATACGCTGAGAGAGGCGTCATATAGCGCTAGCAAGACCCGTTGTGGCAGGCACTAAGATGTCTCCTTGATCAAACCCTAGGGTTTATTTCTGAATAATTAACATATGGTTCTTCACACATAATAACAACTACTTTTTAGAGTAATTTTGCCGATTGCCCACCATCATATAGATATGTTTAAAAATTCCGTTTTGCATACCGCATGGAGCGAGCTGGGAAGCACTGTAAGTCCTCTAACTCTGCATGCATCATTAGATTCAGTGGTGAGATTTCCATCAACGAATCGACTTGCATGGCTTTTTCACTATCTCCCTCTGATTTTGTGCACCTAGGACTTAAATGAGAATCTACAAAATCGTTAGGCGCTTGTATGCATAATATCCAAAAAAAGTAAAACCCAAAAATCTTTTATTTACTTTATTTTGGCTATTTTTAGTAACATTTATACATGCATTATCTTATATTATATATAACCTTATATATTCTTATATAACATATATTACCAAGAAAAATAATATAAAAATCAGCAAATATAAAAAGAAAATAAAAATTATAAAATTAAAAACAATAAAAAATATTTAAAAATTAAAAATCTATAAATAATACAAAATTAAAAAGCCATATAAAAAGAGAATAAATGGGAAAGAGGAAAGAACAATTTTTTAGCATCATTGCTCGATCTACCGTTTGCTCTTTGTGTTTGACCTCTACACATGCTTGCATATTATACACCTTTGTTGTAGAGTTATAATAAATTCTAACTCCGCATTCTTGCTATTCATTGTTATATTTTATTTATGGGTTAATTATTGTTTGAAGTAGAGTTTCATGAGCGGTCGCTTGAGCAACAGTTTTGTCTTCGCTCTTTAGCAAGGATAACTTTTAGACCCTCGCCAAATCCTATTCAACAAATAGCACCGTTGCCGGGGAGTCTTCAAGACCAGACCTTAGATTTCATATTTAGATAACTAGCATCTGGTGCTTCATGTTAATTGCAATTACTATTTTAGGGCGATTTCATCGGATTGCATCTCATATAGGGTAGCTTTCAATTTTGTTATGCATCATGCATGGAGAGAGCTGGGAAGCATTGTAGGTCTTCTGATTATGCATGCATCATCGATTCCTGACTTGCATTGTTTTTTTGACCTTCTCCCTTTTATTTTGATCTCGTAAGATGTTAATGGAATCAGGAACTCATTAGACGGTTGCATTGAAAAATACCAAAAAAAGTGAAAACCCAAAAATCTTAAACAAGGGGACTGCTAAATAAACTTCGATCTTAATTAAAATCTGTAATTGACTTCATTTACTTGGGTTCATACAGACCTCATTGTTTTTAGGTAACTTAAACCTTCCCATGAGTAAGGCATGACCCGCTAAGGATTAAAGCCAAAGCCCCAGTCTATAATTGCCTTATGTATCGCTTGGATTTCCGAAGTATTGTCGCTTCTATCATACGTGACTGAGTAGGGCCCTGTTAGCGATTGTGTACCCGCCTTGAGTGGAGCATAGACTTGGTCCAAAGTACTGAGCTTAGGCCATGCTCTCATGGGTGTGTTCATCGGTTTGCGTCCGAATAGGTCCTTGCATGCTCACGGGTCATTCCATAGTGAGCAAGTGTCGAAGTAGTGGGTTCTCATGTCGACTTCCTCCCTCTTATTCTTTGACTAAGTAGGGATCCAAGAAGGGTTATAAGGAACTTAAAAAGTGCAGACTATAGGTTACAAAGGAGGAGGACAAGTACGTGATACTTTTCTGGTAGTACTCTCGCTCCTATAGGTTAGCGTGCTAAGGAATTGTTATAAGATATGCCTGAAATAACAACTCTAAAAAAAAGATAAAAATACCAATCCTTTATGTCTTCACATTGCGTTGAGTTGGTGAACCCAATTATGTATTGTATTTATATGGATCTAGATTAAGGTTTAAAGATCAAGTCCCGTAGACCTTGTGAACCGATCTTAAGACTCCTCATTTTCTTTCCACTTTCCTAAATAAATCGTGACCACTCTTGTCACATTATCGCCTGTTGCGAAAGAAGACCGATTTCAGTCTATATCTTTTTCTCCATTCACTACCATCTGGGATTGACCCTAACCTTAGATTCATCACAGCAGCTGGTGTTCAATTTCAAGAGGTTTAATTGGGATTCTTTTACATTGCAGATAGAAGTCAGTCCCACTCACAGATCCCAACACCGAGTTTATATCCTCAGATTCGGGTCCGGAAATAGCTCCTCAAGGAAAGGGCAAGGGGCAGCAGCCACCCCAACCAGAGCAAGGTTCCCCACTGATGAATCACCATTTCATCACCTTTATTCTATCATTTTGACCTTAAAAACTCTAGTAAATGCTTGTAAATACTTTTAATTCATGCATTTTAGCATCCATGCCTTATTGTGTAAATAGTGTATGAAACATTATTTTAATGCCAAAACTATAGAATAAAGAAAAGAAAAGAAAAATAATAAAATTTTGAAAATATTTTATGACCCGAAATCCCAAGACCTAGGCATCTCGATGACTAGGTCGACAAGGAATAAAGTAGGAGGAGATAGGGTCCAAAATACAATAAAAATTCCCTTCATTTTCCTTCATTTTTGGGACCTATTTTTAGTTCCACTTTTTATACTTCAAATAAAGAAACTTGACGTCGTTGCCGGGGAGCAACAACACATAGATTGGGATTACTTATGCTTGTGATTATTTGTCTATTTCTGCGGCTTTATTTATTTGCTTCTTTATTTGGTATAATTTTTTGACTTGTCTAATCACCATCTCTTGTTTACTTTGTGCGAGGAAATGCGGACCGAGGGAGGCGCTCCACCCAAGACGCCTACGCATCCACATGAAGGCAGTGTGAGACTTCTGACCTAGCATCAAAGGAGGCTTAGAAGACTTGAGAAGACATTCACATTTTGAGCATATTTTGTGCATTTACTTATTGGTGTAATTTAATTGAGAGAGAGACCACTTGATTGTATTAATACCGGACACTCTCATGACACTACTCTGTACACTTCACGAGGTCCAGTGCCCAAGAAATTATTTCCTTGGGGGCCTCGTCGGTTTCGCCGCAGTTATCATCGCCTTTTTTTATTTTCTTTCTCGGTTTTGTTTTTTTTCTTTTGTGTGACGGAGGCCTTAGCTTTAGGAACTGCTTGATGATAATATTAGGTCCAAACACCTAATTATACTTTCCTGTGCCTATAATCTACATTTGGATCTAGTCAAAATTTAATTGCTTCTTATTTGGATTAGAGATCGAGCACTGAGAGAAGTGCTATACAACGCTTGCAGGATCCGCAGTGGCAGATACCGATGCACTTAGAAGACCAGACATTTGGATCTATCTTCTTGATATTTAGCATCTGGTTCTTCACGCTAATAACAATTTCTCATCTTAGGGTGATTTCATCGGCTTGCATTGCAAATAGATATGTTTAAATTCTGTTGAGCATCCTTGCATGTAGAGTTTTGGAGGCAAGGTGAGCATTTATGCTTTATCACTCATCATCGTTTTTGCTGCTTTCATTGCTTTTCTGCTTCTCTACCTCTGATTTTGATCACCTAGGTGTTTAAAGGAATTGACTCCTCGATAGGTGCGTGCATTCTCATTAAAAATCCCAAAAAGTGATAATCAAATAAAATTAGGACTGCTAACATTACTTGACCCTAAAAAAGATCAAAAAGGAAAATCTTATCTTGGAGCGAGTAATCCCCTCATTATCTTCGCTTTTATTTTCTCATATATACACTAAGGATTAGTGCCAAAATACCATTCAGCCTCCTAAATGTTTGTACAACTTTTTGACTTCTCACCTAACTCTGAAACATACAAGATAAAAGGAGTGATTCTTACGATCTTCATCGAGTTGAGTAGGTGAATTGAGGGTTTTGTCTTATTTTCATTTATGTTTATGATTGTTTTTTGTGCATTCTAGATCTTCTCTGCGCAGTTGCGCCTTTTCTTCACTTCTCTTGGCTTGACCATCGTGCTCTCCCGACTATCCTTTCCTTTTGTTTTTGAGATGGAATCCTGGAGCGATTTTTATCTGGATTTTGCGGATCCCTCATACACTCTAGCCGGTCCACCTCCCTTTTATCAGGAGGATCCTCCTATTTTTTCTGATTTTTGTACATACCCGCCTCATCCACAGTATCAAGACTCATACTTCTATCCACACCCATCTCCACCTCCGTATTTTCCACCTTCACATCCACCCGAGACTGATCTGTTGGAGTCACCTTTCATGATATCCACACTAAAGGCCTTGAACCAGATGATGGAGCACACTGATTCGAGGATCGGGGATCTTACTAGTTTGAATAAGAACCAGAACGATGCTCCATTTTTTTGAGGATATGGATTCACTTGAGGACGATCATGAGAGTTTGCAATCACCCAAAATACAAAAAAAGAGAAAAAATTAAAAACACAAAAAGAATTTGGGAGATCTTTGGTTGAGTCAGATTGTGAGGAGAGGTAACACATGCCAGACCATTTGACCACGCTTGCACTCACATTTTGTCCCACCTTTGACCCCGAGGATGCCGTTGTACAGACTGCTCTTTGCATTCCTCGTGTATATGATGACTCCGATCTCCTCCCTTGTATGGAGGAGATCCAAAAATTCAAAAAATTGTTGACTGAACCCGAAGTGGTGCCCGCTATTCATGAGATCACTGGTGCCCCAATTCACCAAACTATAACCCGATTATCTACTCCTCATCATAAGAAAAGAAAGCAGAGGAGCAAATCTGAGCATCATATTTTGACCATGACCACTGCCCATGCCATCACACACCATTCCATTCTTAGGAAAAGGAACATAGCTACACCATTCATTAGCTGCACCATCTCTGACCATACCTGTGATCACACTCTCCTGGACGGTAGTGATTCAATTAGCATCATACCCTTCTCGCTGGTACAGTCTCTTCACTTAGGACCTTTAAGGAAAACCAGGATGATCGATCAATTTGCTGATGGATCTATTAAGAGGACGAAGGGTATCCTTGAAAACACCATCATCTTGATTTAGGGCATGAACTATACTGTTGACTTTGTCATTTTCCAAAGGAGACATCCACTGGAGAGCACTCTCTAATCATCCTGGCACGACCATTCCTCACCTCTGCGAGGGTCGTTATTGATCATGGATCTAGAGAGATTCGCTTCTATCCTGATATCGGGAGCAATATGTTGATCACCACACCTACCACCGACCAGAGACCCGCATCCCACGAGAGTGTTCCTGTGTTAGCCAACCTCGAGGTCTATGACCTATATGTGGATATTAGAGAGACTTTATTTATGATCGACGATGAGACCCGAGAATTCATCTCTAAGGAGAAAAACTTGGAAAGCATAGACCTTGGAGTTTCCTCTTCCTGTGATAGGCGATGCGTTGATGACATCCGCGGGATTTACACGATTGATATCCTAGAGCGGAGGGAAGATTTAGAGACTAGACATGATGGACATGACTTGACTTCTTTCGCAGATGAGTCTGCTCCTATTCACTTAGATTCAGATAAGAATGAAAAGGACGAATTTAATCTTGTTGTTTTTATCCAGAAATTTGGGCCTTTTGATGAAGATGATGATCTGGTTGAGACTTTTGAGGACAAACATGATTCGACTACTTCCACTGATGAATTCTTTCCTTTTGGTTTTGACCTAGATGAGACCTCACAGGATGACGCTAACTACACTTCTTCTGATGATGATGAGTTTGTCCCTTTTCACTTTAATATCAACGAGACACCCAAAGCCAGACCTAGCTGCACTACTTCCACTGACCCGTCTGTGCCATCTCACCATAGGATCGCTAAGTACCTACACCGTGTCGACCCTGATCAGTTTGTGTCATATGAGGACCCCAATGTTGTCTTGCACCATATTAGATCTATCCCTCAGTGGTCCCGGAAGAAGGTTCACTTTCGACCTTCTTAATCCTTTGTATATCATCTATGTTATATATTCTCTTTTGTGTCCCTCTATCAATCTAACGTACTGCTCATCCACCCCATTCTCTTGTGTGGCTTGCTTAGGACGTACTTTGTCCTAAGTATAGGGGGGTGGACGAGCCGAGTGTTCAATATTCGTTACTCTTGTTGGTGCCTATACTTAGGGTTTCTTTTACCCTAAGTATAGGGGGAGTGATGTCTACATCTCTTCTATCTTCTTCCATCTTCTAATATCTTTTCTTCTTTTCTTCTTTTATTTTTTTATTTTCTTTTTCTACCGAAAAGATGTCACCCCTTGTTGTTTGTCTTCTATACTTAGGATGTACTTTGTCCTAAGTATACGGGGGGTGAGCACCCCGAGTTCTTCTATTCATTGATCCTCTCCATTGTCTCCTCTTCTTGTCTATACTTAGGGATATCTTACCCTAAGTATAAGGGGGAGAAGGTCTGAGTACGATCTGTTTATTCCCACCCTTTACCCTCCCTACTTTATGTACAATCTGCTATACTTAGGATTATTTGATCCTAAGTATAGGGGGGACGATCAACTTCTCATTGGTTCGTTTCTTCGTTCTTTTATTCTTTAGATTTTCCTATATAGTTATGTCTTCTCTTTTCTCTCTGATCTATGAGGACATAGCTCAAGCTAAGTATAGGGGGTCGTATATACGACGTATATACTTTAGCCATAACTCATACTTTCGTATTTTTATTAATAATTATGGCTAAAATACTATTAAATTCATTAAAAACACTTAATAAAAAGATGTTTATTATTCCTTAAATTCTTTTTGTATTTACTGATTAATAAATCAGGTACAAATATTTTTTTGCAAAATGTTTGAAAAATAGTTTAAAAAGATTTTTGAAAAATCTTTTGAAAACTATTTGGAAAATATCTTGTTCAATATTTTCAACCTTTGTAAAGATATTTTGTTTTGAAAATTTATTTTATTTATGTTAAATAAAATATTTGAAAAATAATTTGCAAATGTTTGGAAAATGGTTGTAAATATATTTTGAAAATCTATATATAATTTTTGGAAAACCTTTACAAAAAGATTTTTAAATGTGTGTAAATGTTTGTAAAAATTCTCTATAAAAATTATTTTGGACTATAGTTTTCAAAAATTGTTTGAAAAACCTTTTTCAAATAAGTTTGAGGAATGTATACAATACACTTAAATTCTATATACTTATAAAATTGATCACTTACCCCTGTAAATTATTAAAACCTAACTCTTGTAAAAAATAAGATGCATCCCGTTGTAAATATTTTGACCTAGTTTTTATCCAAAATCTTTTATTTTTAAAAATCCCAAAAACATTTACAAAACTAAAAATCACAAAAATATTTGCAAAATTAGAATGCCAAAAAAATTGCATATGCATCATCTTTTCAATAATCCATAAAAAGTTCAAAACCTTTGAAAATTGCATCACAAAAACATTTTCTGCAGTTGCATAGTATTAGCATTTTTCAGATTGAGTTTGATAATTAAACAAGTCTAAGTAAGATTCGAAGATTGGAGCTTGGTTGAACCTAAAATCTACGTAATAACAGGAACCTTATAGGAGCTGTAATTGAGGTACTTCAGGTCTAATTGACTTAATTCTCTGGGAAATGTGAGACTTGGTTCAATGGATTCTTGATTGCCTAAGTAGAGTATTTCGGAGCACATGCACGATTCTTGTTGATAATGACCTAACTTGGACACTTGTACCTTTTACATGGCTCAACTCAGTTGGAGTGATGAGGGGATTGGATTTGCCGGTATGAGATGCACACAAGTGGAAACATTTGTCCTCCTCTAGGGAGGGAAGTGCACCCCAACCCGTTCAATGATGATGAATTTTGAAGACAGGAGAGCCTGGGTTGCAAGAAAGCTTCAAAAGAGGGATAATCTACTAGCTCAAGAGGAAAAATTCCTTATGTAAATGCTGCTATATATAGTATTTCAAAAAAAGGAAAAAAAACTCCAAAAAAGTGGGCATGCCTGATTGAAAATAAAATGCTGCCAGAGTGTATATATTTGTATAGTCAATAAGCAAGCTTGAGCTTCAAAGTCAAATCATGTGAGCCTGCAGCTGGATGACTTGATTATTCTGGTCTTTCATCCTAGGATAGGTAGCTACACTGGCTACCATCCATTCTCTTCACCCCCTCCTCTTGAGTTGATTGTCACTTGAACTTAGAAGGGAATACCCCACTCCTCGAGGAAGGAGTTGCTAGATTGGGGAATCACTGGATTTCATACTGGAGAAGTCAGTCTCTTTGTCATTTCAGTTGGGGAGAGCCACTATCACTTACACTATATGAGTCAGATTCATAGTCATAAGGGTTTGCGTATGAGTTGAAGTATTCTGACATGGCTATTGAGGAGACTTGAACAGAGTTTTGGGATTCTCGAATGTTGTTGGATTTCAAATCTGATTCCCATTAAGGTTCCGCCCGCACTAAAATTCCAATGGTCCGACTGGAGCTCCAAACATTGATTTTTTGAAGGCAAGTTTGATAATTAAACTTAATCCATCTTCTTCGTTTTCATTTCTTTGTTTTTCTTTTTCTGCACTTATTGCATAAGTGTTTGCTAGGGACTAGCAAAGTCAAGTATAGGGGAGTGATGAATCTCTATTTCATCACCTTTATTCTATCATTTTGGCCTTAAAAACCCTAGTAAATACGTGTAAATACCTTTAATTCATGTGTTTTAGCATCCATGCCTTATTCTGTAAATAGTGTATAAAACACTATTTTTAATGTCAAAATTATAAAATAAAAAAAAGAAAAAGAATAAAATATTGAAAATATTTTATGAGCCGAAACCCCAAGACCTAGGAATCTCGATGACTAGGTCGACAAGGAATAAAGTAGGGGGAAATAATGTCCAAAATACAATAAATATTCCCTTCATTTTCCTTCATTTTTGGGACCTATTTTTTGTTCCACTTTTTATACTTCAAATAAAGAAACTTTGTATGTGAAAGTTGTAGATAATTAAATATAGAAAATACAAAATTGATTTCATACATAAATAACATATAGATAAAAAGTTATAATCTGAATAAGATTCCAAAGCCCCAACTTTGCATACCCATATCTCTCAAATAAAAACTCAAAATATATCAAAATCATCTTTAATTGTATATAACTTTTAATAAACTATTTAATGAAGGTGGTTTCATATTTTTTGGAGTTACGGTGTGAAAGTTAGGTTTTGGAATCCTATTGTATACTTTACCCCATTATAATATTCATTTTATTTATTCATTATTTTTGTAATTTTATATTTTTATATTTTTGTAAATATTATTTATAATATATGTACAGATTAAAACTAGAATAAAAACATCAATAAATCATTAAAATAAAATACTTGTATAAAATACATATGTATAATACCTATAAGTATACCTATAGAATAAACACATCTATTTATTTAGTTGTATATATTATATCAGAAAAATAAAATAAAAATATATTTAAGTGTATAAAATTAAGTTATAAATTTATAAAATAATGAATTAAATTCATAAAATAAAAATTACAAAATAAAAATAAAAGACTACAATACATAGATGAATATACCTATATATAACCTTAAAAAGTAAATTATAATTCTAGACCTCAAAACAATAAACAAAAATAATAATAAAATAGTTCAGAAAATAATATTTTTTATTTTACAACCCAAAATTAATAAAATCGATTATTATTTTTAATTGATTTTTGAATTCATTTTCCAGGGCTTTTTTCTTGGTTGGGCCATGACCAACTAGGAGCGTTCGAGAGTTGACCATCAGTCAACTCTCTGACCCACCCTTCGCCTCTTGTTAGACATTGGTTTTCGACCATCTTCTTGATTTTTTCAAGGCTTCACCTTTGACCATTTTGCGATGCTTTCTTCATGACTTTCCTTCCTCGTTGATCGAGCTTACACGCCCACTGCTCATCTTGAGCGGTGCATCGCTGCAACGCTCGTGATTCCTCGTTCTTTGAGCATCCGTCACCTCTTGTACAAAACAACCTCCATTCTTTCCATCTCCCTTCGAACCCATTTTGACCGAGCTGGGACCTTTCTTTGGCCGTGCTCTGGACCGGAGAGTTGATAACTCTCCTCCAGCTCTCTCTAGCGAGGTCTGATAATGTCTGGTGGCGCTCCACCGATCTCCGGCAGCCCGTGCCATCGTGAGGTATCATCTCACGGTTTTTGACCGCTTGAGGTCTATTTTTCTTCACCTTCTTCTTGCATTTAGAGTGTAAATACCACCCTAGATAATCTCCTGCATTTGATTCTGTATTTTAGACGTTCAATCACCTTCGCTGTCCCCTTGCCTGAGCTTGCTCCGACGAGCTCCCATCTGCGCCTTTTCCGCCTTTTTGCCCATCTGGAGGGTCACAGCAGCTTGCCGCGACCTCCTTGACTTTTTCTTGAAGGTCATGAAGCTTAAGGAAACACCTAAGGGCGATTTTGGGTTCGTTGGAGGATCATGCGGCATCTCCGCTCTGCCGTCCTCTCGCGGGCGGTCATCGTCGGGGACTTTTGACGCCTCCGGCATGAAGAGGAGGACCTTAGGATCACCCCAGCCATTTTGGAGCTTCACGAAGTGTCGGAGGATGGAGAATATGGGCGGGGAAGCTCGCCTCGTCGGTGGTTCTTCCCCGTTCTTCCCTATCGCCTCATCACCGTCAGATCAAGGCTGCTTCCTAGTTTGAACCAGAGCCATCAGATCAAGATGCTTCAGCACTGTAAGATCCAGTGCTGGGATCTAATCCCAGCTGTTCATCCACGAACCGGCATCGGCGCACGTCCGAATGAACTAAGGTGGATAAAATGTAGCGAAGGTCGTTGCGACCTTAGTCGCTCGAGAAATCCAGCTCAACAAGAAAAATATAAGAGCAGACCACCAAAACACAAATAAAATCAGAGAAAAGAATTAGTGGCCCTGGCTACTGGATTAACCTGGTATAGCACCCAGGGTCGAACTCAGAGAGCACGTGATGGCCTCGCGGCCTACGAAGTAGTCGAGAAACAAATAAAATAAAAACAAAGTATTTTTGGTGGATTTTAATATTTTTATATTTTTTTGAATTTTTAATTATAAAGAAAAATAAGAAAACAATAAAACAAGCAACTTTCAACAATTATTTCACCACTCTAAAAAGGTCCAAAAAATCAAACAAAAATATTTTTTGATTTTTTATATTTTTTACCGTTTCTAGTGAATTTTTGATAATTTTCTGATTTTTATAGGATTTTATAAAAATGAAAGAAGGCTGAAATACAAGAACACTGTCCAGCCAAGCTCTTAAGACCAAAATAAAATATAAAATGATCTCAACAGAGCCTAGAGGTATTTTTCATGTAAAATATAGATAAAAAGGAAAAATAAGAGACTGAGTTTATTATTTTTAGGATTTTCTATTAATTATTAGAATTTTTATGAGATTTTCAATGTTTTCAATTTTTATAATTTTATAAGTCCAAAAATGACCAAAATTGGTCAGAAAATCAAACACAGCAAAATACACAAAATATGATTTTTTTTAGAATTTTTGAGAAGGTTTTAATATTTTTTGTGATTTTTATATCAGGATAGACAGAAAAAGGGTTGTTTTTGAATTTTTAAAAATAATAAAAGGGCTCCAAAAATTTCCCAAAAATCAGTGAAAATTCTACACAGTGGCAGGTTGCAAGTATCAAATTTTCACTTGATTTGGAGATAATTTGATATTTTATTTGAAATAACCAAGAGCCCACAGTCACAGGGACCTGATTGCAATATTAATTATGTTTCAGGGGCTAAAAGTAACAAAAACAAAACCATAGGGGTCCTGGTGCAAAAACACCACGAATGCACGTGCGAGGCACGTGAACTGGGCACTCAGGAACCTATATGTAAATAAAATAGTTCCGAGGGCTTTTTAGCAACGGGTGCTAAAAGCCCAGGGCACTATTTGCAATTAACCCAAGAAATTCGGCACATGTGGAAATAAAACACTCACAGGGGTATATGTGCAAATATTTAAAAAGATTTTTCAATCAATAACCATCAGAAACAACAGGCCCATACATGCAATTTCACCAAAAATACACGTGATGAAGCACGTGTCCCACAACATACATGGGTAGAAATGCAAATAACAAAAACTACCAGGTCCACTATGCAAATGTACCAAAATAAAATGAACGCTATAAAATATATACAGGAGTAAATGCTAAAAACGAAAAGACAAAGGGCCTAAGGGTAAATTACCCATTATTAATCGAGGGGTTGGATGCGCGCCATGTGGATGATCGTGCGGCTGTGGCACGCTGCAGCTGAACAAAGGAGCCCTCGGGTCTGATCCAACGGTGAAGGGTGCGCCACGTGGGGGAATCAACGGTCGAGAGGCGCTGGCTAACCCTCACTGAATGGAGGGTGGAGAAGAGGCCACGTGTCTGATCTGATGGTGGCTGCTGGGCCTCTTCTTTACCTTGATCGGACGGTCCACGACAGATTTGGCACGGCAAGGCGGATGGACGGCTCTGGAGGGTCCAAGAAGAACAGGTGGACGACAAACTTCGCCGGCCCAGTACGCGTACGGTGGACTTCCTCAGGGGCTGCTGCGAATTGGAAAAGAGTCGCCGGAGCCTCCCGCGTCTGAAGAGCCCCTCCGATGGCGCCAAGGAGCTCCGAGGAGCCCAAGCGACAGCGGCGGGGCTGAAGTTCCTGTGCTAAATGTGGAGGACCTCAGATGGTACTCCTCTGACCTGCAAAGCGACACATAAAGCCTCCTGGGTCGAGGGCAAAATGCCTTGACCCGGTTAGAGGTGAAGGGGGTGAACGGTGCGTCGGGACGAAGGAGCACCGGCGATGCGACGACGAAGGAGCTCGAATCCCAGTTCATGTGCGAACTGGGATGGATGGATGGGTGAAGAATGTGTGGGGGAGAAGGGCAAAGGTGAAGGTCGAGTCCGATGGTCGAGATGTGGACGGGTGTGGTCGGAATCGACGGTCGACGACGATGAACTGAATTGGGCGTAAACTGAAATTAGCGAAAACTAAAGGGAACTAAGGTTACCTGATGGTCGAGGTCGACTGGGGACGAGCTGCTAAAGCTCTAGGTCCTTGCCTCAAGGGTCGTCGATACCCGAGGATTGAGCACCACGCAGGGGGCGGCGCACGGCAGCGCTAGGTCGCCGGATCGATGGTCTGGACTCCTCCTCCTCACTGCGACACTACCCTCAGCTCGCTGTCACTCAGGCGAAGGCAAAGGAGGTCCTGGGATGAAAAGAGCGGAGCCAATGATGCGTGAAAGTGCGGCCGGAGCTGACGCTATATAGTCCAAGGGGTCCGGCTAGAAGGGTGTCAAGCGAGAAAATCGGAGCACGGACCCCGATGCTAACGGTCGGGCGTGGATCTAGGTTGATCAGGGAATGATTAGGACCTGGGGTTAGCGGATTTGGAGCTCGGATCGATGCACAATAAATGGGAGAAGAAGCGGGTCGAGCGTAGATCCGGAAGTCTGTGGTCCAAGGGGGAGTTGACCGGGGGGTCAACATCCCCCGTGGACTAATGGGATGCGGCCACGTGTAAAAGATTTGGAAATTCAATAAAAATAATAAATGGCCGAATTATTCAAAACTCAAAACATGAAAAATATTTCTTTTATTTTAAACTATTTTTTTGTGATTTTTATTTATTTTTTTGAAATAAAAATAAGGTATGTACAATATAGTATTATATACATAGGTATATACAATATTGTATTTTTAATTTTGATTTTTAATTATTTATTTTTGTACATTTTTATTCCAATTTTATATTTTATTTATTTATAGAATAAAATTTGGAATAAAAGTATATTTTTATTTTATTTTTATTATTTAATTACAAAGGGAAAATAAATTGATATATACACATATGTACATGGTCTATATACAATATTTATTTTGATTTTGATTTTTATTTCTTTTTATTCTATTTTTGTTTTTATGGTTTTTATTTTATTTATTTACATTATGAAGTCTAGAATATGTACAATTTTTATTGGGTTTTTATTTATTTATTTATAGGGATAAATAAATAGATGAAAGGTTTTATGTACATGGTGAATATAGACAAGGGTGGATGAATTTTATTTTCTTTTTAATTTTCTCTTTTTTATTTTGATTTTGTATTTACAAATATTTACATATAAATACAACCCATTTTATTTTTATTTTAGAGGAAGATATATTTATTTATTTATTTACAGATATATACACACATGAGCTTCCTTATCTCCCTCTACTTTGGCTTTTATGCGGTCAGGCCCATGCTGAGCCCTCCCTTGGGATTAGGTCGCTCAATATTTATTCTAAAGATTTCTCTTTTTTTCTTTTGTCTCTTTATTCTTTTATTTATGCACAAAAACATGCTAATTATTATATTTTACACAATGCATGTCAAATGGTAATTATTGATATTTCCATGAATCTACATGTGTTTGATAAAGGTTTTGTAGCTAAAATATAAGAATAAAGAGTGATGAATGGGTATTCATCATCTCGCCACATGTCAAGTGAAGGATATTCATCCGTTGGATCGAGCCCCATGCGTGAGTATTTTTCACTTATTACCTTGTAGTTATTGGTCTTTATTAAATAGCCTAGAAACTTTCATCTGCCGTTTAGTTTATTTTGTTATTTTTATAAGCAAACCCCCAAACTTTGCATAATTACACTTCAGTCCAGGCCACGTGACGCTTCACGTGAGGTGGCATTTTTGCAGCCGGGTCCTTGGGCTTTTGGTTATTTGTGTTTAGTCCTAGAACTATTTTATTTAGTGATATATTTTTGGACAAATTGCAGTTTAGCCCCTTTTGTTTCTTGTAATTTCATTTTGGTCCGCGCTAGTACTTCACGTGTTTATACACGTGATTTTGGCGATTTTGTAGTAGGACCCTCAGGGCTTTACTTATTTCTATTTGTTCTAGTAATTATTTGTATGCGTGATATATTTTTGGTAAAAAATGCACTCAGGCTCCTACACATTATGATATTTACAAAAATACCCATGTTAGGAGTGTAGTTTCTCTTTGTTGTCTCTATTTAATTCATATATCTATATAATTTCAAAAAATTCAAAAAATAGATATAGCTTCCTGGTGCATTTATCTTTCATTCCATCATTTTTATTTTACAATTTGAAGCTTTTTATTATTAATAAAAAAATAAAAACATGCCTTTTTTTTCATTATTTGCAAAATTAAATACATAAAAATCATAAAATCTTTTTGAAAATTTCAAAAAAAAATATATCATATTTATTTACTTATATTACAACTTCAGACCAAAATTCACTAAAAAAATACAAAAGAAAACTCAAAAAATAGCAAAAATCTAAAAACACTTATTAAAATATTAAAAACTCTTAAAAAATCAAAAAATTTCATTTTTTATTTCTAAATTTTCTTTATTATATTATCATTATTTAAAAATTAATTTGGATCAATTTTGATACTTTTTTGTATTTTCCCCTCCATTTTATTTTCAGCTATATATTTAAACTCTGATTTTGGGTATTTTTGAATTTTAAAATATATAAAAAAGCAAAAAATCCTAAAAATCATAAAAATAGTGAAAAATATTATAAAATCAAAAAAATATTTTATTTTATTTATCTTGATATCTATTATAACATATATTGTATATATCTTATATATTGCTTAGCCATCTTTATTAAAAGAAAAAGAAAATACAAAAAATATAAAATAGAAAAAGAAAATATAAAATCAAAAAATTAAAAATCAAAATATAAATATATAAAATCAAAAAAATAAAATAAATAAATTAGATATAAAAACCCATAAAAAAGGCACAAATTCATTACATTCACTTTTGTGAGCATCTTTGACCGATCTATCATGCTTGTTTCCTATGTTTCACACTCTACACATACTTGCACCTATACACATCTTTGTTGTAGAGTTATAATAAATTTTAACTCCACACATTTACTTTCATTGCTTGAATCTGAAATGTTGGTTAACTGTTGTTTTAATCCGGATTTCGTGTGGTCAACTCGACGACTGTGTTCTAGCCTTGTGTAAAGCATACGACCGCTCGATTTTTGGGTTAAACACCCACAAGACTAGAATCATGTGAACGCTCAGTTGCCGGCCTCCATCTAGGCCATCCAGCAGCAAGTGATGGAACAAGCCCTCGTGCAGACTGCTTTCCAAGATATATTGAATGACATGAGAAACAGACTAGCAGGAGGAGGAGGAGGTGGAGAAGGACCTCGTGATGATCCAGATCAAGAAGAAGAGGGGGGAAGGAATGAGAACCTCAAACCAACACTGAAAGAAAAATCCGGGGGATAGTCAAATGATCGAATGGATTCGCATCCCTCCAGTTCATGCTCACTTCAAGCTAAAGCCCCAATTCCTTGCACTCCTACCCTCATTTCACAAAAATACCAATGAGGAGATGTGCATTCACCTGCAATAATTCTCTCGCATCTGTACAACCACCCACTACCCTAACATTCTGTTAGGTGTAGTCAAGATGAGTGCATTCCCCTTCAGCTTGCAAAACAAGGCCATGTACTGGGTCAATCATTTGGGAAAGGTCGTGACAACTTGGGAGGAACTTAAATCTGTGTTCCTTCACAAGTTCTGGCCTCTCGGTCGGCTCAACCAGAAGCAAGCCAGGATAAGCAACTTTTCTCGGGCAGCCCACGATTCTATACATGAGGCATGGGAACGATCCTCTGATCTGTAGGAAAAGTGCCTCCACCATGACATACTGAGGATTGGTTTGGTTAAACATTTCATTAGGGTCATGAATGTAGAAAGCCAAAGAGCCGTTGACATGGCCCGTGGGGGATCCTAATTTAATAAAGATGAAGATGTGGTTTGCCAGATCTTTGAAGAAAGGGCTGAGGGAGAGGCCGCCCTCTCTTCACCATGTACTTATTAGAGACAACATCAGGTCCTCCACAAACCAGTCCATATGGCAGCATCCTTTGAGGTAGAGAAAGATGAAAGCTCAAACCTCAATATCTTTAGGGGCCATCTTTCTAAGGTTGATATTATTGAGAAGCGGTCACATGATCTAGAGAAGCTCACTATGATCGAGCAGAGGATGCAAAACGTGGATAAGCTGGACCAAATCAACAAAAAGTTGGAGCTGCTGCTGAGCACCATCAGTTCATGTCAGTCAGCGACATCATCGTCAGAGACTCCTTCTAAGAAGTAGGACGAACCATCACCGCCACAGGAACCTCAACCGAGTTAATAGCAGCCAACGATCCAACACATGTACTATGTGCATGCACCTGAGCAGGCCCTGCTGCAACAACAAATGGTGGTCTACTAGGCATATTTCTTACCATCTTCTGATCCAGTATTCCTGCCACCACCCCTGATATAGGAAGTTCAACTGGCCCATCCTACTAGACAACCTCAGGGCCAACCACCGACCAACCGGCCTTACCACCAACCTCAGGGTGGCCGTTTTGCACTGTCCTTTCGGCCTCAACCTCAGTATCAACATCACCCGTCTCCACAATATCACAATAATTGGAGACAGTCGCAGCATTACCCGCAACTTTAGTACCTCCCACATCCAAAGTACCACCAGTACGTGCTGCACTGCAATAGCAATATCCTCCTCCAAACCAACAATATCAGCTTCCTCCTCCTCCTCAGCAGCAACATCAGCAGTCCCAGCCTCAGCGTCCATCGCACCACCCCCAGCGTGGCCAGTATGCTGAATCTTCTAAGGTGGTTCCCACGAACCCAAGCCTCGATTGCTTGGTCCAACTCATAAAGGGTCTAGCAGAGATGACAAAGAATCTAGACAATCTGACATCTACAAAAACTTATATCCCAGCTCAAGTTGAAACAAATCCCAATAATTTCAAAAGGAAAGAGTAGGTAGAATGTGATGTCCTGTCTTTGCCTATATAGTCGGATGCTTGTAATTTTACCTTGTCTAATGCTATTACCCTCAAGAGAGGAAGGGCATTGCCTTTGTCTGCTGCAATCAATGGGAAGAATAATGCTCTGATAGGTGAATCACCATCTTCTGCATCAACCGTGCCAGCTTCAGATTCTGGTGAGTAAAAAGGAGGAGCCATCTAGCTGTCAACCACCACCACCTCCATCAACAAAAAGAACAAAAAATCAGAAAATGCAAAAATATTGAAAAGATGATAGCAATCGAAGTGAAGCTGGCCAGCCATGGAGGAGCCACCACCAGCAGCCGATCTAGTGCTAGCCGACGGAGCAGAGACTACACTTTTTGCATGTCCACCAGCAACAATACCATCATCTCTAGACTGTACACCTTTTTTGCAGACCAGATATACAGAATAGTGTGAACAAATTCTGTTGTAAATAAGAGCACTACTTTTGATTTTAGTTCTATAAATGCTCCTTTTCCCGATGCAATGCAAAAATCCAAAAAATTTGCAAAAGGAAAAAGTTTATTATTTAATGCATGTGTTGGGGATATTTTGAAAAATTTTATAGTTGAATTACCATTAATTCAAGCCGTGGAGTACATGCCTGCTGTGAAGAAGGGCTTGAAGAAAGCGTGTACAAATAAGCATCGGTCGAATGACAACAACATACATCAACAAGTTGAGAAGCACGTCCTTACCATGGCAACAGTTGTAGCATTCAACAATCTCCCTCAGAAGAAGAAAGACAAAGGAGCACCTTTGATCAATTGCGAGATCTTTGACCAAGTCTTCGAGCGAAACTTGCTTGACAGCGGCTCTTCTGTCAACCTCTTGCCCTTATCATTACTGCAAGAATTCGGACTGGGTCCACTCAAGCAAACACGCATGATCGTTTAGTTTGTAGAACGATCCATCTAGCGATCTTGAGGTTGATGAATCTGTGATTCATCACTCTAAAAGTTGAAAATAGAACTTCTTTTCCGAGTAATTAGCTATATATATCTATTTATTTTGCATTATTCTCATTCATGCATTTAGAATTAATGTCTACATTTTAGCATTCATATTTGCATAAATAAGAAGCTTGAAATTCCATGTACATATTCATATGTATAATAGCTAACTTCACCTATTTTTATCTATTTTATATTAATTCCACATCCAATAAAACCAAGTCCATTTTGTATGTATCACTAACAAAAATAAAAGAAAATTACTAACTTGAAATGTTGACAAATAAACCCAAAATCTAATTCTCAGACAGACGGACGGAAACACACATATCTCTCTCATACAGTGTCCGATTTTGGTATACTCACTTTTAAAGTAATATACATTCAAAGATCCTCAAAAGAAGGCCAATTTCATAAAAATCGGAGTTCGTATAAGAAAGTTGGGTTTTGGACCCCTTTTGTACATAGCATGTTTTGTCTATTTTTGACTTATTATTTTATGTACATAATTAATTCTTATTCATTTCTTTCTTTTTCATTTGTTTTCTTTGATGAAAATTTAAGTATAAAAATCCAATTCAAAATCGAATCAGAAATAGAAAAATGGTTTTGAGTGTTCATTGAGAGCCTGCACAAAAAATTTCTGTATTTTATTTTATTTTATCTCTTCATTATTAAAAATAAAAAAATTAGATTAATGTGAAAGTATTTTTATTATATTTTATAATATTTTATTTCAATTTTTAACCTTATTTAAAAATGACAAAAAATGTAAAAGACAAAAATGCGGTATTTTATACCTATAGGGAACCCCAAAAAATACTTTTTGTACAGATGACTTCTTTTGATTTTCGATCCTTCACAAAAATTTTAGATCTCGTCGAGACGATTAACTTTTATGTTGACCACTTTTTGATTTGAACCCTTTTGTTTTTTTGTTAATTTTTCTTTTGATTTAATTTTCAATTTTTCTTGGAGCAATACTTGGCAACTTCTGGGGCCGCCACGTGACATCCCCATATTTTTTTATTTATTTGTTTTCGTAATTTATTTTATTTTATTATTGATTATTTTATTTATTTATTTTAGTTAACATTTCTTATTTACTTTACTTTTTTATTTATTATTTATTTTAATTATTTTCATTTAATTAGTTTATCTAATTATATTTATATTTATTATTTATTGAATATTATTTTTATTTGTATTTATTTATTTATTTTTGCCTGCCTCGTTGACACCTCAACCTTCCTCCTCCCGCACCCTCTGCCCGTTTCCTACGGTGGACGCAACCGCACAACACTGTGTTTAACCCAAAAATCTACCGATCTTGCGCTCCACACAAGGCGGGCACACAGTCGTCAAATCGACTACACGAAATTCAGATTAAAACAACAGTTAACCCACAACAATGATAAAACAATGAAAAATGATGCGGAGTTAAAATTTATTATAACTCTACAACAAAGATGTGTATAGGTGCAAGTATGTGTAGAGTGTCGAACATAGGGAACACGTAGGTAGAACGGGGCAAATTAATGTTAAAAAATGACTGTGATGTATTTATCTATGTTTGTGCTATTTTTTGTGGCTTTTTAATTTTATAATTTTTAATTTTATTTTTAATTTATAATTTTATATTTGATTTTTAATTTTCTAATTTTGTATTTTCTTTTTATATATTATATATTTTTTCTTTTTTTTTAATTTATAAAATAAGATATATATATACATACAATAGAGGTAGAGAGATAATATTTATCTAAATAGGTTAAAATAATCAAAAATACAAGAAATACATATTTTTGGATTTTATATAATTTTTTACAGTTTTTATGGTTTTTCTGTTTTTTTTTATAATTTTTGTTGGTATTTTTTAAAGTTTAAAATACTCAAAACATTGAATGAATATAACAGCTGAAATTAAAATGGAGATGAAAAATATCAAATAGTAACAAAATTCTCCAAATTCATTTTAATTAAAGATAGTAAATAAATAAAATTCAGAAATAGGAAGTGTTTTTTTGTGATTTTTTAATGGTTTTTCATATTTTATAAAGGTTTTAGGGGTTTTTCCATTTTTATGAGTTTTCTTTTACATTTTTAGTGGTTTTTGGCCTGAAAGTAAAACACACAGAAATAAATAAAATATACTTTTGAGGGAATTTTCCAAAGAGTTTTTATAATTTTAATATATTTTTTAGTGCAAACAGGGGCAAAAATACACATTTTTTATTTTTTCTAAATAATAAAAGGCTCCAAAAATGTAAAATAAAAATATGGCGTTGAGGCGTAATGCAACAGGAACTTATGCCTATTTTTGAGTTTTTTTTAGATTTTGATTGATGCATTAAATAAAACTAGAAGCAAAGAGAAAACACAACCCTAACAAGGGTATTTGTGTAAATATATAAAAGTCCAAGGGCCAAGTTGCAAATTTCATTGAAATAATGTACGTCTATAGAAAGTTAATTGACCAAATATAAAAAAAAATCCAAGGGGGCACCCTTGCAAAATCACCAAGACTCACGTACTGGGCACATGCGCCTAGCGAGGACTGAAAGGCAATTTAACAAAATTCCAGGGGCTAACTTGCAAAAAGTCCAAAAAGTTTATAACTGCATTAAAATGTTTGAGGACTGAACAGAAATGATAAAAGCCCAAGAGGCCTGTCCGCAAAAGGTCCTCCTCACGTGGTCGCCCACGTGAGGTGACGTGGCTAGGACTAAACTGCAAATCTGAAAAGTTTGAGGGTCGAGTTATAAATATTACAAAAATTTTAGAGCAGCAAAGGAAAATTTATGAACTAATATTTAATTATAAAAATGGCGAGAGTTGGAGTGCAAAATACCCAAACCAAAGGTAGATCAGACAGCTAATATCTTCCACTTATGCCACGTGTCACGTTCTTAGGCACCGATGACGCTTCGCACAGATGGTTGAGATTAGATCTCAGCGTGGAGATCTACAGTGCTGGTGAAGTTTGATCAGACGACGGCTGGCAGATCTGGCACCCCTCTTGGATCGGACGGCTGGGACCTCCCCTGTAAGGACAGAGATGAATCCAGCTAGGTCCGAACTTTCAATCACTCGTATCTCCTCCCTCCGGCCGGAGAAGAGACTCCCACGAAGCGCAAAAGCCTCCTGGAGGTCGTACGCACCAGCGGTGGGCACAAATGTGCTCCAGTAGGCCTCTGGGAAGCCCTCGAGGTTGGGAGGAGGCGAGGTGCTCCAGGTGCCTTGACGTCCTCCAAAAATCGACCCCTAATGGGGTCTTAAGCCTTCAGGTCTTGCAAAAAAAAGTGAAGATGTCGAGGGCAAAATGCCTCGACCCCGCAGCGGGGGCGTTGGAGGGCAGAGGATGTAAAAAAGGAGCTCGCCGGATCAAGCTCCGGTGAGGTGGTGGAGATGATGATTAGTTGGGTTTTAATTGAAACAAGAGATGGGGGTCGATTCCTACAACTCAGGCGAAACTAAAAATGCAAGAAAAATAAAAGGGAATGCGAATTTCAATGGTCAAAAGACCAGAGGTGGAATTCACGGCTGTTGGCCGGAGATGGAGGTTGGAGCCACTCCTCGACCCTTGCCTGAGCTCCCCTCGCCTCGCTTTGGCGCCCCTGTCACCAGCGTCAATCGACGCATGAAGAGAGAGTCAAAATAGGTCCAAAAAGGGTTTAAACTTCAAAGGGAAGAAGGAGGTGTGGTTTTGTACAATGACTCTATGTCTCCAAAGATCGATGCGGTGGCAACAATTCAGTGGCCTGATGGCCAAGGAAAGATATGGGCGAGCTCCTCGATGAATGGGGAACAAAAGTCAAGAAGGGGGCAGGGTGATTTGGTGAAAGCATAGGCCTCGAAAAAATCGAGAAGAAGGGGGAGAAACGTGGTCTGACAACTTGCAGGAGGGGGGTTCAGACACTTGACTGGAGGTCAACTATTTGAGCCACCTGGTTAGTCCACGTGGACCAACCAGGAAAGACCTCATAAAAAAGAATTGTAAAATCATTTAAAAATAATAAACGAATTTATTAAATTTAGATTATTAAATGAAAAATATTTATTATTTTATGAAGTATTTTATGATGATTTTTATTTATTTTTTAGAGGTTTGAAGTTACAAGTTACCTTTTATGGGCTATATAGGTATATTCATATATGTATTTTGATGTTTTATTTTTATTTTGTATTTTTAATTATATTAATTTGTTTATTATTTTATATATTTATATCTTATTTTTATAAAATACATATATTTTTATTTTATTTTTCTAATATAATGTGTATAATTAAATAAATAGACATATTATTTATATAGGTATAAGTATAGGTATTTTACCTATGTATTTTATACAAGTATTTTATTTTTGTGTTTTAATGATGTTTTTTTTCCAGTTTTAATATACACATATATTATAGATACTATTTAATAAAAATAATGAATAATAAATAAATTGAATATTTTAATCATTATAACTATTCAAAAGGGGTCCAAAACTCAACTTTCAAATCGTAACTCCAAAAAATATGAAACCACCTTCATTAAATAGCTTATTAAAAGTTATATACAATTAAAGTGTGATTTTGAGACATTTTGAGTTTTATTTGAGAGTTATAGGTCTAGGAAATTAGGATTTTGGAATTTTATTCAGATTATTACTTTTTATCTTTATAATATTTTTGTGTGAAATCAGTTTTGTATGTTTCTATATTTAATTATCTACAACTTTCATGTTCAAAGTTTCTTTATTTGAAGTATAAAAGGTGGAATTAAAAATAGGTCCCAAAATGAAGGAAAATGAATAAAATAAAGGGTTTTTATCACTTGTGCCCCTCCGAGATCTCGCAATTTCAGTTATGCCCCCATCTTTTTGGTAATATCAGTTGTACCCCTCACTTCTTGCTATTTTTATCACTTGTGCCCCTCAGGTTAGTGATCGTCCATCCACAGTGGAAACAGACGTTAACTTTGAGGACATAAGCAGTATTAATTTAAAAAAAGGGTTATATGGTCATTTTATACCATCTTCCTCATCCTCTTCTTCTTCCTCCTCTCCCCCCATCCTCTTCCCCCTCCTCCAAGATCCTCCTCCTCCCTCTCTGCCTGAAACTCCTCCCCAACCCGCACCACCTCCTCGCTCCGCCCCGAGCTCCACGTACCTCCTCCCAGCCCGCAGCCCCTGCCCCTGCCCCACGCCGCCCAGCTCCACCCCGAGCTCCCCGCACCTCCTCCCAGCCCGCCACCCCCGCCCCTCCCCCACGTCACCCAGGCCCTACTCCCCTGGGACGCCCCCTCTCCTCCCTCGCGCCGCCCAGCCCCGCACCGCGCTGCTCCCGCCCCTGCCCCGTGCCGCCCCGCACCTACTCCCCTGGGCTGCCACCTCCCCTCCCCTGCGCCGCTCCCACACCGCCCAGCCCCGCACTGCGCGACCACCATGGCCCACTTCATCTCCGCCCACAAGACCCACATCAAGGACTACCTCTCCTGCCTCTCTATTTAAACCCGTATCGCCGGCGTTGTCACAGAGTTTGTCACAACCATGGTCGACGCCGCTAACAAGCTCGGGCTCCCCTCCTTCATCTGTTTCCCCTCTAGTATCGCCTGCCTCAACACTATCGTCTTCCCCCCACCTTTCTCCGGTGTCCACAACACCGACGAGCTTGTCAACATCGATGGAATCTCCCCGGTGCCAAGGGCCGCGCTCCCAGGCGCCACGGCCGTCCCCGATGGATACGAGACTTTCACGTACCACGTACGCCACTTTCGGGAAGCGAAGGGGGTCATCATCAACGCCTTTGAAGATCTCGAACCAGTTGTTCTCAATGCCTTGGGAAGCTCCCACTTGCCTCCGATTTACCCCATGGGGCCTCTTCTCTCACCCTCTAACATCACCTCCGGGCACAAGTGCATCAAGTGGCTGGACAAGCAGCCGCCGCGTTCCATCACATTCCTCTGTTTTGGGAGCATGGGTTGCTTCGAGGTGGACCAGGTGAGGGAGATAGCACTTGGGCTGAAGCTTAGCAGGTACAGGTTTTTGTGGATTCTTCGGCGGAAAGCCAAGGAACCCAACAACCCGCCGGAAGACAGGGAATTGGACAGAAAGCAAAGGAACCAAACAGCCCTGGAAAGCATGCGGCATGTGGCTGGCAATGTCTAGGACAACAGGAGGGCGTGGTGTGGTCATGCACGTTACAGGCGCAGGCGAACTCCGACGAACTCCGGGTGGAGAGGGAGGAGGAGGAGGTTGGAGGAGGAAGAAGTGGGGTCTGGACAATAATACCCCTCTTAACTACACTAAGGTTTGGAAAAACCATGATTAAGTCAATTCATTGATGGTCAATCTGACGGAAGGGCACAACTGATGACGGAGAAAGAAGTGAGGGGCACAACTGATATTACCAAAAAGATAGGGGCATAACTGAAATTATGAGATCTCGGAGGGGTACAAGTGATAAAAACCCTAAAATAAAAGGGGTATTTTATTGGTTTTTGGCCCTTATCTCCCCTACATTATTCCTTATCAACCTAGCCATTGAGATACCTAGGTCTCATGGTTTTGGGTCATAAAATATTTGCAACATTTTATTCTTTTTCTTTTTTTTTCTTTTCTTTATTCTATAATTTTGACATTAAAAATAGTATTTTTATACACATTTTGTACACAAATGCATACACGGATTTACTAGGGTTTCGAAGACCAAAATGATAGAATAAAGATGATGAAATGGAGATTCATCATCCCCCTATACTTGCCTTTGCTAGTCCCTAGAAAACACTTGTGCCATAAGTGCAGAAAAAGAAAAACAAAGAAAAGAAAATAAGAAAGATGGATTAAATTTAATTATCAAACTTGTCTTCACAAAATCAAAGTTTGGAGCTTAAGTCGGACCTTTGGAATTTTAGTGTGGGCAGAACCTTAATGGGAATCGGATTTGAAATCCAACAGCCTTTGAGAATCCCAAGACTCTGCTCAAGTCCCCTCAACAGCCAGGTCAGAATACTTCAACTCATACGCAAACCCTTACGACTATGAATCTGACTCGTATAATGTATGTTATAGTGGATCTCCCCAATTGGAATGACAAAAAGATTGACTTCTGCAGCATGACAACCCAATGATTCACTAATCCAACAACTCCTTCCTCGAGGAGCGGGGTATTCCCTTTTAAGCTCTAGAGGAGGGGGTGAAGAGAAGAGTGGACGGTAGCCAGTGTAGCCGACTATCCTAAGTTGCAAGACCAGTGTAGTCAAGTCATCTAGCTGCAGGCTCACATAATTTGACTTTGAAGCTCAAGCTTGCTTATTTTCTATAAAACATATACACTCCGACAGGTATTTTATTTTTATACAGGCATGTCCACTTTTTGGAGTTTTTTTCTCTTTTTTTGAAATACTAGTTACAGCAGCATATACATAAGGAGCTTTTCCTCTTGAGCCAGTAGACTATCCCTCTTTTGAAGCTTTATTGCAACCCACACTCTCCTGTCTTCAAAACTCATCATCACCATACAGGTTGGGATGTACTTCCTTCTCTAGAGGAGGACAAATGTTTCCACTTGTGTGCGTCTCATACTGGCAAATCCAACCCCCTCACCACTCCAACTGAGTTGAGCCAAATGAAAGGTGCAGGTGTCCAAGTTAGGTCATTATCAACAAGAGTCGTGCGTGTGCTCCGAAATATTCTACTTAGGCAGTCAAGAATCCATTGAACCAAGTCTCGTAATCCTCAAAGAATTAAGTCAACTAGACCTGAAGTACCACAATTCCAGTTTCTATAAGGTTCCTGTTAATTAGGTAGACTTTAAGGTCCAACCAAGCTCCAATCTCCAGATTTTACTTAGACTCGTTCAACTATCAAACTCAATCTGAAAAATGCTAATGCCATGCAAATGCAGAAAATATTTTGAGATGTAATTTTTCAAAGATTTTGATCTTTTTATTAATTTTTGTAAAAGATGATGCATATGCGTTTTTTGTATTTTAATTTTGCAAATGTTTTTTGTGATTTTTGAAAATAAAAGCTTTTGGCAAAAAACTAGGTACAAATATTTACACAGAGACTTATCTTATATTTACAAGATTAGGTTTTAAGGATTTACAAGGGGTAAGTGCTCAATTTTATATATCTATATATAAAGAATTTTAGTGTGATACATATATTCCTCAAACTTATTTGAAAAGGATTTTTCAAACAATTTTTTAAAACTGCAGTCGAAAATAATTTTTTACAAACAATTTTTACAAACATGTTACCGACCCTACTTAATTGTGGGAAAAGGCTTTGTTGTTGTTGTAATTTTTCAAACATGTACATATATTTGAAAATCATTTTGCAAAGGGTTTTCAAAGATTATAGATAGATTTTTCAAAATATTTTTGCAATCATTTTCAAAACATTTGCAAATAGTTTTTCAATATTTTTATTTCACACAAATAGAATAAGTATTACAAACAAAATAATTTTACAAAGGTTGAAAATATTGAATAAAATATTTTCCAAATAGTTTCCAAAAGATTTTACAAAAAGATTTTCAAACTATTTTTTAAACATTTTGCAAAAATATTTTCACCTGATTTATTAATCAATAAATATAAAAGGAATTTGAGGAATAATCAACATCTTTTTATTAGGTGATTTTAATGAATTTAATTAGTGTTTTTAGCCATATTTATTAATAAAAAATACGAAAGTACGAGTTATGGCTAAAGTATATACACAGTATATACGACCCCCTATACTTAGCTTGAGCTATGTCCTCATAGATCAGAGAAAAAAAGAGAAGACATAACTCGTACTGAGTATAGGAAAATCTAAAGAATAAACGAACGTAGAAATGAACCAATGAGAAGATGACCGTCCCTCCTATACTTAGGATCATATAATCCTAAGTATAGTTACTGTACACAAAGCAGGGAGGGTCAAGGGTGGGAATGAACAGATCGTACTCAGACTATCTCCCCCTATACTTAAGATAAGATATCCTTAAGTATAGACAAGAAGAGGAGACATTGGAGAGGATCAAAGAATAGAAGAACTCGGGGTGCATACCCCCTATACTTAGGACAAAGCACGTCCTAAGTATAGAAGACTGACAAAATGGGACGGCACCATTTCGGTAGAAAAAAATAGAAAAATAAAAGAAGAAAAGAGATGAAGATGGAAGAAGAGATCAGAGGATGTACGCATCACTCCCCCTATACTTAGGGTAAAAGAAGCCCTAAGTATAGGCAATAACTGGAGTAATGAAACATACTGACGAATGAACACTCGGCTCATCCACCTCCCTATACTTAGGACAAAGTACGTCCTAAGTAAGGCAAACACAAGAATGGGTGGATGAGTGACGAGTCCGTGAATCACGTGCGTAAAAGTTGTTTTTAATTTTTGTGAGTGAAAATAATAATGCGTGTCATCGTTCGTTGTAGGCAGCGATCGGAATCAGTCAAGAAATAACAACAAATATTATTCAATTTTTAATCGAGTGGTTTTATGTTTATTTTACTTGGGCAAGTCCCAAGGTCGATCACAAGGAGGCAAAGGAACAACCTAGTTTAATGTCTATCAAGATCCATGCACGGTTTTCAATGCGGTCTTTTTTTTGGAATTTTTAATGCAAATAAAGGACGTAGGATGCAATTTTGGCCTATTTTAGGGACTAAAATGTAAATTGCATTCAAACAATGTCCGAAAAATATGAAACTTGGCCACAATGCAAAATATGATGAAATAAATGTAATGTAATTTTTTTGGAATTTTTGGATGCAATATAATATTTTTTATGAATTTTTAAATGCAAATAAAATGAATTTCAATATTTAATTATAATAAATATAAAACCTAGTTATTTTCAGGGGATAAAATAATCTAAGATCTATCACGAGGTGATGGATCTCAGAAAAATCCGAAACCTCGAAAACATGAGGTTTAATACCTATTAAAAATTAAATAGTGAAATGTGCAAGATGATTTTTATAGGACAAAGTATGCATACAAATGCAAATCTTTTTAGGCACAATGTCAAGCACAATTAATTCTACGATATGTGATTTTTCGGGGAATTTTAGAGCAACGGTTAATCAATGGTAATTTTAAGAGCATAGAATTTGTAAAGTTTGCAAATTTCTACAAAATAATTAATTATTAATTAACCGATGATCAAATAAATGTCCAAAATATGTCAAAATGTAGAGAATTGCTTGACAAACAAAATGCTATTTTTGATTGATAAAATAATGTAGAGAAGAGGTTCAAAATAGAGGGAGAAGACATGGATATAAATGCAATTTAAATAAAAAAATAAAATGCAGAAGGAGGGACTTATATGAAATTTACTAAAAAATGAAGGGCGAATTTGCAAATATGCCAGGGGTCACGTGTGGTGCACGTGACCTTCTGGATTTGGACTTTAACGCAGTATGGTGGAACCTCCAAGGGGTGCTTGCAAATTACCCCGTGGTCACGTGCGGTGCACATAACCCGGGGGATGACATAATGCTGACGTACTTTCCCCCATGCACACGTGGAGTGCGTGCGGGGGGGCCTCGGGGCTACTGCACCCGGCTCTGGCAGTGGAGGCTCGGCTCCTCCTGGCTGTGGTGTTGGCGGAAGTTGGCCGGGACAGGCTGCTGCTCCTGGAGGTGGCTCAGGCGAACGCGGAGTAGGGCCAACGAACGAGCGAGAGCTTCTGGAAGTTGTCGAGGGTGCGGAGGTGATGATGGTGGAGGAGCGTGTCGAAGAAGATGGGTCCAATGGCCGACACACAGCCGGCGGACGTCGAGGCAGAGGACGGTGGTAGTCGAGGTTGCTCGTCAGTGTTCGGAGTCGAACGTTGATGGAGGAGGCTGGAGACGAAGGCAGTCGGTGGCGAGACGGAGATGGCGGCGAAGAAGGTGATCGTCGTCGTTGGCTCGACGCAGGAGGTGGAGCAAGGGCAGTACGCCGGGAGGGCGCTGCTACGAGTAGGAGGGGCTCAGACCTCGCCGGAGCTCGGAGGAGCTACCAAGGCACTGTCACCGCCTGATGGGGGATCTCCTCCTTGCTATGGAATCGTCGGATAGTTTGGACTGGGGGTGGCGAGGTGGTTTTATAGGGTGCCGGAGATGCGCGGGTGCTTGGGTGGTTGCGAAGATCACAGGGGCGACGGCTGGATGCGAGGTCAAGGGCGGAGGACTCAGGGCGATGGCCGTTGCGAGAAGAGTGGGCGGAGATCTCAGTGGAAGGGCAGCGGCGGTTCCGAATCGAGGGGGAAGACCAAGGTGGATGGCCGTCCGATCGGCCGAGATCGGACGGCCATTGATGTGACACGTGGTAGGTGAGACAACGACACACATGCGGAGCACGTGCCTGGGAGGCACGTGCGATGCACGTGCGTCCCTTTAATAATAATTTTTTATAAAAATGAAAATATAAAAAGGCTAAAAAATGCTGACACGTGGCAGCACCAGGTGCTTCCACGTGTCCCAAAATTCGAAAATAAAAGATTTTATAAAATCGATAAAAAATAGTAAATGACCTCGGATAAAAAAAGTTTCCTTAAAAAAATGCTCGTCTCGACGAGATCTACAACTTTCATGAAGACATCAAAGCCAAAATCGGTCAAATTCATGAAGTGATATTTTTGGGGTATCCCATGTACATATAATACCTAGATTTTTGGGTTTTCTATTTTCTTGTCATTTTTAAACAAGATAAAAAATCTGGAAAAATATAGAGAAATCAAATATAAATAAAAGACATCTGAATCTATTTTTTTGGATTTTTATTAATTAAGAGAGTATTTACAAAAATACATGTCAAAAACCGCTAAAATATTATAATGTACAAAAGAGGCCCGAAACCCAACTTTCCACATACGAGCTCCGATTCACTTGAACTTGGTCTTGTTTTGAAGGTAATTGAATGTGCATTAGTTCAAAAGTGAGTAGGATCAGATCAGACACTTGATGGGGAAGATATGGGGTTTTTAGTCTGAAAATCCTGAAACTACGGTTTGGGTTTTTGGTCCATTTATTTGTGTTTAATATTTTTTTTGTATTTTTTATTTATTCTTGTTAGTGATATGTACACGGTGGCGGTAGTTTTGTGTCATTCAGAGTTAGCATGATGGAGTTAAAAATTCGGGAAATTAGGCTATTTACAGGTCAACTTTTGCTTGGATTTTTGGCTTCTTATTTTGTGCAAAAATTAATGCTAAAATGCAATTCTTATGAAAACATGCATGAATGCTAATTATGCAGAATAGATGCAGAAATGCTGATGATTTTGAGGGAATGGAGCTTAATTAATGAGACTTAGAGTGATGAATCTGAGATTCATCATCCCCCTATACTTAAACAATGCTCGTCCCTGAGCATCAAAAAGAAATACCATGAGGTGAAATGATATTGGGTTCCAAACCAAGACCATGAGCTGAAGGTGAAATTGAAACTAACCTTGACCTTTGGATTAATAGTGTGTCAGTGTGAGACTTAGAATTTTAAAATCAACAGTCCTCAAGTTCTACACATCATTGAGACAGTTTCGGCTCAGAAGTCATCTTAGATCAATCCTCTTCCCAAAGTATACCCTATGAACATTGAATAACCGACTCCTGTGTGTGAAGGGTTTTAGCTCTTCCCATCCAGAATGCCGGACTACCATGCTCCTCTGCTCTCCAGTAACTTGTCCTCGGGGAGTCAGGTATTTCCTTCTAAGGTCTGTCGCACTGTGTTCACAATCGAATTGAGGGAGAAGATAGAAGAAGGGGAAAAGAACTGGATGGTGGCCAGTGTAGTCACCTCTCCTTGTGAAGATGGCCAGTGTAACCGAGTCTCCACCAAGATCTGCATGTTTTCTTGAAGCTTGGACCTTTTTGGTCAAATTTTTATTTGGTAGAATGCTTCTTTGTATTTGGAATTTTTGGTTGTTCTGCTTGGATCTTGTTGTGCCCCTACGGATATAGAATCTTTTTGTTCCGATATTTTTTGGGGTCATAGAAAAAATTGTGCCCAGCCGTCCATCCTTTTCCGAAGCTTTATTTCAACCCGATTCCGGTCTTTAGATTTCCATGCTACCAGAAAAGAGACTCACACAGTCTTCCAACATCCCATCTGAGTTGAGCTAAGTGCATAGTGCGAGAGTACAAATTAATTTCCTATTCGAAAGTTGTACCCAGAATGAAGAGACCAGGTTAGACACTAAGAGTCAAACGCTGTACATTGTCATGTGGAACTTAAAGAATTAAGTCAAAAGACCTGAAGCTCTTAAAATCCAATTTCTCGGTGAAGTTCCTCTGAAAATTAGGTGGATTAAGGTCAAGTCCAGACCACTCTCAGTTTCGGCTCATAACTCGGTTCAGAACCCAATGACTTTTCACAGATGCAAATGCATGTGATGTTGGATGAAGTGCAGGTGTGTGAAATGTAGACACTTTTTTTTATTTTTTTTTCAAAAATGAAATAAGAAGCCAATTTTTTTCAAAAATTTTGGGCAAAGTTAGTGTTAGTATCAAAAAACTTTTTTTTAAAGATTACCCACCCCGTAAATACATATAGACTTACGTGAAAGTATGAGATATGGGTAAAATATATATGAAGTATATACACAGACCCCCCATACATAGCGAGTGCTGTGTCCTCAGAGCACAAGAAGCGGAAAAAAGACATAGCTCGGGGCTAAGCGTAAGGGAGAAAAGAAAAAATGAAAAGAAAAATGAAGCGTTCGGGATATGTGAATGAGGAGAGTATAGACAGGTGGGTGTCGGTTCCTCTTATACTTAGGCTCTGATCAAACTAAGTACGGAAGGAGGGTGGAAATGGAGCGATTGGGAGAATGAGAAGGATGGTATATACAGATGGCATCGGTCCCCCCTATATTTAGGACTTGGCCTAAGTAGAGGAAGAAGCTGTACAAGGAGACCGATGTGGTCGGGAGGGAGGGTGGGTAGCCGATGATTAAGGTGGTTTTCGGCTGATCTTCTTGTGAGCCTGCGGTAGGAGATCGTAATGATGAGTCGGAGATGAGGCATATGATTCCCAACTATGATCAGTGTCATCCTCAGAAAAATCATGATGGATAATAGATGAAGTATTTGAATCAGATGAAAGATATCCATCATCAGAGTTATCCTCGGAGGAATAGTATTTGACAGGGATAATTACACCCATAACCCTGAGTAATTTCGTAATAACATTCATAACCCTAGATAATAACGAATTACGCTTAGGACCCTGAATAACTGTGCCATCTTACACCTATACCATTCCGTTACTTTATTTTTTAACTCAACCAGATGATTGAGTTAATCTAACTACTTAACGATCTAATGACTAAAATTTAATCTAAGTAAAAAAATAACTATATTTTCTCTTTGTATGGAGCCAACTCCTGCATGCATAATCCATGCGGCCGGAAGGGAGGAGATCAATCAAAAGACATTGTAAACACGATGGAGCCAACCCCTGCATCAGCATGGTGGACAGTTGCGACGGGCGGGCCTGCAGAAGAACGATGGAGGGAATCAACACGACTGGGGGAGGGGGGCTTCGGTTGAGGGTGGGGGTCTGTCTGCTGGGATGCTTCAGTCGGTTGAGGGGGGGCTTCGGTAGAGGGTGGGGGGTCTGTCTACTGGGATGCTTCAGTCGATTGTGGGGGGTAGGGGCTGGGGTCTTCGGTCGGGGCGAGGGAGGGAGATGGGGGGTCTAGCGAGCAGCTTCAGATGAGGGGATCGACCACGGGGAGTTTCGGTCGGTCGAGCGGGAGCTGCAGGTCAGTTGACACGGGGGGGGGGGGGGGGGTGGGGGGGCTTTGTCGCGGTGGGGCAGGGAGATGGGGGTCTGGAGGGCGAGCTTCGGATGGGGGATCGACTACGGGGGAGCGGTTGGCGCCGGGGGGGGGGGCGGGGGGGGGGAGGCGGGGGAGAGGGGGAGGTGGAGGGGGGGAGGGGGGGAGGGGGGCTGCTGCGGCACTTCTGCGGGTGGCGAGCAGCCAATAGCTGCTTTGGGGCTCGGTAGGAGCATGCAGCTTCGACAGAGGACCATGGGGTTCGGCAGGAGCATATGGGTTTAGCAGAGGGCTTCAGCAGGAGCATGGGGGCAAAGGAGCATGCAGGAAGAGGAGGGATTCTACGGGCGATGAGCAGGCATCGGCTTTAGGGTTCGGCAGGAGCATGCGGGTTCGGCAGAGGAGGGATTCGGGCTTCAGTAGGAGCATGGGGTTCTGTGGGAAAGAGGAGGCTTCGGCAGGAGCTCGGTTAGCGAGTGGGGTGATAGGGGGCTTCGAGACAGATCGGGACAGGGGAAGCTCGACCCGCAGGGGGCTTGGGGACAGGGGAAGCTCGGTTCGTCGGGGGGTGTTTTGGGAGATGCTGGGATCGGTTGTAGAGGTGCTCGATGATGGGGAGGGGTGCATGGTCTGGAGGAGCTCGATGCATGTCCTGGAGGATGAGGTGGTGCTGGTTTGGCTGGGGGAAAGGGGAAGGATGGCATGTTTGTAAATAAGAATAGATATTAGGGATAATTTTGTATTTTTTTAACGGAAACCGTCATACATAACAGCTATCTCAAACAAATAATGACACAGGGTTATGTCATGTAAGAGTTAAGCATTACGCAGGGTTTCTCATGTAATTCACAATTATGCAGGGTTATGAATGTTATTGCAAAATTACTCAGGGTTATGGGTGTAATTATCCTATTTGAAAGTGGACATACTCCAAGTATTCATGTCTTTTTGTTTCTTCAGTTGTTTCCTTAGAATTCGTTCCTTCTTGGGTCAATCGGGTTTGTCCTCGGCTGAATATTCAGAAGCACTGGTCTCGGTCAGCTCATACGAAATAATTCCAGTGTACTTGAAGAGGACAGGAGCATCAACTTTGGATGAGTAGTAGTTAGGAACGGGAGTTGTCCAACGAGAATTGAATTTTGGATCCTTGCGAAGATATGGCTTTAGAGCTACCGAACAAACTTCACTCATGTAGACTACCTTTTCCGGACCTGATGAGGGATCGTCAGCTGATTCCTCTTCCGAAAGGTCAAAGGTGACTCTCTTTTTATTTCTTCGTGAAGGTGTCGGTTCACTTGAGTATCCAGATGAATAGCCATTGGAATTCTCTTTGGTCGGTGCTCGGCTTGTGTGTTTGTTCTTAGTATCCTGAATGTTTGAGCACTCTCGATTTGGGATGATTTGGTCAAGATATTCAGAGATGTTGCTCCAGGGTGCGACCATGCATATGTCTCAGGATCGTAGTAGAAGGATTTTGTCTATTTTGAGATCTGCGGGGATTGAAATACTGGGAGAGTCTCTGCATGTTCTTTCTCAATTGATTCGATGATGGAGCATTCCTGTGTCGAGTTTATGTAATACATGTAGTCAGAGTAGGTTGACCCAGGGTGTGCCCATGCATAAGTCTCCGGATCATATGATTCATATACATGATTCTCCATGGTGAGAGTGACTGGGAATGGAGCAGGGGGAAGATTCTCTAAACCGATAGTCTCATCAACAACCGCTATCTCAGGTGTGGCTGCAGGGTAGGGCTCTTCTACTGTTTCATGGTTATGGTTGTCGGGGACTTCGTGGATTGCCTCAGAAGATCGTGGTTCCTCAAAGATATGGTCAGATCTAAGTGCTTCCAATGCTGTGAAATTGATTTCCCGAGTCTCACAATCAATAATTGCCTTAGCCAATGCTAAGAACGGCTTTTCCGAGAATAATTAGAGACTAGGTGAATTCTCCTTGATGCTCAATATCAATGATCGTGAATTCTACTTTGAGCAGAGCACCTTGGAATTTCATGATGACAGAAATGGTTCCTCTCAGCAGTTTTATCGATCGGTCCACCAATTGAACAATGTCTCGTAATTTCCTGATTGGTCCAAGTTTGAGTTCGTGAAATACAGAGGTCGAGAGGATATTGATCGGTGAATTGTCATCAATCCGAGCATGGGTGAAAATTGTGTCTTTGATTTTACAGTTAACTGTGAGCAACCGCTGCACTATGCGGCTCTTGATTTTTCTCCTCAACACCATGGAGGAGGCCATTGACAAGATATGTCTCTCGGTCTTCGTTCTAATCCTGCCCGTCTTTTTGATCATTAATTTATCCATTATAAATCCTTTGAGGTCGGGGAAGTGTTCAATGGCCTTTATAAAGGGAAGTTCAAAAATTAATTTCTTTTCCAATGCCTCCCGTACAGTAGGATCCAAATTTTGTAGATCTTCTTCAGTCTTTATTTTTATGAAGTTTTTTGGATTTTCAATTTTTTTGGTGTTATCGAATATTCTTATTTTTTGGTGTTTTCTTTATGGTGTGGTGTTGCGGTTTGTTCCTCAGATGAGCAGAGGTTCTGATGTTCGGAGTGAGGGTCAGAGGTATAATCATTTCTAGGGGAATAATATGCAGAAGTGATACTGTCAGAATCGTCCCTAGATCCCTGAATATCCTCAAAAATTGTAATCTTAGATCCAATCATTTCCTCATTCATTTTTATATCCGAGCTACCAGAGATTAAAATTAATCGATCGGCAAGTTCTTGAAATCTATCCTCCATTAAATCAAATTTCTTATTCATCCTCAAAATATTCTCCAAAATCTCTTCATGACCAAGCATGGGAGCAGTTGGGGTATGTTTTTGTAATTGAATGTCCTCTTCCATTTTTTCATATGTACTAGGAGAGGAGTCTCTTGAAATATCCAATATACGATCATCGTTTTTTGAAAGTATCTCCTCAATAATCATGGAAGGTGGCTGCTCATACGGTGTAGGTATGTGGAGTTGGTCCGAGGAGAGTTCAATCCTTTGAGTGGTCGGACCTTGATATTGTGGAGTCAGCATACATGGTTGATGTGTTCCTATGTGGTCAGCCCAATCCTCTGTATGAGTGAAGAGGGGGTTGTTATGTTCAATCCAAGATAATGATTGTTCGTTGGTGTTCAAGGGGAGGGTCGATGGAAGAGAAGAAGTGTTCAATTCGATCATGTGTTTATCTCCCATGAATAATGGATTGACATTTACCGAATATGAAGAATGAATTGTATGATCAGCGTAAAGAGGATTGATAAATGAAGAAGTAGAGACCTCAATCATTTGTTGGTTTGTCTGCTTTGAATACAAAGGGTTGTCATTCGTGAAACAGATTGGATTAGCAGAAGGAGATGGATTTATTGGTGGTTGAGGAGGAGGTGTTTTGGGTCTAACCAATACGAATTCATTTTCATAGTATAGCTCTGATGGATTCTCGGATAAACTTTCGACCATTTTTGAAACAGCTGAAAGGAATGAGGGGTTGGGTCTGCAAGAGTTATTGTACAAGAATTCCATGTTGAATTTTAAATCAAGAAAGGAGAGAGATGATTGCACTGGATAGTCAAGAGAAGTTTTATCAAATGTGCGGTTGTTGATTTTTGAAATCAGTTCACGCACACCAATGCAAACACAAATCAAACCCCGGGTTCACCAACACACACAATGAAGCCGTAAGAGTTCGGCTATTATCTTTTCAATTTTAGTTGGTGATAAATCAATCTTGGCAAAAATTTAGCGAGCTATTAGGTGCCGAAATTTTCGTAATGACTGGCCCGAAAAATCAGTAGTCAATATAAAAATTTGGATTTGGGGTTCTAACCTTAAGTGTCGTCTCTCCTGACTCAGAAAAAAATAAAATAATCCAAGGTCAGGGTTGTTCTCCCGCAAAAATTCTTGATTTTATGGATTCTTAAGATCGACTATATTTAGCAGTCCCAATTTTAATGAGGCGATCACTGAAAAATTATATGAGCACAAATACACGTCTACCGTCCAGTCCCAATTTCCTTTTAAAATTATGTGATAAAACAAGAGGGAGGAGTTCGGGAAAAGTCGATGCATGCGAAAACAATGATGTATGCTCAGTTAGAAGACTTACAATGCCTCCTCGCAATCTCCATGTGGGATGCAATACAAAATTGAAAAATTTTATTCTAAATGAGTGCAAGCCGATGAAAACCGCACCTAGGCAGAAAGTTCTATTAGCGGGAAAAGAATTGAGTTAAATTTTTGGCTAAATTGAACAATCTAATGTGTGTCTCAATTAACGTGCAGTGTGGCCTTAGATCCTACGAGCACAATCAAAAAAATAAAAATACTCTGAGAGCCGTATGTGCAGGTTTATCCTAGTCGCCACTCAAGTCGGGCCCCATCCTCACCGGAGAGTGAAACATGCCACAATACACCACATGAAAGTTAAAGGTCTTTTTACATGCGCGAGAGTCCAAACGGAAACTGCTGTAAATGAGCAAGTAAATAAAATTGCAGAAATTAAAAACCTAGACTCTACGCTCTCTCACGACTCGACTCGATCTTAGTTTAATTGCAGCTTTACGGATGTCGGTGAAGATGCGTCGGTTTCTTGAAAATCGCTCCACGTACGTCGGGTTCCTCGCAAGAAAAATAAGAGAGATAATGTAAGAGAGTGACTAAAAAAATAAAGAAGACAAGAAAAATAAATGCAGGAAAATAAATGAGATTTACAATGAACAATTCAGAGGTCAGACTACCCAAATGCGGAAAACTGAACAAAAATTTTTAAGACAAAAAACTAAATCGTTTGCCTCCCCGGCAACGGCGCCATCTGACGAGTCGGTGAATCACGCATGTAAAAGCTGTTTTTAATTTTTGTGAGTGAAAATAATAATGTGTGCCGTCGTTCGTTGTAGGCGGCGATCGGAATCAGTCAAGAAATAGCCACAAATATTATTCAATTTTTAATCGAGTGGTTTTATGTTTATTTTACTTGGACAAGTCCCAAAATCGATCACAAGGAGGCAAATAAACAACCTAGATTAATGTTTATCAAGATTCGTGCACGGTTTTCAAGGAGGTATTTTTTTTGGAATTTTTAATGCAAATAAAGGATGTAGGATGCAATTTTGGCCTATTTTAGAGACTAAAATGTAAATTGCATTCAAACAATGTCCGAAAAATACGAAACTTGACCACAATGCAAAATATGATGAAATAAATGTAATGTAATTTTTTTGGAATTTTTGGATGCAATATGATTTTTTTATGAATTTGTAAATGCAAACAAAATGAATTTCAATATTTAATTATGATAAATATCAAACCTACTTATTTTTAGGGGATAAAATTATCTAAAATCTATCACTAGGTGATGGATCTCAGAAAAATCCTAAACCTTGAAAACGTGTGGTTTTATACCTATTAAAAATTAAATAGTGAAATGTGCAAGATGATTTTTACAGGACAAAGTATGCATGCAAATGCAAATCTTTTTGGGCACAATGTCAAGCACAATTAATTCTACGACTTATGATTTTTCGGAGATTTTTAGAGCAACAGTTAATCAACGATAATTTTAATAGCAGTGAATGGGCAAAGTTTGCAAATTTCTATAAAATAATTAATTTTTAATTAACCGATGATCACATAAATGTCCACAATATGTCAAAATGTTGAGAATTGCTTGACAAACAAAATGCTATTTTTGGATTGATAAAATAATGTAGAGAAGAGGTTCAGAACAGATGGAGAAGACAGGGATATAAATGCAATTTAAATAAATAAATAAAATGCAGAAGGGGGGGACTTATATGAAATTACCTAAAATATGAAAGGTGAATTTGCAAATATGCCAGGGGTCACGTGCGGTGCACTTGACCTTCTAGATTTGGACTTTAACGCAGTATGGTGGAACCTCTAGGGGGTGCTTGCAAATTACCTCGTGGTCACGTGCGGTGCACGTGACCCGGGAGATGACGTAATGCTGACGTACGTTCCCCCACGCACGCGCGGAGTGCGTGCAGGGGGGCCTCGGGGCTACTGCACCCGGCTCTGGCGGTGGAGGCTCGGCTCCTCCTGGCTGTGGTGTTGGCGGAAGTTGGCCGGAACATGCTGCCAGTCTTGGAGGTGGCTTAGGCGAATGCGGAGTAGGGCCGACGAACGAGCAGGAGCTTCTGGCAGTTGTTGAGGGCGCGAAGGTGATGATGGTGGAGGAGCGTGTCGAAGAAGATGGGTCCAATGGCCGACACACGGCCGACGGACGTCGGGGCAGAGGACGGTGGTAGTCGAGGTTACTCGTCGGTGGTCAGAGTCGAACGTTGATGGAGGAGGCTGGAGACGAAGGTGGTTGGTGGCGAGACGGAGATGGAGGCGAAGAAGGCGATCGTCGTCGTTGGCTCGACGCAGGAGGAGGAGCAGGGGCAGTACTCCTGGAGGGCGCTGCTACGAGCAGGAGGGGCTCGGACCTCACCGGAGCTCGAAGGAGCTACCAAGGTGCTGTCACCGCCTGATGGGGGGGAGCTCCTCCTTGCTATGGAATCAGCGGATAGTTTGGATTGGGGGTGGAGAGGTGGTTTTATAGGGTGCCGGAGATGCACGGTGTAGTTGGGTGGTTGCAAAGATCACGGGGGCGACGGCTCTATGCGAGGTCAAGGGCTGAGGACTCGGGGCGATGGCCGTTGCGAGAAGAGTGGGCGGAGATCTCGGAGGAAGGGCAGCGACGGCTCCGAATCGAGGGGGAAGACGAAGGTGGATGGCCGTCCGATCGGCCGAGATCGAACGGCCATTGATGTGACACGTGGCAGGTGGAGGCACGTGCGACGCACGTGCGTCCCTTTAATAATAATTTTTTTATAAAAAGAAAATATAAAAAGGCTAAAAAATGCTGACACGTGGCAGCACCAGGTGCTGCCACGTGTCAACACCATAAAATTTAAAAATAAAAGATTTTGTAAAATCGATAAAAAATAGTAAATGACCTCGGATTAAAAAAGTTCCTTAACAAAAAATGCTCATCTCGACGAGATCTACAACTTTCATGAAGACATCAAAGCCAAAATCAGTCAAATGCATGAAGTGATATTTTTGGGGTATCCCATGTACATAGAATACCTAGATTTTTGGGTTTTCTATTTTTTGTCATTTTTAAACAAGATAAAAAATCCGAAAAAATATAGAGAAATCAAAGATAAATAAAAGACATCTAAATCTATTTTTTTATTTTTATTAATTAAGAGAGTATTTACAAAAATACAGGTCAAAAACAACTAAAATATATAATAACAAAATAGGCCCAAAATCCAACTTTCACATACGAGCTCCAATTCACTTGAACTTGGTCTTGTTTTGAAAGTAATTGAATGTGCATTAGTTCAAAAGTGAGTAGGATCAGATCGGACACTGGATGGGGAAGATATGGGTTTTTAGTTCGAAAATCCTGAAACTAGGGTTTGAGTTTTTGGTTCACTTATTTGGGTTTAATTATTTTTTTGTATTTTTTACTTATTCTTGTTAGTGATATGTACACAGTGGCAGTGGTTTTGTGTCATTCGGAGTTAGCATGAAGGAGCTAAAAATTCTGGAAATTAGGCTATTTACAGGTCAACTTTGGCTTGGATTTTTGGCTCCTTATTTTGTGCAAAAATTAATGCAAAATGCAATTCTTATGAAAACATGAATGAATGCTAATTATGCAGAATAGATGCAGAAATGTTGATGATTTTGAGGGAATGGAGCTTAATTAATGAGACTTAGAGTGATGAATCTGAGATTCATCAATGAGCGAAACGGAAGATGGACAGAGGTGAACAAGTGAGGATATACAACAGAGATGGATGGACATAGGATCAAGAAGGTAGAAAGAGGACCTTCTTGCGAGACCATTGAGAAATGGATCTGGCATGGTGCAGGTCGACATCGGGGTCCTCAGATGACACAATCCAAACATGGTCGACACGGTGAGCGTCCTCAGTGGTCCTAGAGTGTGAAGGCACTAACAGGTGAGTGGAAGAACTGCAACTAGGTCTGGCCTTGGGAGTCTCGATGATATCAAAGTGGAATGGGACGAACTCATCATCATCGGAAGAAGTAAGGTCAGTGTCGTCCTGCGAGGTCTCGTCCTGGTCAAAACCAAAAGGAACGAACTCACCAGTGGAAGTAGTCGAACTATGTTTGTCCTCTACAATCTCAACCGGGTCATCTTTCTCATCAAAAGGCCTGAATTCCTGAATGAAAGCAACAAGATCAAATTCAGCCTTAGTCTCATCAGTATCTGCCCTCCGCTTAATGGTGTCAATCGTGTAAATCCCACGGATGTCATCAACGCATCGTCAATCACATGAAGCAGAAACTCCAAGGTCTATGCTTTCCGAGTCTTCCTCCTTGGAGAGGAATTCTCAGTTCTCATCATCGGTTATAAAGAAAGTCTCTCTGATATCAAAATATAGATCATAGGCTTCAGGGTCGGCTAACACAGGCACACTCTCGTGGGATGCAGGTCTTTGGTCCGTGATAGGTGTAGTGATCAACATATCGCTCCCGATATCAGAACAGAATCGAATCTCTCCTGATCCGTAATCAATAACGGCTCTCGCAGAGGCAAGAAATTGTCGTCCTAGGATGATTGGAGGACACTCCACATGGGTAGAGGTCTCCATGGGTAAGACAACAAAATCTGTCGCAAAGCTCATGCCCTGAATCAGGATGACGACGTTCTCAAGAATACCCTTCGGCCTCTTTATCGGTGTTATATTAATCGAAGCACTGCCATCGAGGAGAGTGTTATCACATAAATGGTCAGAGATGGTGCAGCTCACAAGAGGTGTGACAGTGTTCTTCTTCCTAGAAAATGGATGATGAGCAATGGCATTGGCAGTGGCCATGGTCAGGATATGATGCTCAGATCTGCTCCTCTGCTTTCTCTTCTTATGAAGAGGAGCAGATAAATTGGTCATGGCAAACTGAAGTGGGGCACAGATGATCTCATGTATGGTAGCCACCACTTCGAGTTCAGTCAATAATTTTTTCAATTTTTGGACCTCCCTCATATAAGGGAGGAGATCAGAATCAGCATATACATGAGGACAACCAAGAGCAGTCTGTACAGCGGCATCCTCGGGGTCAAAGGTGGGATATGTGAGTACAAGTGTGGTCAACAGGTCTAGCACGTGGTACCTCTCCTTACAAGTTGAATCAACCAAAGGTCTCCCAAATTCTTTTTGTTTTTTTTTTTAAATTTTCTCATTTTTTTGTATTTTAGGAGATTGCAAGCTCCCATGGAAATCCTCGAATGAACCCATATCATCAAATGGTGGAATATTGTGGTCGCTTTTATTTATACTAGTGAGGTTGTCAATCTCCTATCTCATATGATCCATTATCTGGGTCAAGTGCTCAAGGGAGGATCATGAAAGGTGACTCCAATAGATCAGTCTCGGGTGGATGTGAAGGTGGAAAATATGGAGGTGGAGATGGGTGTGGATAACAGTCCGAGGTCTGATACTGTGGCTGAGGAAGGTACGTACAAAAATCAAAAAAATAGGAGGAAGATCCTCCTGATAAAAAGGAGGTGGACTGGCTAGAGTGAACGAGGGATCTGCAAAGTCCGGATAGAAAATGCTCCAGTCAACCATCTAAAAACAAAAAGAAAAATGATCGGGAGAGTATGAAGGTCAAATCAAGAGAGTGAAGAAGAAGGCGCAAATGCACAGAGGCGATCTAGAATGCACACAAGCAATCACAAACAAATACACACAAAACAAAACCCTCAATTCACCTACTCAACTCGTGAAGACCGCAAATGCGGTCTTTTTATCTTGTCTATTTTTAAAGTTAGGTGAGAAGTCAAAATATTACGCAAACACTTAGGAGGCTGAATAGGATTTGGGCACTAGTACTTAGGGTTTGTGCGAGCAAATAAACGCGAAGACAATGAGGGGATTACTCGCCTCAAGATAAATGATTTTCTTTTTGGTCTTTTTTAGGGTCATGTAATATTAACAGTCCCAATTTATTAGTTATTACTTTTTTTGGATGTTTAGTGAGAATGCATGCGCCTATCGATGATTCAATTTCTTTAAGCACCTACGTGATCAAAATCCGAGGGAGAGGATAAAAAGTAATGCAAGCAGCAAACGATGATGAATGCTAAAGCGTAAATGCTCACCTTGCCTCCAGCACTCTACATGCAAGGATGTTCAACGGAATTGAAACCTATATCCTAGTGTGAGAAACTACTATTAGCGTGAAGAACAATATTTCAAAATTTGACTAAGTCCAAACTAGACTCTAGGTGCATGCAAGGTTATTAGGTGTTTGGACCTAATGCTAACGACAAGCAGTTCCTACAGCTAAGGGCTCAATCACACATAAGAAATAAAAGCAAAATCGAAAAATAAATGGAGAAAAGGTGATGAAAACCGACAAAACTGCGGTGAGACCCCAAGTCAACAATCACTTGGAAATTGGGCCCGAAAGTCCAAAGTTCAGCGTACCTGTATTGTTACAAATAATAAGGGTCTATCTCTCACTTAAATTATAGAAATAAATACAAGAAAATAAAAATGGAGCTCGGTCTTCAAAAATCCCTCTACATCTCCTTCAGTGCTAGGCAAGCAGAAGCCGACTTCACGTGGGTGCATAGGCACCTAGGTTAGAGTGCCTCCCTCGATCCGCGGTTCCTCGCACAAAGTCAACAAAGAGAGGAGGTTAGACAATTCTACAAGATATATCAAAAATAAAGAAGCAAATAAGTAAAGCAAAATATAGATAAATATCACAATCAATCGAAAAGCCGATCTAAGCACTGTTGCTCACCGGCAATGACGCCATTTGTTGAACGTGATTTTGCGGAGGTCTAGAAGTCTCACAAGGTGAGAAATCCAGTTGTCGAGTTGACCTCGCACGAAACCTCAATTCAAACAACAATTAACCACAACAATGATCAAATAATAAAAAGCGATACAGAGTTAAAATTTATTATAACTCTACAACAAAGATGTTTATAAGTGCAAGTATGTGTAGAGTGTCGAACACAAGGAACAAGCATGTACATCGGGGCAAATTAATGCTAAAAAATGACTGTGATGTATTTGTCTATGTTTGTGCTAGTTTTTGTTGGTTTTTAATTTTATAATTTTTTATTTTTAATTTATATTTTTATATTTGATTTTTAATTTTCTGATTTTGTATTTTCTTTTTATATTTTATATGTTTTTCTTTTTTCTTTTAATTTATAAAATAAGATATATATACAATATAGATAAGAAAGAGAGATAATATATATAAATATGTAAAAATAGTAAAAATAAAAGAAATAAATATTTTGGCATTTTATATAATTTTTAACTATTTTAGTGATTTTTCTGTATTTTTGCTAATTTTTTGGTATTTTTTAAAGTTCAAAATACTCAAAACAATGAATAAAATAAATAGCTGAAATTATAATGGAGATGAAAAATATCAAATACTAACAAAAATTCTCCTAATTAATTTTAAATTAAAGATAATAAAATAAAGAAAATTCAGAAATAGGAATTATATTTTTCTGATTTTTTAATGATTTTTTTATATTTTTATAAATGTTTTAAGGGTTTTTAAATTTTTATGAATTTTCTTTTATATTTTTAGTGGTTTTTGATATGAAAGTAAAACACACAGAAATAAATAAAATGTACATTTTTGCGAATTTTTCAAAGAGTTTTTATAATTTTTATGAATTTTTTAGTGCAAACAGGGGCAAAAATGCACGTTTTTGATTTTTTATAAATAATAAAAGGCTCCAAAAATGTAAAATAAAAATATGGCATTGAAGTGCAATGCAACACGAACTTATGCCTATTTTTTGAGATTTTTTTTTATTTTTTAGATGCATTAAATAAATACTTGAAGCAAAGAGAAAATACAACCCTAGTAGGGGTATTTGTGTAAATATATAAAAGTCCAGGGGCCAAGTTGTAAATTTCACCGAAATAATGAAAGTATACAAAAAGTTAATGGACCAAATAAAAAAACAAAGCCACGAGGGCACCCCTGCAAAATCACCAAGACTCATGTGCTGGGCACGTGCGACTGGCAAGGACTGAAAGGCAATTTAACAAAGTTCCAGGGACTAACTTGCAAAAAGTCCAAAAAAGTTTATAACTACATTAAAAAGTTTGAGGACTAAAAAAAATGATAAAAGCCCAAGGGGCTTGGACGCAAAAAGTCCTCCTCATGTGATCGCCCACGTGAGGTGATGTGGCTAGGACTAAATTGCAAATCAGAAAAGTTTAAGGACCGAGTTATAAATATTACAAAAAATTTAGAATAGCAGAGGAAAGTTTATGAACTAATATTTAATTACAAAAATGGTGAAGGTTGGAGTGCAAAATACCCACACCAAAGGTAGATTCGATGGCTGATGTGTTCCACTTATGCGACGTGTCACGTCCTTAGGCGCTGATGACGCTTCGCGCCGATGGTTGAGATTAGATCTCAGCATAGAGATTTATGGTGCTGGCGAAGCTTGATCGAACGACGGCTGGCAGATCTAGCACCCCTCTTGGATCGGACGGTTGGGACCTCCCCTGCAAGAACATGGATGAATCCAGCCAGGTCCGAACTTCAATCACTCGTATCTCCCCCCTCCGGCCGGAGAAGAACTCCCACGAAGCGCAAAAGCCTCCTGGAGGTCATACGCACCTGCGACAGGCACATATGAGCTCCAGCGGGTCTCCGGGAAGCCCTCGAAATTGGGATGAGGCGAGGTGCTCCAGGTGCCTTGGCGTCCTCTAAAAACCTTCCCCTAGTTGGGTCTTAAGCCTCCAGGTCGTAGAAAAAAAGTGAAGGGGTCGAGGGCAAAATGCCTCGACCTTGTAGCGGGGGCGTTGGAGGGAGGAGGTTGCAAAATAGGAGCTCGTCGGAACAAGCTCCGGTGAGGTGGTGGAGATGATGATTGTTTGGGTTACAATTGAAACGGGAGATGGAGTCGATTCCTACAACTTAGGCGAAACTAAAAAGCAAGAAAATTAAAAGGGAATGCGAACCTCGATGGTTAAAAGACCAGAGATGGGCCTTACGGCCGTTGGCTGTCCATGGAGGTTGGAGCCACTCCTCATCCCTCGCCTGAGCTCCCCTCGCCTCGCGGGAGGCGCCCCTGTCACCGGCGTCAATCCACGTAGAAAGAGAGAGTCAAACCAGGTCCAAAAAGGGTTCAAACTTCAAAGGGAAGCAGGAGGTGTGGTTTTGTACAATGACTCTGGGGCTCCAAAGATCGACACGGTGGCAGCGATTCAGTAGCCCGATGGCCAAGGAAAGATTTGGGTGAGCATCCTTGATGAATGGGGAACAAAAGTCAAGAAGGGAGCGGGGTGATTTGGTGAAAGCACATGCCTCAAAAAAATCAAGAAGAAGGGGGAGAAACGAGGTCTGACAACTTGCAGGAGGGGGGGTCACACAGTTGACTGAAGGTCAACTGTCCGAGCCACCTGGTTGGTCCACGTGTACCAAGTAGGAAAAACCTCCTGAAAAAGAATTGTAAAATCATTTAAAAATAATAAACGTATTTATTAGTTTTAGGTTATTAAAAGAAAAATATTTATTATTTTATGAAGTATTTAATGATGATTTTTATTTATTTTTTAGAGATCCAAAATTACAAGTTACGTTTTATGGGCTATATAGGTATATTCATCTATGTATTTTAATATTTTATTTTTATTTTGTATTTTTAATTCTAATAATTTTTTATTATTTTATATATTTATATCTTATTTTTATAAACTTAAATATATTTTTATTTTGTTTTTCTGATGTATTATGTATAATTAAATAAATAGATATATTATCTATATAGGTATAAGTATAGGTATTTTACCTATGTATTTTATACAATATTTTATTTTTGTATTTCAATGATTTTTAATTCCAGTTTTAATATACACATATATTATAGATAATATTTACAAAATTATAAAAATATAAAATAATAAAAATAATGAATAATAAATAAAATGAATATTTTAATCAGTATAAGTATACAATAGGGGTCCAAAACTCAACTTTCAATGTGTAACTCCAAAGAATATGGAACCACCTTCATTAAATAGCTTATTAAAATTTATATGCAATTAAAGATTATTTTGATACATTTTGAGTTTTATTTGAGATATATGGGTCTGGGAAGGTGAGATTTTGGAATTTTATTCAGATCATAACTTTTTATCTGTATATTATTTTTGTGCGAAATCAATTTTATATTTTTTAATATTTAATTATCTACAAATTTCATGTTCAAAGTTTCTTTATTTGGAGTATAAAAAATGGAATTAAAAAATAGATACCAAAAATGAAGGAAAATGAATAAAATAAAAGGCGTATTTTATTGGTTTTTGGCTCTTATCCCCCCTACTTTATTCCATGTCGACCTAGTAGATGCCTAGGTCTCAGGGTTTCGGGTCATAAAATATTCGCAATATTTTATTCTTTTTTCTTTTCTTTTCTTTATTCTATAATTTTGGCTTTAAAAATAGTATTTTTACACATTTTGTACACAAATGCATGAATTAAGGGTATTTACACGCATTTACTAGGGTTTTTAAGGCCAAAATGTTAGAATAAAGATGATGAAATAGAGATTCATCAAACTGCCAATGCCTCCCCGTGCTGACCTGCTCCTCCCTCTCTCTCGCCCTCACGAATATAATGCAACCGCCTCGCCCGCTCTTCCCTCTCCACCTTGCACACGTCCCCCACGTTGCCCATCTCCTACAACATACGCATCTCTCCCTGTAACAACTTCACACATGACATGCGCCCCTGCATCTCCCTCATTACCGGTCTCTGCAGATCCTCCTCCCACCTTGGCTCCCGCCAACCACCTATAAAACCACTCTGCGTGCCCTCCATCGAACCCATCCACCATAATCGAGCACAAGCACACCGAGCTCCTCCTCTCCCTCGGTGATAGCGAGAGAGAGACCCTCGGTAAGCGATGACTGTGTGCTAGGACTGTGAGATCTAAAGCTCTCCCCAGCCTTGCCGCAACTCCTCCGTGGGTTGTTGAGCTCATCATCTCCACCAGTGGTTGGAGCAACGATAAAGAGCCTTTAAGGTTCTTCCTTAGGCGTAAATCCGTGCATCAACAACAAGATCCATGTAGTCTCTCTTCCCCTTCATACTATTCTCTTCTCTCTAGCAATACTTTCTCTTTCCTCAATCCAGCTTCATCTGCACCATTTTCTCTACTATCGTTGTCAACCCACCTCTTCTTCTCTTCTCAATCAAATCCATCTCCATTCGAATCTGGTACCACCATCACACCACCAGCACATCATCCGCAGATCGGAGGTGTCACACTAGTTGCCATCCTCGTGACTTCACCGGAGCATCCATATGCAGCAACTCCGCTGATCCATAGAGTTCAAGATTGACCAACTTTGTGTAGCACATGGAGAACCCAAGACACCCCTCTATCTTCACTTGATCAATTACACGGTATCATCTTAGCCTTGAGTTCGGGCTTTGCACCGCGCACCACCGCATCTAGCATCTGTCACCCCATATGCCCTCGATTGCCCACACCGTCATACGACTCCTACGTCATGTGTCGACAAGCAAGGAGCAGCTACACCTCTTCATCGATAGCCCATGTAATAGTTCACCTTCGAGCACCTTGCCCCTCGGTCAACGATCCAGTTGCCCATACAGCTGCGCACCTCGTTCATGCCACGATCCCTCCGTCACAATATACCCTCCATGCACCGCCAGCAAGGCAGAGCACTTCGCCGCTCGCGTGCATGGCCCCCCGGTAGTTGACGCTGCCTCACGCCTTCACCGCTCATCACCACCTCCACCTAGGCCAACTCCAGCTGCCTCCTCTGTTTTATCTCCACCTCACGTGCACAACACGTGAGGTAGGGGTAATTTGTAAGGAACACCCTTGCAGATCTCGTCATTTGCCAAGAAGTTCTCCCCAGGATAATTTTAAAAAATTTAGAAATTAGGTTTTCCACCATGGGTAGACTGTCTTGTGTATATTCCTCTATTTATTTTTCTGTATTTATTTATTTATTTTGTTTATTTTATTTTATTTTATTGAGTCTACCTCTCTGACCACCATCTTATTTTTTGTGCGAGGGTCCCGACGCGATGGAGCATCTTCTTAGGTGGCTGAGCATCTCTAGATCTTCGGAGGCCGATCTTTTCTAGGAAAATAGAGGACTGAAGGATTCACATAAATTTAAGATCGAGTTGAGACGAGTCTGAGAGAGTATAGAGTCCTTAGGATTTTATTTTTCTGTATTTTTTTTATTTTGTAAATATTGCACATTTTCAGCGGATTCTATTTCGAATATCAAGTTTGTATTCGAACTTGGATATTATTTTGTGGTGTATCGAGACCTGTTTCACTCTATGGTAACTCTGGGCTCGACTTGAGTGGCGAAATTAGGATAGGCACATTTTAGTTTAATTTCAAAATTGCATGTGCTATTCGTAGTTTTGGCCACACATCTTAGAAGATTCACTATCTTTTAAGATCCTTAATGAGATGCACATAGGCACGTACTACTTAGCGAAATTAAACTCAGTTCTTCCCCACTAATAGTATACTATTTTGGTGCAGTTTTCTCGATCTGCATTCATTAAGTATAAATTAAAAAATTCTGTTTTGCATAATGCATGGAGAGTGTTGTGAGTCACTTAAGTATACCTTCTTTTGAGCATGCATCCCCATTTCACATTTGCATTTTGATTTCTGATTCCTCCATTGTTTTACAACGTAGAATTTAAAAGGAAATTGGGATAAATGGTAGATGTGTTTTGTTGTGTTCAAGTGACAACCTAACTCTAAAATTGGGACTGCATGAGCAGATTGATTAAACAAAATTGGAATAAAAAGAACCTTATTTTACGGGTGCATAAAGCCCTCATTGTCTGAATTTACTTGCAAAATAAGAGAGAGATGGCACTAGGATAGAGCCAAGCCAGGATTTTCATATAGACTACTGGTTCTACAAAAATGATTGGCCACTTTTCAGTAATGATCTACAGGGTCGGTAAACGGTCTAGATTTCCTTAGCAGAGTGGGTGGTTTAGAGGACACCGTATAAGGCTCCGTCCTCAAGTAATGGGTAATCGTATTTTTACGGTATGTATTTACTCCCATACTGGTTGAAATTGGATGCAACTAGTTGTATGAATCTGGCCAGTCTGTAGAAAAAATACAGGCACCTAACAACTCGTTAATCTTTCAAAGTTTGCATTTATCACCAACTAAAACTAACAAGATAATTCGACTGAACCTTTATGGCCCTCATGTGTGGAGTTGGTGAATTTGGGGTTTTTGCATTGGGAAGTGCGAAGAAAGAGACCATGATCGAAGATGGGATGGAGATATGGAGCGAAACAACCGGGGTACAATGAATTCAAGTGGAGCGCAAACCTTCAGCAGATCTAAAACTTGAAATGAAACTAACCTACAAGCTAATCAGTTGATTTGAAAACTAAATTACGCTACTGCAACTAAAGGCTAAGAAAAAGACCTAAATTAGCAACTCATATTTGCATAAAAATAGGGAGCAGGAAACCCTCTCTAGAGATGTGAAACTCAACGATGGTGGATCGCCTTCAACGACTCCTACATGCCCCATGATTGGTGGACTGGGAAGGGGAGTTAACCGGAGGTCAACAAAGCAAGCCCCCTGATTTGTCCACGTGGACCAATCAGGAAAATCATGGAACTAAATCCCTTAGAAATTAGATATATTCTTAATTTTAGGTTAATACAAGAAAAGTGTTTCTTAATTTATGTATTTATCACGACTTTTGTTTATGTTTTAAGTTAATTTATTAGATGTTAACATTTACATGTATATATAGGTATATATACATACCAATATATACATTATTTAGTATCTTTTATTTTTATTTTGTATTATATATTTTATTAATATATAAATATATTTTATATATCTATAACTTAGTAAATACACATTTACATATTTTTATTGTATTTTTCTTATTTTGTTTATTTACTTAAATAATTATGTTCATACATTATATATGTATAATTTACTTTTTTATTTTATAGCTTTATTTATTTTAATAAATTTTTAATGATTTTATTTCATGTTTATTATTAGAATGTATTTTAAATAATACTTACAAAAATAGAAAATATTAGAATGCTAAAAATATAAAGAATAAATATAGTGAATATTTTATGCAAGTATATTGCACAATGATGGTCTAAATGCCAACTTTTACATCTTAACTCCAAATAAAATGAAACCACCTTCATTAATTTTATGAATAATAAAGGTGAGTTTGGTTTATTTTTAGTTTGTATATAGAAGATATAGGTCTAAGAAGTTTTCTTTGCGACTTTTTTATTCCGAGTGTTACTAGCAAACTGTGCATTATTTTTAAATAAAATGAATTTTGTGATTTTCCTTATTTTTTATGTACAACTTTCATATTTAACATTTCTTTATTCGATGATTAAATAATAAAGAATAAAATAGGACCCAAATGGGTTTATTGATGAATAAAAACTAGTGTTTTAATAGTTTTTCTTTATAATTAGTCACCCTATCTCTCCTTACTTTATTCCTTGTCGACTAAGTCATCATGATGGCCTGGTCTCGAGGTCTAGGGTGACTCAGTGTCTTTGACACATAATTTTTTTCTTTCCTTTATTCTTTTATTTTGGTATTACACACATATTTTATGCATTATTTATTGGTAAATTTCTGATACCTAGGGATTTAAGGCTAAAATGAAAGAATAAAGATGATGAAATGGAAATTCATCATAGTCCATGCATCTTTGATCATTATTTTATGCATGTATTCTTGTGTTTTGAAATATGGGTGCATTGATCTGTAATTTATGTTGATGCTTTGTCCCATTTTATTTAGCTTTTTTTCTTTGTTAGTATTAGTTATTCATATAGTCTCTTATGCTTGATTTGATATTAAGTTAAATTGATTAAGAGTAGATTATTGATGAATACCCATTCATCACTCTTTATTCTTTTATTTTAGCTACAAAACCCATGCAAAACACATGTAGATACTTGTAAATCACAATAATTACCATTCAGTATGCATTGTGTAAATATGCATTATTAGCATGTTTTTGTGCATAAATAAAAGAATAAAGAAATAAAAGAAAAAGAGGGAGATATTTAGAATAAATATTGAGCGACCTAATCCCAAGGGAGGGCTCAGCATGGGCCTGACCGCAAAAAGAACCCAAGTAGAGAGAGATAGGGAAGCTCATGTGTGTATATATACTTGTAAATAAATAAAATTATTTTCCTCTTATTCAAAATAAAATTGGGTGTATATTTATTTGTATATAGTTGTAATATAAAATTAGAATAAAAATGAGAAAAATAAAAAGAAATAAAATTCCTTCTTTATTGTCTATATACACCATGTACATAAACCACTTATATATTTATTTTCCCTTATAAATAAATATATAAAAATTCAATAAAAATATTTACTCATCCCATATTTCATGATGTAAATAAATAAAATAAAAACCATAAAAATAAAAATAAAATTAAAATAAATAAAATAAATTCAATTTCCAGCATTGTACATATACCATGTAGGTATATAAATAAAACAATTTATTTATTCCTCGTAAATAATTAATAAAAATAAAATAAAAATATCTTATTATTCAAAATTTTATTCTATAAATAAATAAAATATAAAATTGGAATAAAATGTATAAAAATAAATAATTAAAAATCAAAAATCAGAAATACATATTGTATATACCTATATATAATAATCATATTTTGTAAATACATTTTTTATTTCAAAAAAAAACAAAAATCACTAAAAAATAATTCGAAAATAAAGAAATATTTTTTATGTTTTAACTTTTTCGAAGTTTGGCAGTTTACTATTTTTTATGTAATTTCCAAATAATTTATAAATGGCACGCTCCCATTGGTCCATGGGGGATGTTGACCCCTGGTCAACTCTCCCCCGCGGACCCCCTCCTTGCGGATCCAAGCAACCGACCTGATTTCTCCATATTTTCCCTTCTTGATCTGACCACCAAATCCTTAACCCCCGGGTCCTAATCCTTCCTGATACATCCGAGATCCACGCCCGACATTCTACATAGGGATCCGTGCTCCGAATTTCTCGCCCGATCGTGATCTAGCCGGACCCCTAGCCTTATATAGCTCCAGCTCCGCCACACGATTCATGCCATCTTTGGCGTTACTTCTTCCACCCAGGACCTCCACCCGATTCCCGTGAGTGACAGCTGTGGACTAGTGTGTTGTAGAGAGGAGGAGGAGCTCCTCGCCACTGATACGGCGTCTTCTTGCCGCCGTGCGCCGCCCAGAGCAGTGCCCGAGCCTCGGGCCTCCGATAACCCTTGAGGAGACGACCAGAGCTCCACGAGCTCATCCCCAGTCGACCACCTTCACCAGGTAGCCTTAAATCTTCCTATTTTGCTCTAATTTTGGATTATCCCCAAATCGCTCCGCCGCCGTCATTCGTCGATTCCGACCATCTCCGTCACCCTATCGATCATCAGACTCGACCATCACAACCACGAGACCTCTCCTCACCTTCTGCACCCACTCACACCCCCTGTCTCGCCTCGGAGCAGGAACTTCGATCTCCACCGCCGTCGCTTCGCCGGAGGTCGACCATCCCGACACACCAGCCGCCCATTTCCCTTCTAAACGGGTCGAGGCACTTTACCCTCGACCCAGGAGCTTGATGTGCTATTTTTCAGGTCAGAAGAGATCCATATGAGGGTCTACGCATTCAGGCACAGAGCTCCAGCTCTGCCTTCATCGTCGGGGCTCCTTGGAGCTTCTTGGCGTCATCGGAGGAGCCCATCATCTGCGGGAGGCTATGGCGATACTGTTCCACCCATTTGCAGCACCCGAGGAGGTCCTTCGCAGCCGTGGTGCTCCGGCGAACTTCGTCGGAGCTCTGTTCTTCCAGGAGATTCCAGAGCTGTCCGTTCAGCCCTGACTTCCCAGACGTCATCTGGACCGCTCGATCAGGCGAAGAGGAGGCCTATGTCAGCCACCGTCCGATCGACACGTGGTCGCCTCATCACCCTCCATCCAGCGACGAGGTGCCCTCGTCCAGTGACTTTTGGATCTTTCACGTGGCACCCCCGCAGCCATCAGATCCGAGCTGGAGTCCTTCGTTGAGGCGCAACACACCTCAGCCGTTAGATCTCACACGTGGAGCGCCTCCAGCCCTCGGATAATTAGGGCTAATTTACCCATAGGCCCTTTCTCTTTTTGTTTTTGTTCTTTAGTCCTGTAAATATTTTATGTAGTTCTTTTTATTTTGGTAAAATTGCAGTCTGGACCTTTATGTTTACTTTACTTGCGTTATAGTCCCTGTTTGTGTATGCCACATGCATCGACACGTGAGATCTGGAAATTTGGCAATATTGATCATGTGCTTCTTGTGCTTTATGGTTTGATCTTTTAGAAATTGAATTTACATTTCAGTCCTTTCATGTCTGGTCCACGTGCTCTGCACGTGTTTTATTGGACTTTTTGCACGTTGGGCCCTGGGTTTTTATGTCGTGTTATTGATTGGCCCCTGGACTTAATTTTCATTACATATAGGTCCCTGTGCACTATGTGCTTGTTTTTTGATTTAAATAAAATATCATATTTAACCCAAATCGTGTGAAAATTATATACGTGGCTCCTGCCACTGTGTAAAATTTTCACTAATTTTTTGGTACATTTTCGTGGCTTTTTAGTATTTTTAAAATTTCAAAATAGCCATTTTTGCCTCTGTCCAGATTAAATTCCTAAAAAAATACAAAAAAACCTTTAAAAAATTCTAAAAAAATCAAGTTTTGTGTGTTTTTGTATGTTTGAATTTCTTTGCGAATTTGGCTGTTTTTGGATTTATAAAAACCATAAAAATTAAAAAACACTTAAATACTTATAAAAATTCTAAACAATCATAGAAAATTCAAAAATTCATAAACTCTTTTTCTAAATTTTCCTTTTTATTTCTATTTTTCATAAAAAATACCTCCAGGCTCTTTTCGAACAATTTGATATTTTAATTTGGTCCTCCAAGTCTGACTGGATAGTTTTCTTTTGTTTCTGCCTTCTTTTATTTTTAGAAAATTCTATAAAAACAAAACCGTAAAAAACATGTAAAACATAAAAATATTTTTGTTTGAATTTTGGATCATTTTTTAGCATTTAAATAATTGGTTGAAGTTGATTGTTTTTGTCTTTTTATCATTTTCCTCATTATTAAAAACCACCAAAAAAATATTTATTTTCTTTTCTTTTCTTTTCCGACTACTTGAGAGGCCGTAAGGCCAACTCGTTCTCCTCGAGACCGACCCTGGGAGCTATACCAGGTTAATCACCTAGCTAGGACCGCGATTTTGGTTTTCATTGTTTTTTCTCTCTTTGTTTGGTGGTCTGATTTTTGTTTCTTGATCGAGCTCTGAGTCCCGAGTGACTGAGGTCGCAACGACCTTATTGATTCCTTTACCTTAGTCTATCGGGCGGCTCATCAAAATGGTGTCGTTGTCAGGGAGCACATCTTTGTAGTCGTATTTTCTCGGTTTTTATTTTCCTTTGATTTTTGCGGCTTTCCACGGCTTTCTGTTCGTCTGCGGCTTTTCACGGCTTTTTGTTCTTCTTTTATTTTTATTTTTCTTTTATTTACCTTTATTTTATTTTCTTTTGTTTTTGATTGTTTCTGAGTGTTTATTTTTATTTTTTCTATTTTTTTGCACATATACCCTTTTTCTTATTTTATCTGCTTTATTTGCTTGGTTTGACACTTTGTTGTTTTCTTGCGAGAGTCCGAGGACCGAGGGGGCTCTTCTCGAAGAGCCGGTGCAACCGCGGCAATCGGAGGCAGCTCCCTTCTGCACGGAGCCATAGGAGAGCGCGAGGAGGCAGTAGAGTGCGGGCATAGATAGACTAGCTTAGTTTTATTTTCAGCCTATTTGAACTATTATTGTAATAAAATAGGGACAGGACATTCACTCAGACAGGACACTTAGACTCTCGGGGTCTGTTTTGCCGAGCACCGGTGTGCTCGGGAGACCCCTCATCTTTTTCGCGGTTTTTACGCGGCTTTATACCGTTTATTTACTGCCTTTCTGATTCTCGTGGATTTCAGCCCCTAGCCTTAGGATTTTTGCTTGACTGTGATGTAAATAAATAAGATTCAAACACCTTAATAACCTTGCTTGTACCTATAGATCGATTAATTGGACCAAAATAAAAAAGATTAATAAAAAGACTATTTGGTCACCTGAGGGGTCACGCGTCGCTAGAGGTCGTATACAACGCTGGCAGGACCCGTTGTGACGGGCACTGATCGACATCCGAGACCGGACACCAACCCCTCTTGATTGACCACTTAGCCACCGTTCTGTCGAGTAGAACTGCTTGTTTAGGGCTCGGATTTCCGCCTACATCATTTAGGTAGTTTTATTTCTGTCTTTAAATTCTGCATGGATCATTTTGCATGTAGACTGCTGGAGTTAGGTACGCATTTCTTACTCTGCATGCATCATTGATTTCTCGCGCATCGGCTTTTTCGACTTCTCCCCCCGTTTTTGGATTTAAATAACCAGAAGAACCGAAAAATTCGTTAGGCGTTTGTTTTTATTTGAAAAATACCTAAAAACTCAAACCATAATATTGGGACTGCTAACTCAACTTGACCCTAAAAGACAATCATTATAAAAATCTATCTTGGGGAGAGCAACCCCCTCCTTGTCTGGTTTGCATGTGCGAGAGAGTGACCCGCACCCTAGGATAGAGCCATATCTGGACCTCCTTCAGACTACTGCTTCTGGGCTAGTCGTTCTCCAGTGTGTATCGCTCCGGTCTCCGGTAAAGCGGGCCGCGATATCCTTAACAGAGCGAGCCGATCGGGTAGCCGGTAAACGGTCCACATCTTGTACTGGCTGGGAAAGATCTAGTTCGGGATCGGGCCAGTCTCCTGGGGGAACCGGATTCCCAACAGGTCACGTAATCGCTCTGTTATCTTGACTTGATCACCTAATAAAAACTGATAAGATAATTGACCGAACTTTTAAGGTCTTCAGCTCGTGTTGAGTAGGTGAATCAGGGGTTTGCTTGCTGATCATTGTTGTTTCCAGATCCCATCCGCCCAACTCTCCAGATATAGATGATGGGAAGAAGGTCCCTTAGGCAACCTCTGGATGCACCGCTTTCGAGCACTTCTGCCCGCTCATCTAGGTTGGTTCGCGAGAGCCGAGACCCACTTTCCGAACCCGAGTTTGACTCCACCCTGTTCCCCTCGACCCCTTCTTCTTCTGAGATTCCAGTGCCAGATGAGAGACCACAGACTGATTTATTGGCACCTGAGTTTGGGTCTTTTGCCTTTGCAAAGACTATGGCCGGCAGCAGTGACGACCGCACCACAGGTCCCCAGCAGACATTCATCATGAACTAGGGTGCGATCAGCTCCACCCTGATCGCCTCCCTTGAGACAGTTCAGCAACATATGAGGGATCAGGGAGCCTTCATGATAGAGATGATGCACGAGATGGAGCAGTTGAGAGCAGACCGCGAGCAGCGTGGGCTAGGAGACGGGCCGATGAGACCCGATGATGCAATAGCAGCCGCAGCAGCCGCAGCCGCAGCCGCCGCAGCAGCGACAGTACCGGACCAGCCGAGACCGATGTGGGAGTTACACAATCCCGGATCGACTTTGACACACCGTTGGGTCGTGTTACCAGCCATCGTGGGGGACTTCAAGTTCCCCCCGAACACTTTGCAGCTCCTCCCCCGATTCCATGGGCTCGCCACTGAGGAGCCCCATCTCCACCTACAGGAGTTCTTGATGATCTGTAGTATAGTCCACGACAGACAGGTGGACGAGGATACCATCCGCATGATTGCCTTCCCCTTCTCACTGGCCGACAGAGTAGCCACCTGGCTGAAGCATCTGGGGAAGTTTGTCTACACCTGGGAGCTGCTCCGCACCGAGTACTTGAACAAGTACTATCCACTCGGGCGGACGAATGCAGCGAGGGCCCTAATCAGCAACTTCTCCATGCTCCCCAATGAGCAATTTCACGAGGTATGGGAGAGGTTCAGAGAGTTGACAGATAGATGTCCGCACCATGAGATATCGAAGACAATTTCACGAGGTATGGGAGAGGTTCAGAGCTTCTTCTCCGGGCTGACACCAGAGCTACATGACTTGGTGAATGCTTGTGGCGAGTCCTACTTCGCCAAGGACGAGGATCAGGCCTGAGCCATCTATGAGGAGATGGCCGAAAACTACACGGTGATGTCCCAGACCCGCCTCTACTTACAGGGATGCCCCAGCCACCGACCGTGCAGTAGGTGAGGATCACACGGGTTGACACCGGTCCATCCACTTTGTTAGCGGCAACAGCACATGCCGAGTCCACAGCCGCCGACATGGGCATTATCAGCGAGAAGCTGGACCAGATGGAGATCATAGAGAAGAAGCAGTGCCAGGGCATTACACAGATGGAGCATATGGCACAGACTCTGAGTGACCTGAAGACACAGCTCATGTGTCTCCAAGAGGCACAGACGGCTTCCCAGCCCCGTCTTCAGGCACGAGGCCATTCGAGTAGCACCGGCAGCTCGTACCAGCGCTCCAACCACCAGCAGCCTAGACAGGTTCATCTTGTAGAGGCGGAGCCGTACCAGCAGCCGCAACCCACCTACTAGTCACCACCATCTCCAGACAAGCAGATGGTGGTCTACCAGCCAGATCAGCCTCTGGCAGTACTCCCGCCACCCCCGTACGAGTCAGAGCCGTTGATGGATGTCAACGGGATTTGGTACGACCGACTCCAGCTCGGTATCCGACGAGACCATCCCGGATTCTATTGGTCGGCAGGAGGTGCCAACCCCCAGCAGCAGTCGTCAGGACAGGGTGGCCAGTATGGCCATCAGAGAGATCACCACCAGCAACAACCCCCAGTGTACCGGCAGCAACAGCAGCAGTCGCAGCAGTATGGTCCTCGTCCCTATCAGCAGGGACATTCTTCGAGGCATGATCAGCCTCAGCAGCAGTATCATCCCCAGTCATACCCCTCTCACCCGTAGCAACAGCAGCAGCAACCTCACTACCAGTGAGGCCACCCGTCAGGTTCTCATGGGCCATCCTATGAGAACCCCGCCTTGGATGACATAGCCTGCCTCCTTACCGATCAGTAGGCTACTTTCCGACGGGAGATGGATGAGTTCCGCCAGGAGATGCGAGAGATCATGAGAGGGAAGGCCGCCATACCTACCCAGATCGAGCCAAACCCAAACAACCTCAAGAGGAAGTCTGAGCAGGTAGATTTCATAGAGTATGCCACTCCGAGTGATTCTTTTGGTGATATGTCTACCTATCTATTTGATACTGACTTTGTCGCACTTAGGAGCGGTAGGATGCTAGCAGGCGGCGCCTCGTCTGAGAGACACCCAAAGGACACTTCCAGAGAGCAAGACGAGGAGGAGAAGCGTGGTACTGATGCCGCTAGAGATGATGACGGTGGTGCTGACACCACCATTGATGCTGATCCCACCGACGGTAATGAGGTCGTCGCTTCACCAGATGGAGGAGGTGGTACTGATGCCACCGTTGTTGTCGAGCCAGAGCGCGGTGCTGATGCCACAAGACATGCTGAGGGTGGTGCTGATGCCACCGTTTTTACTTCTGAGAGTCGTGTAGTCTTTTCTTCTGTTCATGTATCTCAGGACACTTCTGGCAATAAAGGAAAGGGTTTGTTTTCTTCTGATCCAACTGTGGTGCTTGATGTATGTGTGGATTCTGCCGTCGAGCAGCCTAGACCCTCTCCTAGTCCTTCATCTGAGAAGGACCCTGTGATCTCCTTCCCTAGAGCACTTCACATGGGAAAGGGGAAGAAAATAGAAAATCCAAAAAAAAGGCAACAGGAAGAGTTCAGCAAGCAGATGATCGACCGCTTCCACATTCAGCTGACTCTTCAGGAGGCTTTGCAGCACATCCCTATACTCCAGAGATCACTCAGAGACAGGGACCACAGTTAGGAGGAAGAGGAGGAACCACCAGTTCGAGATCCGTGTGCTGACCAGAGCCACTTGTTTCGTGATTCAGAACCGTCTGTCGGCCAAGAGGCCAGATTCAGGAGCCCCGTATGTCAAATGCCATATTAGAGAGCAGAGGTTTGACCGTACTCTATTAGACATCGGTTCATCGATAAACCTACTTCCGGCAGCCTTTCTCGACCGTTTCGAGTTGGGCACTCTACGACAGAGTAGGACAAGCCTTCAATTTGCTGATCCATCTGTCAAGAGGCCGAAGGGGTTGCTGAGGGACGTTGTTGTCATGATTCAGGGCCTGCAATTCCCCATGGACTTCGTAGTGTTGGACATGGAGATCCCTGAGTCAGTGACCGATACCCCCATCATTCTAGGTCGCCCGTTCTTGGTCACAGCCAAGGCAGTGACCGACCATGATAGCGGGAAGGTATACTTTCGCGTCGAGGGCGAGAATGTACAAATAGAGACGGTCGAGGACATCAGAGGCAGAGATTCAGCATGCTCAGAGCCGACCACTGATTCAGAGCAGATGACAGATGCTGGGCTAGACATCCACCAGGACTGTGACTTTGTGATCACAGATGACGAGGTAGTTTGGGCAGATCCAGATGCACAGGCCATCCTCTCACCTTCAGAGTCCGCTGATGCAGAGACGCCAGCAGAGGAGAGCTTGGAGAGCGCATTCCTGGTCCATGATACTTTTCAGTCGGCAGAGCCGGTTCTTGACCGTTAGACTGAGTTTTTATGTGATGATGTTACAGATCCCTCGGAGTCAGATTTTGACTGGGCAGAATTTGATGATTTCATACCAGATCTGACTTCTACTGAGCCTACAGCCAGGGAGGAGGTATATGCCATTTAGAGCAGAGACAGTCCAGCAGAGCAGCCTTCTTTAGATTCTGATTGTGAGCGAGAGTTTCAGTTTTCCCATGCATATTTGGCAGCATTCACTTAGAGTTTTCAGAGGCCAGATCCGCCAGCACCGACATGTCCAGAGCTGAAGCCACTTCCTGCATCACTGAAGTATAGGTTCCTTGCGGGTGAGCATGAGATGTGCCCAGTCATTATCTCCGTCGATTTGACTGGAGAGCAGGAATCCCGTCTGATGGGGGTTCCTGAAAAGAACCGCAAGGCGATAGGATGGAGCATAGCCGATCTCCAGGGAATAAGTCCGGCCCTATGTTCCCACCATATCTATCTCGAGGATGAGGCGAAGCCGTCGCGTGAGTTCCAGAGGCGGCTGAACCCAAATCTGAGAGAGGTTGTCATGAAGGAGATCTCAAAATGATGGAGCGCCGATTTTATCTACCCCATCTTCGACTCCGAGTGGGTCAGTCCGTTGCATGTGGTGCCCAAGAAGACGGGCATCACTACAGTTGTCAACGAGTCTGGAGAGGAGATTGCTACCCGGGTACCCACTTCTTGGCGGGTCTGCGTAGATTACAGATGACTCAACCAGGCCACTAAGAAGGATCATTTCCCCCTGCCCTTTATAGATCAGATCATTGAGAGACTGGTAGGGAAGAGCCATTACTGTTTCTTGGACGGGTACTCCGGCTACAATCAGGTGGCCATCGCTCCCGAGGACCAGGACAAGACTACCTTCACCTGTCCATTCAGCACATATGCTTTCAGAGCATGCCATTCGGGCTATGCAACGCCCCTGCGACTTTTCAGAGATGCATGCTGTCTATATTTTCGGACATGGTAGGGGAGTGCTTGGAAGTCTTCATGGATGATTTCTCGGTCTACGGCGATGGATTCGACTCCTGTCTGGACTGCCTAGTCCGACTCCTTCAGCGATGCATTGAGGTTCACCTTGTGTTGTCTTGGGAGAAGAGTCACTTCATGGTGACTCAGGGGACGGTGCTTGGCCATATCATCTCCAACAGGGGCATGGAGGTTGATCCGGCCAAGGTAGATGTCATTAGAAAACTCACACCACCGTCCAATTTGCAGCAGTTACGGTCTTTCCTGGGGCACGTCGGTTTCTACCGGTGCTTCATTCATGATTTCAGTAGGATCGCCCGATCGTTGACTGATCTGCTGACGAAAAACACCGAGTTCCTTGTCGATGACAAGTGTCTTTCGTCATTCGAGACTCTCAAGAGATGTGTTGTTGAGGCTCCTGTTCTCCAGTCGCCTGATTGGTCTCTCCCATTCGAGATCATGACGGATGCCTCCGATTTTGCTGTAGGGGCCATGCTGGGACAGAGGAGGGATGGAGTCCCATTTACCATTCACTACGCTAGCCGTACATTGGATGCCGCGCAGCGGAACTTCATAGTCACTGAGGAGGAGATGCTAGCCGTAGTTTTTGCCCTAGAAAAGTTCAAATCTTACATCATCGAATCTAGAGTGATCATATACACTGATCATACCGCCATCAGGTACCTCATAGAAAAGAAGGATGCCAAAGTCAGATTGACCAGATGGATCCTTCTACTCCAGGAGTTTGACATAGAGATTAAGGATAAGCCTGGAGTCAAGAATGTGGTGGCGGATCATCTCTCCCAATTAGAGCATCTTGAGGAGTCTGAGCAGACTGAGCCTATGTGTGAGACCTTCCCAGATGAGGCGATCCTTGCTATCGCCTCTCTCCCATGGTATGCCTATATTGTGAATTTTCTTGTTGCTAAGAAAGTTCCACAAGATTGGCCCAGGCAGAGACTTGAGACCTTCCTTGCGAAGGCCAAGTCCTACCACTAGGAGGATCCCATCCTTTACCATTAAGGAGGGCATAGCGTTTGGCGTAGGTGCATTCCTCAGGGGGAGCACCATAGCGTCCTCTCTTACTGCCACCAGCTTGAGGCAGGAGTACATCACTCTGGGAGGAGAACGGCATAGAAAGTGCTCCAATCCGGCCTATGGTGGCCTACCCTCTCCAAGGACTCTGATGAGTTCGTGAAGAGGTGTACTGACTGTCAGAGGATGGGCACTAGTGGACATCGTGATATGATGCCGATGCAGCCATTCACTTCTGTGAGGTTTTTGACGCATGGGGCATCGATTTCATGGGTCCATTCCCTAAGAGTCAGGGATTCGAGTACATTCTATTGGCCGTGGATTACGTTAGTCGTTGGGTTGAGGCCATCCCGCCCGAACCGCAGATGCTAGGACTGTTTGCAGATTTTTGAGGAAGCATATCATTTCACGGTGCAGGGTACCCGAGTGTTGATATCTGACGGGGGGTCTCATTGAAGGATATGGTTAGATCCTCAAGCGCATCACGGAAGCGTGAGCGTCGTATCGAATACGACGAGGAGCGACTAGTCGCACTAGTTGCTCGATGCAGCAGAATTTAAAATTTTTATACGAAGAAACCACATGATCCAAGAACACTTCTCGAATCGTTTCGTCTAAACCACAAACAAGTAATAGGATTACCTCTTGAAGCGTGGTTGTGATCGAGTCTCTAAACGAAGAGACCTCCTGTCTCAAGTCCGATCCGATGGAGGAGACGCTTGCGAGCGCGGGGATGAACCGCGTGCTTCTCGCAATCCATGTTGATGATCCACGCGGCGGATCTCCTGATCTCGACACACGAGATCCATCGTCTTCTTCACGAGCGAGGTGCACCGAAGGAGACGGAGATCCACGAGCAGAAGAACGGGCATCATAACGACGATGCCGCGGCGATGGAGAACCTCTCCATGACATCCATGGTGGACGGCCATGAGAGGGAGAGAGAGGGCTGACCTCTAGAGAGAAAGAGAGAGAGAGAGATGCTTCTCAAGCATTGTGTGTAAAGAGAGAGCATGGGTATGCCTCTCTATTTATAGGGTTTTGGGATCCATGGCTCTCAATCCATGGGACATATAAAATCAATGGGTGAGATTGATTTATGTCAATCCACTAGCTAAGATTGTTGTTGGTAAAACCAACAAATTTAGATCAAAATATATTTGACAAAATCAAATACAAATTAATCCAAAATTAATCCAATAAATAAGGAGAGAATGTGCATGGAGATTTCATCTCCATGCACTTTCCATGTGGACGGCCACACATTCCTTTTGGGAATGATGTGCCGCCCCCCTCTTTCCATGGAGAGAGCAATCTCATGGAAATCCATGAGATTGCATATCTCCTTGAAAATCTCCTCTATTTATTTCCAACAACTTTTGTTGGCTTTTTATTCATAAAAAATAATTCATAATTATATTTGAGAATATTACAATCTTGCCATAGAAAAATTGTGAATCAAATTCACAACCCAAAACAACATATAATTTACATTGTCAATTAATTACACAATGTGTATCCAATACACATAATAATTAATCAACACATATAAATTATAATTAACTCTCTCTAATACATTATAAATCACATTTATAATATATTATGAATAATTGGATATTACTATCCACATTATTCTTATCCTTTGATAATTAAATCATATTTAATCATCTCGGATCTCTTTATCTCATGTGTTCAAATAATATGAATCACATTCACATTATTCACATCTTTGATAATCAATTATCCTTATAATATGAATCAAATTCATATTATTCATGATAATTAAACCACATTTAATTATCCATTTTCTCAATGCTCGGATACATATATCAACAATAGAATTATCCATGAACTCTTTCAAGGATAATGCGCTTTCTCTGCGAATACTTGGAGATAAGGACAGGGCGATTGTATTGTTCCACGTATAGTGACATGGATATTGAGATCACATCTCAAATCCAGATCTCGGGCCTCCCATAGATGCTTGATTAAATCAAGACCACAAATCTAATCTTCTTATTGAATCTGAATCACATTCAGATTAATGTCCAACATTTGGACTAAGATCAGATTACTTCTCTATAAGAGGAGTCACTAAAATCCAGACCCGTTTCATCACTCCCTAGGAATGGAAGCGTCATGGTTATACAACCGTTTATGATCACATCACCCTCATGCATTCCCAATACCTGTACATCCTACATACTGGAAGACTCAGAATAAACCCGAAGTATTTATCAACTTTATACTGTCTACTTCAGGGTTTTTATCAGTAAGTTTCTCATTCGATCATTGGGAGTCGGTATCGATCATATACTTTCCAAAAGCATATATCATACCTAGGTCTTGATCATATACTTTCCAAAAGTATATATCAAACCAACAAATTCAGTCAAGCTTCCAAAGCGTGACGACCGTGCGCACGGAATTTGATTCTTCCCAATATCTCATGAGTGAGCTCATGTCTTCCGATTCAGTAGTGAACCTGTATGATCCCTTTGAGAGAGATCGTATTACTCATATGCCCTTATATGCACACCAGCGCGCTGGTGTATAGACCTTGATTAGGCCATCAACCTACTGGTCTGCCAAATATACATACTCAGACATATAGTAACACATTTGTCTCTGGTCGGAGGATGTGTGCCTGTATCGTGACAGCATACGATATAGGACTTTGGTTATCTCGATCTCGTTAAGTCAACTCTTTGACCTAACTCATCCGACACCTCCGAATCTCTATTCCTATACAGAGGACCTGCATCAAGAGGCCGGTCAGATATCAACCTAAATGAGATAGGATTGCCATCTCCTACTCAGACTGGAGATCATCTCTTAATAATCATTTGACGGTGCTTGATGAGTCCTCAATCTAACTCATTATATATTCATCTAAGCATCAACCTCTATGATTCAATAATTGAATCAACAGCTGTATGATTATTAAGATGGCCATGGTACATAACCCTAATTGCACTAAGGGACCTATTATGCAAATTATGTATTCTTCATTTCAGATCAAGGAGTGAATTGCAACAACATTTATTGCATAATGGCTCGCCGTGGGCTTGCATTTCCAACAATCTCCCACTAGCCCAAAGAGCCATTAATGGGCTAATCATTTAAACCCACACTCATGTGACAATCATAGGCTATTTAGAAAATAGCTAGGTAAGCTGATCAGTCACTCCGTTCCCAAGAGACTACGCCAAGTCCTTTTACGGCACTTGCATATCTCCTAGTAACAGTGCTCGCATCCAATGCGAATGTTGCATCTCATGCAACCGATACTCAATTTTGTTGGTTATAGTGTCCTTGACACTACTCTTATTATCTATCATAACCAGTATTCCCATAATCCTTATTAGAATACCTTCATTCCTGGAGATCTCTATCTCCTAAGGTATCTACAGTTAAGACCCTTATAGATCACTATCTACAAGGTCTTAAACCTTTGAAGATAAGGCTTTGAGATCACTATCTCTAAGTTTCATCATCTTTGAAGATATTGTTATTACTGCAATCAAGTGTTTTATCTCCATAGTAGGATTAGTAACAGTTTACTACTCGCACTGGATGGTAGACATCTAGTTCTTGTACACATCTAGCATACATTCAGCTTCTCATAACTGATGCACAAGTGCAAGGAGTTTTAGCATTCACTTCCTCAACTCTTTGAGGTGCTATCCCTTTAGACAGGTCATTACCACATCTTAAGGGAAGGAAGCCTTTCTTGGAATTTTCCAAAAAATTGGAATAAGTCCAAGGTGTATTACTAATGTGACGGTCCCAATACCCTCTTCTCTTTGCTTCTGAACGACTTCAGAACTAAGATCTAAGAGGTATCCTTGAGATCATATCCCAAAGTATAGAACAACCAAATTTTAAAACACTTATTATTTATTCTTATATCATTTTAAATGATTAGAATAATATCTACATTTAGCATGATGAACACAATGGCACTCCCACTAAGCTTCACATGGTTCATCAAGATTTTATCTGAAATCACAACATTTATGATTTCATCAAATCTTATGTTCCATCTACAAGAAACTTATTGGACTCCAAAGATGGAGTTCTTCAGCTAGCACACCTTGCTTTCCTCAACCATGAATCCCTGGGGCTACTTCATATAAATATCCTCAGAGAGGTATTCATAGAGGAATGCAATCTTGACTCACATTATGAAAATGTCATAGTCAAGTTGTGTAGCTATAGTTAGCAATATTCTGATGGGTTAAAGCAAGGTTACTGGAGAGCGAGTCTTATCGCAAGCGATGCCTTCTCTTCGGTGTGTAGCTCTTGGCTACGAACCGTGCTTTGAAGGTCTATACCTTCTCATCAGGTTCCCTCTTTCTCTTGAAGATCCATTTACACCTTAATGGGTCTGACCCATATAGGTGGATCCTTGAGGGTCCATATACAACACTTGTATATGAATTCTACATTAGACTTTTATTGCTAACATCCATCTTTCCATGTCATGATCCTCAGGAGCTTCATCACATGAAGTCCGATCATTTTCAGATTTAACTGACACATGGAATCCATCCTCAAACTTATTTGAAGAGGTATTAATGTTTCATCTTTAATTATCTATTTTAGTTTCCGATTTCAGGAGCCTCATTATCTTTTCAAGATTAAATGAGTTCCTTTACTTCATTTTCATCTTGATTCTCAAGAGAGTCATCCTATAAGAATCATATTCTCAAAGATGAGATCTTTTAAGAATCTCAAGGTCATAAAGTAGGTATCTAATACCATCCTTTATTTTCCTAATGAAGTAGCACTCTCTAGTGCTAGATTCCAGCTTACATGCATGGAACCTTATTAAGTATATAATGCAGTCTCTACTACATATATATCTTGGAAACTTAAGAGATAATTATGCTAGGATTAATCATTGATTAAATCATGTCACACATGATCAATTGTATCTCCCTACAACTCTATTGAGTTAAGGCTCATTAGGAGCGGTGAGATAGAAATGATATTCACATCTCCATAAGGTATTCCTTGAATTCATCTAATAGGTACAAGCTACCTTGATTAGATCAAATTCATTTCATCTTCCTTCAAACTTTGGTTCTAAACCAAAATTGTGAAATCTTTGAACATTTCAAAGTTTTTTAAGTGAAGAGAAGAAATTTCATATCACAAATAATCATTAATAGATATCACATATCCATAATGTTTATTCTGATATAGATGATTCACATACATCAACATGTATGAGATCTTGAATACCTTAACATCTTACACCATTCCAAAAAGAAGGGTGTATTGGACATTCTACTTTGAATACAATATTCATAAGTATGCAAGTTTTGAAATTTTAGACATTCTAAAGTTTCATCTCTTACTTGTCCATTGATCTCATCAACAGACATATGTCCAAAACATTATGTCAGATCATTGTCAAATGATCTTTATCCTCCTATTGATCTTTAAAGGTTTAATTTTCAGTATTAGAAATCTTAATGAACTATTCATTAATTTTCTAATTTAGTGGAGTCCACTAGATGTAAGATTACTATCTGAAATATCTCCATCATAACCTTTTATGATAGGTCTATTCCAGATTTCATGTTTATTCCCAACATTTAGAAATAAATAATGAGTGTATTCTAATATCTAGGTCATAGAGACATTCTTTAAGACTAAGGGCTCCCACTGAAATTATGAAGTCTATTAATCCAAAAGAGATTGTTGCAACAATTGCATCAAAATTCTCAAGGATAACTAAAGACCTTAAGATCAAATTTTCCAGTCTTCTAAAGCATATGCAACCAATTGCAAGTGTCATTAGAAGATTGAGATACAATTATTAGACTATCTTATCAAATAAGTAAGTCAATTTCAATGATTATATGTAGATTATTTTGATGTACTATCTGATTCCTTCTCTAAAGATTCTAGATAGATTTGACAGTCATACTATCAACACATCAATTTATTGCAGTATTGACATTCATCCAACTCTTTGGATGTTATATGGAAGTCACAGAAGTATAGTCAACTCTTTGATTATACTTCTTTCTTGGGTCCAACCCATGCTTCCACTGCGCTCCCTTCATCTATAAACAACCATTGCTTAAGACTAAGGATCTCTTATGTTAAATTCAAAAGAATTCAATGCAAGAGCACTTCGACATTTATACATGCTTCACCCAATTCATACAATATGAATATTATGAAGCTTCATGAATGATTAGAGTATAGATAGTAGAATGATGACACTCATCATCTACATCCATCTGAACTCTTAAATCATAGGTTCAGGTAGGTACTCAAACAATTTGAATACATTATCTCTAATAGAGCTACCATTCTACATGATGCAGAGAACCATGTCATTCATGATTTAATGTCAAGAGCACATATGTATGCCAGAAAATCTTTATTAATTTTATAAGGATTATTTGAGAATTGTGATCATCATCGACATATCACTTCCGAAGTACATTCGATGAGATCAAGACTTATAGAGACATACAAACCCTAGGGTTTTAGTCCTATTGTCTTATTCAATTATCATTCCTCATTATTATGAGGAAACTTGCACATTGCAACCACATACATTATGTGTTCAATTGCAAGTACAATATCTGGATCAAGGGTCCAATCCATGATATTCTACTGGTTATTATTGAGTATAACATTGAGTGGGTTTAATGAAGGATTATCTGAAATAAGTAATTTGCATAGGGGTATATATTTATATATATACATGTTTTACTTTGAATCAGGAATTTTATATCAAAGTTCTCTTGCCATGTCAACAATGAAAGTTCATTCCCTTAATCACTTTCAATGTAAGAGATATACTTACCATTATATCTCAAGCAAGATCTGGGATCTCCTTCCTTATCTTTGTTGCATCCCAATAATATGAGAACCTACAACTCGGATAAAAAGAAGCGGGAACACATTCCGCCTTGCAAGTCCAACTTGCATCTCCCAATTCGGTCTTTAATACCCGGGCCCACCACCCCTAAGGTGATGTTGACCCGTCATTAATTGAACCAACCGTCAACAGGAATACAACTCGCTATGCGCAATCCAATATCGCCCCAATAATATGAGGACCCGATATTGGGGTCACTACGCATACGTCCTTACTCTTTCAAGAAGCGATGAGCCCGATCCAAATGGATCATATGCAGGAGCTGTCACTTCGGACAGGCGTCTCCTACATATAATATCTGGCGACGAAACTCTTCGCCTTGACGGGAGACCATGGATGTCACTTATGTGATCCTCCATATCTTATTCAAATTAAATTAACTCCTATGAATCACATTCATATAATTAATTCTTCCAAGGGAATTATCAACTCTAATCATATTAGAGTATTCTTAATTGGATATAATTAACTTAATCATATTAAATTAATTATCAATCCAATTTAATCAATCAAACTTAATTTTATGCTTGAATATATATATATATGGTATTATTCTCAAAGTACGTATTAATTCGTATTTTAATAATTAGAAAAATACATCATAATCCCTCAGACATTATCCCGGCCCTACCCGCTGTCATGGCCAGTACCGACGGGAGTGGGGCGGACCACATACGTTGCAACCCGCTAACCCAGCGATCCCCGACTAGACACCATATCCGCCTCGGGAAAGGATAATGCCAAATTGATTATTTTGTACTTGAGATGATCATCGGTTCTTCAACCGAAATTATACCATATAGTAATCAAAACAATTTTGATTTTAAGGAAATTTGCTAGGCAAATTCCCAAGTCCTATTCAAGCAAGAAGTTTGATGATTGTAATTCCAATTATGGTTTAGATCGAATCTAATCAACTAATTGGTTGGGGCCAAGTCAATTAAGGAAATAATAATTCTCTAATATTTCACAAATATTTTTTCATAATTATTTCTCGAAATTAACAATTAATTTCATTAATTGACAATCACATGGTTCTTGATTAGGAAAGCAATTTCAGCAGTGACCCCTACTTACTAAAATTGGCATATCTCAATCATATTAAATCCAAATTAAGCAAAGTCAATTTTTAAAGTTTGCTAATTTGATTTAGGACAGAATCTAAGTGATGTTTCACGCATTTCGAGGCAAGTCTAAACAGTAATTAACATTTTAATCACGTTCAGATTCACTGTCCCGCAACAGTGCATACATATTCATTAAAACGACCATATCACGAGCATACGAAATCCGATTTACGCAAACTCAGATCCTATGGTTTCCTTATTTAATGAGGAACAAAATCTAAGTGCTATTTTTGTGTTTAAACAATTTAAACATGGCCGAAAAATTACACTAAACAGATCTGCGAAATCAAATGCGATAAAAAACTTTCGCGACCTTAACGAATCCAAGTCGTCCTTGGTTAACGAATCACTATTCGAAACCGTCGACCTAAGGCTCTGATACCACTTGAAGGATATGGTTAGATCCTCAAGCGCATCACGGAAGCGTGAGCGTCGTATCGAATACGACAAGGAGCGACTAGTCACACTAGTTGCTCGATGCAGCGGAATTTAAAATTTTTATACGACGAAACCACATGATCCAAGAACACTTCTCGAATCGTTTCGTCTAAACCACAAACAAGTAATACGATTACATCTTGAAGCGTGGTTGCGATCGAGTCTCTAAACGAAGAGACCTCCTGTCTCAAGTCTGATCCGACGGAGGAGACGCTTGCGAGCGCGGGGATGAACCGCGTGCTTCTCGCAATCCATGTTGATGATCCAAGCGGCGGATCTCCTGATCTCCACACACGAGATCCATCGTCTTCTTCACGAGCGAGGTGCACCGAAGGAGACGGAGATCCACGAGCAGAAGAACGGGCAGCATAACGACGATGCCGCGGCGATGGAGAACCTCTCCATGGCATCCATGGTGGACGGCCATGAGAGGGAGAGAGAGGGCTGACCTCTAGAGAGAGAGAGAGAGAGAGATGCTTATCAAGCATTGTGTGTAAAGAGAGAGCATGGGTATGCCTCTCTATTTATAGGGTTTTGGGATCTATGGATCTCAATCCATGGGACATATAAAATCAATGGGTGAGATTGATTTATGTCAATCCAATGGCTAAGATTGTTGTTGGTAAAACCAACAAATTTAGATCAAAATATATTTGACAAAATCAAATACAAATTAATCCAAAATTAATCCAATAAATAAGGAGAGAATGTGCATGGAGATTTCATCTCCATGCACTTTCCATGTGGACGGCCACACATTCCTTTTGGGAATGATGTGTCGCCCCCCTCTTTCCATGGAGAGAGCAATCTCATGGAAATCCATGAGATTGCATATCTCCTTGAAAATCTCCTCTATTTATTTCCAACAACTTTTGTTGGCTTTTTATTCATAAAAAATAATTCATAATTATATTTGAGAATATTGCAATCTTGTCATAGAAAAATTGTGAATCAAATTTACAACCCAAAACAACATATAATTTACATTGTCAATTAATTACACAATGTGTATCCAATACACATAATAATTAATCAACACATATAAATTATAATTAACTCTCTCTAATACATTATAAATCACATTTATAATATATTATGAATAATCGGATATTACTATCCACATTATTCTTATCCTTTGATAATTAAATCATATTTAATCATCTCGGATCTCTTTATCTCATGTGTTCAAATAATATGAATCACATTTACATTATTCACATCTTTGATAATGAATTCTCCTTATAAACTGAATCAAATTCATATTATTCATGATAATTAAATCACATTTAATTATCCATTTTCTCAATGCTCGGATACATATATCAACAATAGAATTATCCATGAACTCTTTCAAGGATAATGCGCTTTCTCTGCGAATACTTGGAGATAAGGACAGGGCGATTGTATTGTTCCACGTATAGTGACATGGATATTGAGATCACATCTCAAATCCAGATCTCGGGCCTCCCATAGATGCTTGATTAAATCAAGACCGCAAATCTAATCTTCTCATTGAATCTGAATCACATTCAGATTAATGTCCAACATTTGGACTAAGATCAGATTACTTCTCTACTAAGAGGAGTCACTAAAATAAAGACCCGTTTCATCACTCCCTAGGAATGGAAGCGTCATGGTTATACAACCGTTTATGATCACATCACCCTCAGGCATTCCCAATACCTGTACATCCTGCATACTGGAAGACTCAGAATAAATCCGAAGTATTAGATCAACTTTATACTGTCTACTTAAAGGTTTTTATCAGTAAGTTTCTCATTCGATCATTGGGAGTCGGTATCGATCATATACTTTCCAAAAGCATATATCATACCTAGGTCTTGATCATATATTTTCCAAAAGTATATATCAAATCAACAAATTCAGTCAAGCTTCCAAAGCGTGACGACCGTGCGCACGGAATTTGATTCTTCCCAATATCTCATGAGTGAGCTCATGTCTTCCGATTCAGTAGTGAACCTGTATGATCCCTTTGAGAGAGATCGTATTACTCATATGCCCTTATATGCACACCAGCGCGCCGGTGTATAGACCTTGATTAGGCCATCAACCTACTGGTCTGCCAAATGTACATACTGAGACATATAGTAACACATCTGTCTCTGGTCAGAGGATGTGTGCCTGTATCGTGACAGCATACGATATAGGACTTTGGTTATCTCAATCTCGTTAAGTCAACTCTTTGACCTAACTCATCCGACACCTCCGAATCTCTATTCCTATGCAGAGGACCTGCATCAAGAGGTCGGTCAGATATCAACCTAAATGAGATAGGATTGCCATCTCCTACTCACGCTGGAGATCATCTCTTAATAATCATTTGACGGTGCTTGATGAGTCCTCAATCTAACTCATTAGATATTCATCTAAGCACCAGCCTCTATGATTCAATAATTGAATCAACAGCTGCATGATTATTAAGATGGCCATGGTACATAACCCTAATTGCACTAAGGGACCTATTATGCAAATTATGTATTCTTCATTTCAGATCAAGGAGTGAATTGCAACAACATTTATTGCATAATGGCTCGCCGTGGGCTCGCATTTCCAACACTCATTTCGTCAACGACCACGTAAAGGCCCTTACTAGCGAGTTCGGCATAGACCATCGAGTTGCCGCTCCATACCATCCTCAGACGAATGGTCTTGCCGAAGTGTCGAACATGGAGATCAAGACTATATTGCAGAAAGTAATCCGCCCTGAACGAAAGGATTGGTCACAGCTTTTGGACTCGGTCTTGTGGACATATCGGACGTCTTTCAAGACACCGTTGGGCACATTTCCCTTTCACCTTGTTTATGGCAAGCCGTGCCATTTACCTGTTGAGTTGAGACACAGGTCACTTTGGGCTATCACTGATATACTTTTGGATCCAGATAGTGTAGGAGATCAGAGGAGGGCAGAGTTAGCCACCTTGGAGGAGCTTCGTGATACCACCTTCTCAAACAGCATACAGTACAAGGAGAGAGTGAAGGAGTGGCATGATTCTCATATCAGCCACAAGCATTTTGAGCCAGGACAGAGAGTATGGTTGTTTGATGCTAGGCTTCGTCTATTTCCAGGGAAACTACAGAGCAAATGGAAGGGACTGTATTTGGTGAGAAAGGTACACGACAATGGGAGTATCAACATATCCGAGTTGTCTTCTGAGAGTACCTTTTGAGTGAACGGCCAGCGACTCAAGCCATATCTTGATCATGAGCCGCGGGTCGTTGATGTTGCCCCTATTCACTTTGCGTGAGATGTGGTCTCTTGACTCACATCAATTGCATCTCACGCCTGATTATCATTGTTCTCCTGACTTGTATAGATCCAGTTGTCCATATAATTACATTCTTTAGTCGCACATCCCTTTTTCTCATCCTTTGATATGCTATACGTAGGGTGTACTTTACCCTAAGTATAGGGGGGATGTAGGACTCTCGGGTATTCTTTTGATTCATTTTTACCCATGTTTTTGCTGCCTATACTTAGGGATATTTTACCCTAAGTATAGGGGGGGGAGGTAGATCCTGTAAATTCTTCACTTGGTTTTCCGTTCGTGTACAGCCTGCTATACTTAGGATTATTTGATCCTATGTATAGGGGGAAAAGCCGAGACCCTCTTGATTTCTATTCTTTCATTTGTCTTTGTATATAGCCTTCCTTTTCACTTCCCTATACTAAGCACGAGTTATGTCTTCTTCATCGCTCTTGACTCTGAGGACATCGTTCGAGCTAAGTATAGGGGGGTGTGTAAATATTTCATATATACTTTAGCCATAACTCATACTTTGTGTGAGTGTGTTAATAAAAAAATGGCTAAAAACTCAAAAATCCACAAAAATTAAAAAATTAAACATTCTTTTATTTGCACATACATAGCTATTGTACAAATTATTTTTGTAAAAATGTTTGCAAAAACTTTTTGTGTAAATTGTGTGTAAATATGTGCATATGAAAATTATGTATATAGTACAAAATTTTTCTAAAATATTTTGAAAATCAAAAGTTTGCAAAAATCTTGTGTTAATTTGTGTAAATATTTTGCAAAACTTGTATTCATGCACACATTCATGATTTCAAAACATTTTTCAAAAATTTTGCATGTGTGTAAATATGTGTAAGTAGCATCCTTGTATATACTTGTATAGTTTTTCCTGGATTATAGTTGACATTTAAACTAACCTGGATTAAATTGGGAAATGGAGCTTGATTAAGATCTTAATCCACCTAATTCTAAGAGGAACCTTATAGGGCTTAGGGTTAAGGATTTTCAGGTCCATGGTGACTTAATTCTTTGAGTCCACTAGGCTATGATCACATGTCATCTTAATGAGCCTAAGTAGAGCACTTAACAACACACACATGACTTATATAGACAATGGCTTGACTTGGACCCGCACTTTACACCGAGCTCTCTACGGATGAGGTGGTGAGGAGGCAGTCTTCCTTGACTTGGGGTAGCATATGAGGTAGTATTTCTAGGCGGAAGCTCTCTTCTTCTTTTAGTGAAGGAAGTGTGTCTCAACTTAGTCTGGTTGCCATGAGGTCTAACGACAGGAGTTGTGGGTTGCAATAATGCTTCAAAAGAGGGATAGTCTACTGGCTCAAGAGGAAAAACTCCTTATGTACATATGATGCACCGTGTAAATATGTTGTATAGATGCACTTGAAAAAAAATGCAAAAAGAAAATAACTCCAAAAAAGTGGTGGGTCTGATAGAAAATGATATCCCACTGGAGTATGTGTATAGCGCAATAAGCAAAGCTTGAGATTCATGTTCCATCTTATGTAGCTTGCGGCAGATAGACTTAGCTACACTGGTTGAGCTCCCAAGGATACATGGCTACACTGGCCATGGTCCGTTCACTACAAAAAAAAGCGCGATTGGCGTGCACACAATGGGGTGCACGGGTCAAGCACATGTGCTCGCCCACAGCCGAGCGAGCACTTAGGTTGCACATGTGCTCGCCATCCTGATCGCCCTTTTGAATCTGGAGGCGTGGTTATACTTTTGTAGGTGGGCGAGCACTTTAATAGCACACGTGCTCGCCTAAATGTGCTCGCCCAGTTGAAAATCGAGGCACGACGGAATAGGCGCGTGTCAATTTTCCTGGCGAGCACCTAAAGAGTACTGGACGAGCACATAAGTGTGCTCGCCCGCGCCCGTAAACAGAACGTCGGGCGCCCCTTTCCTCATTCCTGCGCGAGTTCTTCCCTGATTCCTCTCCTCCGGCGACTTGTGCTGAGCCATTACCGCGTCGAGGGAGTTCCGTTTGACCATTCAATCACGCACACACCCTTCGTTAGGTATATCTTATCATCCTTTCTCTCTTTTTTGTGTATTTCATTCATTTTTATAGTTGTTTTAGATATTAGGGTTTTTATATTGTTGATGGTTTTGTTCTTAAACTTAATATCACTAGTTGTTAATCTTGTTGTTTATGCTTCATGTAGTTGTTTAATATATAGTTGTTGTTAGATTTGAGTATATATATGTCTAATATTGATGTAGGTGAATAAATATTGATGTAGGTGAATGTAGGTGAATGTTGATGTAGATGGGTATAATGTAGGTGAATGTTGATATAGATAGGATGAGAGAAACATTAGCTAATATAGAGAATTGAGAATGACATTAGGTTCATAACATTAGGTTCATAACATTAGGTTCATAACACTAGTTTCATAACACTAGGTTCATAACATTAGGTTCATTGAGAATTGACATAAGACTAGTTTAATAACATTAGAGAATGTTAATATAGAGAAGTGCCATAACACTTGTTTCATAACACTAGGTTCATTGAAAGAGGTGATGGGAGATACGAAGCCTTTGAGAATAAGAACTATATAATGGATGTTAAATTATATATTTATTTAAGTTAAAATGATTGATGCGTGATAATTATAACTACAAACAAAAATTTTGATTTTGTGATAATTTTATTATCACATTTAATTTTAGTTATTGTGATTAAGTATATCACATTAACTTATAGTTAGGTTTATGATAAGCCTAAAATACTATACATTAATTATTAGAAAATCGCACAAAATTCTTCACACACAGTGCGTCCTTCCACACCGGGTGATGTGTGGCCCTGCACAACGGGTGGCGTGTGCAACACATTGGAGTATTTGATCACCTCTAACTGTGTTATATTTTTTTATTTTTTCACAGCACTATTGGACTCACTTTGCGATGTTTATCCCAGACCAATGGTTGTGGATTTTGATGTTTGCAGGTTCGAATTTTTTTTGCAGGTGCCTATTAACTCTTAGTGACCCAAGCACTGTATTAGGCACTAAATAAGGATCACACTTATCCCTATCCCCATCGTTAATCAGCCATATACGTAATTGCTCGGTTAATATAAATGAATAAATATTTTAAGATTATTTTATAGTCTCATTTGTAGCACATACAAATGTATGACGTAAAATGATCTTAAAGTATTACATTTATATTAGCTTTCCTTAGTTCGGAGGTCCCGGACTAAGGGGGTCCGTAAGGATTCAAATTTACTAAAAGGTGATCCGTGTCACAATGTCTTTATTTCTTACGGAAATTCAGTTCATAACCCCTTCCTCTTCTGTATACCAAATTAATCATAGTTATTATTGAAATAATCAATAATATGATTATTTTGAAAATTAATTACGATTGATTTATGGGGTATACGGGAGAGGTGTAGGGTTATGCTGCCGAATTTTCGTTAGAAATAAAGATACTTGTGACAACGATCATCTTTTAGTAGATTTGAATCCTTATGGACGGGCTAAAATGATAACATAATTAATACACTTCTCTTCTCATCTTTTATCTCAATAATGTGATACGTTTAGATATCCTCAATTTCCTAGATTTGACATTTTAGATTATTTAATTCAGGTTCATAAATATGACCAATAGAGAATGGATGTACAACCGTGTAGTAGATGAACGTATAGCAGATGCTTTTCAAAGAGGTGTTCAGGAATTCATACAATTTACTTACACACAAGGTTCCCGTATTGTAGATTCAGATGGAACCATCTTGTGTCCGTGTAAGAAATGTCATCTAATGAGGAAGAGATCAAAAGATAAAACTCAGTTACTTCTTTATAGAATAGGTTTCATGGAAGGATATCAGATCTGGTGGAGGCATGGTGAGAATTTCAAGGATAGAATGAATGATGTGGAAGAAGATGACAATATTAATCCCTTTGCAGATATGGTTATGGATGTTGCGGGTCCAGAATTTAATGATACTTTGTTAGATGATGAGGAACCATATGGAGAGTCTGCAGAATTTTACGAGCTGTTGAAAAAAGCGGAAGAGCCATTGTGGTTGGGTTGCAAGATATATTCAAAACTTTCTGCAGTCTCGGATCTTCTATCGATGAAGATGGAATATAATATGACCAATCGTAATTTTGATGCAATGCTGAGGATTATTAAGAAGATGTTACCAGAAGATGCAGAATTACTTGATAATTATTACAAAACGAAAAAGATGATGCGGAAGTTGGGTTTAGCAGAAGTTAAAATAGACTCATGCATAAATCACCATATTCTATATTACGGTGAACATCAACATTTACAACGGTATCCTGAATGTAATGAGCCAAGATATCAGACAACTAGTAAGAGTGGAACAAAAATATCGAGAAAGATTTTACGTTATTTCTCGTTGACTTTGAGATTGAAACGACTATATTAGTGTAAAGAAACGGCGAAGTACATGACATGGCACGCGGAACATAAAGTCAATGAATATATGGAGCATCCATCCGAGTCTGAATGTTGGAAAGAATTGATGTCAGCTTTTCCTACATTTAATGATGAAAAGAGGAATTGCGTTATAGGTTTATGTACAGATGGTTTTAATCCTCATGGAAGAAGTAGAGATTACTCTTGTTGGCCAGTAATGACAACGCCATATAATCTACCCCCATGGTTATGTAATAAGCAACAGTTTATGTTTCTTTCGTTGTTAGTACCAGGACCTACACATCCAGGAAAGTACATTGATGTTTATTTACGTCCTCTTATCGATGAGTTGAAAATGTTATGGGTCGATGGAGTTGATACATTTAATGCTAATAAGAGTCAAACATTTAACATGAAAGTAGCTCTACTTTGGACGATAAATGACTTCTCAGCATATAGAATGTTATCTGGATGGAGTACGCATGGACGTAAAAGTTGTCCATATTGTATGGATAGTACTAAATCATTCCAGCTTCAACACGGTCAGAAACCATGTTTTTTTTATTGTCACAGACGATTTCTTCCAAATAATCATCCATATCGAAGACAAAAACATTCTTTTAAAAGGAATACAATTGATCTTTCAGATCCTCCACCAATTAAGACAGACGATATGATATTATCATACTTGGAACAATTACAGAAATCAGCCTTAGAAAATGGAGATAAAACAAAAAACCTTCCTGGTTTTGGTGACAGTCATAATTGGATTAAGAAGAGTATATTTTGGGAGTTACCATATTGGAGTAAGTTACTAATACGACACAACTTAGATGTTGTGCATATAGAGAAAAAATATATTCGATAACATCTTCTACACTGTTATGAATGTAACCGGTCGATCAAAAGATACAGTAAAGTCTCGTTGTGATTTACAACTCATATGTAATCGCCCAGAATTGCATATTAAGGAACATGATAGTGGAAGGGTTGAAGTTCCAAAAGCAAAGTATACCTTAGATAGAAATCAAGTTAAGCTTGTTTGTGAATGGACAAGTAAATTGAAGTTTCCAGACGGATATGCATCAAATTTTTCCAATTTGGTCGATCTGAAGAAGTTTACATTTAAGGGAATGAAGAGTCATGACTGCCATGTTTTTATGGAAAGATTACTACCGTTAGTGTTCAGAGGATTGTTACCAAAAAATATAGTCGATGCTCTTTCAGATGTAAGCAGATTTTTCTAGGTGTTATGCTCGTCACACATACACCGCATGGAGATGGATTATCTTCAAAAAAATATTCCTGTGATTATGTGTAACCTGGAGAAGATATTTCCGCCTTCATTTTTTGATTCGATGGAGCATCTGATGATTCATATTCCATGGGAAGCAAAAATTGGAGGACCGGTAAAATATCGTTGGATGTATCCATTTGAAAGGTAATTAAATGTATTATAATGCCATTCCTTCTTTACTATTTGGACTAAATATTTAACCTATTTTCTTATAGGTTTATGTTCTTTCTTAAAAGAAAGGTCCGAAATAAAAGTAAAGTTGAAGGATCTATAAGTTCACAATATTTATATGAGGAAGTCGCAACATTCTGCGCAAGATATCTTCCAGAAGATGTGGAGACTATCCACAATAGATGCAGGAGGAATGAGACAATTTCTTCAGATGAAGAACTTTGCATCAGTATCTTTCGGCCATCCACTCATCTAATAGGCAAAGCAACTGAACGTTTCTTATCGAAACAAGATAAGGATACTACAGAGTTATACGTATTAGACAATTGCGAGGAAATAACACCATATGTTCAGTAAGTATTTGAATTACTTTATGTATATATTCATCACAAGTAATGAATATTTTTCTCTTATAAATTGTAGGGAATTTAGACAGAAAATTATGTAGGAAAATCCTATGTATTCAGATGACGAAGTTCTGAGCACTTATAGAAATCAATTTCCAGCGTGGTTTAAAGACCGCTCAAAACAGTTGGACGATGGTGATTTCTATTCTCATATTTTAAAATATTTTGGAGAAGGACCTGTTTATAAGGTTCGATCATACAACTCATGTTACAATAATGGGTATCGTTTTCATACCTTAAATTCTGGTAAATATTTGACAACTCAAAATCATGGAGTGATGGTTCGCGGATCTTGTTATGAGGAAGATCATCTGAATTATTACGGAATTTTAAAGGAGATTATAGAAGTGGAATATAGTATACCAGGCTTGAATAAAGTAGTTCTTTTCTTGTGTGATTGTTATGAACCCAATGGAGGTGTAGTACTCGATAAAAGAAATAACATTGTCGACGTGGTGCAAAGGAAGTTTATACGCAGATTTGAACCATTCGTCTTAGCATCTCAAGCGGATCAAGTATGTTATCTCCCACAAATATCAAAGAAGAGAAAGAGCATTGAAACATTAACTGTTGTGAGGATAAATTCTCGAGGTTATATCTCCAATGATTCCAGTAATCAGGAAGATGACATAGATGAAGCATTTACACCGACAAATGAAAGAATAGACTTAACAGAAGAAGTCCCAGTTATCGAATCCATTTGATTGGCTGATAATGAAGTTTTGTGTGTTGACTTACAAGATGATACTGACTCCAGAAATGATTACTCAGAATACTCAGAAAACGAAGAAATATCCTTTAATCCCACCGAAATAAGTGATGAAGATTAGTTGTAAGTTTTATTAAACAATTATAATTGAATTAACTAAAATCTTAAATAATAAATATGTAATGCATCATTATTACAGTCATGGCAGGTTTTGGACGTGGTGGGGCGCATGGATCACATAGATCCAATCGTCCATCTTCCTCGGACACACCTTCTTCCAGTAGGCAGCCCACCCCGGATGTTGTTCCTGATTCACAGTCCGACGAGGTTCGCCGGGTGATAGCTTACTACGAGTCTCTTGGTTATCCTCCGCCACCCTTTTATGTAGGAGGCTATGGAGAGCCATCTACCTCAGCAGCCCCTACAAGATTCGATGTCCAGGTCCCTATACTAGCACAGACATCGATGGGTTCTGACTCTCCTTCTGGACGGCCGAGCACATCCGTACCTTTACCCACTGTAGTTGGACAGACGTCGGCGTCCTACCCTTTGTTGGAGGTTACGGCTGATGGGAGGTAAAAATTTTATAGATTTTATCTTTAAATATTTTCCAAATTTTTATAAATTGTATGGAAGTTTAATTTTCTAGTAAATGCAGGGATTTTTTGAACAACAACAGGGTGGCAAAGGAGATAACCAATATAATAAAGACACACTTGACTTCCATGCAATTTAGATGGTGTCCCATCCCTGCTGCAGAGCAGGAGAGACTGTTTGACATGTTTCTGGTAAGAAATGTTTCTAAAAAGTGATACAGAATTTTTTGGTAAAGTTTTTTGTATCTTATAAATTGTTATAATTTTTCAGAGTAGGTTTCGCCTTGGCTCTGGTCTGGGGAAGGATTTTTATCGTAGAGCCTTCATTCGTTTGGCAGAAAAGAGAATGAGCAATACATTTTTCAAGGCAAGGAGAGACTCGCATGCGAAGACGGGATGCGAGGAGATGAATTTTGAGGAGATGAAGAGGTTCCCGCCGTCATGGTGTACGGAGGATAGGTATTATACTTGACAAATAATTTATATTACATTTTTTTAAAATAATCAATTAAAATAACATAATCCTTCCAGATGGACGGATTTCTGTGATGCATTCGGTGCGGATGATGAGTTTGGAAGAAGATCTACGACGGGAAAGACAAACCGCCAAAAACAAAGGATTAAGTCGACCAGTGGCTCTAAAAGCCACAATCAGATTAGAGCGGAGATGGTATTACGATTTAAAATTATTTTTTGGAGATCTACTTTAATATAATGCAATGTTGTAATAGATCTTAAAAAAATTTTCAGGCTGCTAGGTTGGAAAGGGAACCCTCTTTTCAGGAGTGGTGGTCGAGGCCCCACATGAGTGGGAGAGAAGGAGAGTCACAATGGTCCACTCCTGAAGCAGGAAAATTATTGATAAGTCTATTAATTTATTTACAATTAAATGATATATTATAACTTATTTATATATATTGTAAACTTTGTATTTCAGGATCGTTATCTGGCACTATCTGCAGAAAAATGGGGTGTCGATCCAACTGGAGAGCAACCACCATTTGATAAAACAATCTGGAAGCAGGTATATAGGGATAAATATTATCTTACTATATTCATTTCTAATATATAATTTTATATTAAAAATTGAAAAACTTATAAGGTTTTAGAGGAGAGGGACGTTGTGGCGAATAGGAAGCAGACGCTTAGTGGTCTTCCTCCATATTATGTGGAGGAACATCGTCACTCCTATTCTGCATACTCTCAGCCGTCGTACATGCAACCACATCCGTCCCAATCAACAGTTCCAATGGAGTCGCAGATGGCGATGATGGTGGAGCAGGTGACGAAGCTCCGAGAGGACTTCACGGCGTACATGTAAGTATTCTTCTTATAGAATGAGTAATACTTTTAAATTTCTATATCTACATAATGCATGTAATAGATAAATATCTTCCATATATAATATAGGTCGCAAGGGCGTGCATCTCAACCTGAAGAGATTGAATCTGATAACGAAGAGGAGGAGGAGAACGACCCTGAAGAAGAGACACACATGTATGCGAGGTTCAAAGAAAAGGAGAAAGAAAAAAGAAATCAAAGCAGGGTTTAGTGTCCAAATTTTTTAGATCAAAGAAGAAGTAAATATTTGGTGGTTTAGACCTGTGTTTTTTTTAAACTTTCAGCACATCTTTTAATTTATATGAACTTTGTTGGCTTTGACTTGTTTGTAATATTTAGATATTAAATTAGATTGTTTATTTCTGAATTCATATATATTGCGTTCCTTTAAATTCTTAGTGCTAGTTATCTTACTCTACAAACTGCTATAATATATATACCCTTAGGGAGCTACCTGCAGTGGTTTATTGGCAGGGTATACAGGTTCGACGGGGCGTCAAAACCCTATCGAACCTGTATATTTTTTTCCTAGAAATCACTATGGACGAGCACATGTGCTCTCCCGGTGCTCTGTAGGTAATCGCAAATCATAGAGGAGGTGATCACATCGGCGAGCACGTATGTGCCCGCCAGGGAGCGGGCGAGCACATAGCATCCCGATGTGCTCGCCCATCAGCCGTGGTGACTCTCAAAGAAGCGAGCACGCCCTTAACGAGCACATGTGCTCGCCCACCCCTCGGGCGTGCACATGGCGTGCACCAGGCGTGCACATAACGAGCTTTTATGTGCACGCCAATCCCGCCTTTTTTGTAGTGGTTCTCTTCTTCCCCCTCTTCTTGAGCCGGTTGAACTTGAACTTAGCCCCGCTCCTCGAGGAAAGAGTGGCCAGACTAGCGTCATAGAGTTACCTTGTTGGGGAGGGTTGTCAACTTGCTACTTCTGAGGTGGAGAGCTATACCTCACTTACACTGTACAAGGAAAGATTCATAGTCTTCAGGGTTTGTGTATGTAGACTTGTTCTGATCTGCATTGTTGAGGAGTCTTGACTATAGATTAGTGGATCTTAGAGGCTGTTGAGTTTTAAAGCTATGTCTAAATAATGTTCTGACACATTAATAATCCAAAGATCTGATCGAGCTCCATATTTCAATTTAATGAAGGCAAGTTTAATTATCAGCATTGATCCATGCATTTTCTCCTCTTTTTCTTTTTCTTTTTCTTTTTCACTTCTTTTTCAAATAAGTGTTTGTTAAGGGACTAGCAAAGTTAAGTATAGGGGGGTGATGAATACCCATTCATCACTCTTTATTCTTTTATTTTAGCTACAAAATCCATGCAAAACACATGTAGATACTTGTAAATAGCAATAATTACCATTCAGCATGCATTGTGTAAATGCATTATTAGCATGTTTTGTGCATAAATAAAAGAATAAAGAAATAAAAGAAAAAGAGGGAAATATTTAGAATAAATATTGAGCGACCTAATCCCAAGTGAGGGCTCAGCATGGGCCTGACCGCAAAAAGAACCCAAGTAGAGAGAGATAGGGAAGCTCATGTGTGTATATATACCTGTAAATAAATAAAACTATTTTCCTCTTATTCAACATAAAATCGGGAGTATATTTATTTATATATAGTTGTAAATATAAAATTAGAATAAAAATGAGAAAAATAAAAAGAAATAAAATTCCTTCTTCATTGTCTATATACACCATGTACATAAAACCACTTATATATTTATTTGCCCTTATAAATAAATAAATAAATAAAAATTCAATAAAAATATTTTCTCATCCCATATTTTATGATGTAAATAAATAAAATAAAAACCATAGAAATAAAAATAAAATAAAAACAAATAAAATAAAATCAATTTCCAACATTGTACATATACCATGTAGGTATATAAATAAAACTATTTATTTAATCCTTCTAAATAATTAATAAAAATAAATAAAAATACCTTATTATTCCAAATTTTATTCTATAAATAAATAAAATAAAAATTTGGACTAAAATATATAAAAATAAATAATTAAAAATCAAAAATAAAAAAATACATATTGTATATACCTATATAAAATAATCATATTTTGTAAATACATTATTTTTATTTCAAAAAAATAAATAAAAATCACTAAAAAATAATTCAAAAATAAAGAAACATTTTTCATGTTTTAACTTTTTCGAAATTCAGCCATTTACTATTTTTTTATTTAATTCCCAAATAATTAATAAATGGCGCGCTCCCATTGGTCCACAGGGGATGTTGACCCCCGGTCAACTCTCCCCCGCGGACCCCCTCCTTGCGGATCCAAGCAACCGACCCGATTTCTCCATATTTTCCCTGCTTGATCCGACCACCAAATCCTTAAATCCTGGGTCCTAATCCTTCTTGATACATCCGAGATCCATGCCCGGCGTTCTACATAGGGATCCGTGCTCCGAATTTCTCGCCCGATCCTCATCTAGCTGGACCCCTAGCCGTTTATAACTCCAGCTCCCCCGCATGATTCACGCCATCTTTGGCGTTGCTTCTTCCACCCAGGACCTCCACCCGATTCTCGTGAGTGACAGTTGTGGACTAGTGTGTTGCAGAGAGGAGGAGGAGCTCCTCGCCACTGATCCGGCGTCTTCTTGCCGCCGTGCGCTGCCCAGAGCAGTGCCCGAGCCTCGGGCCTCCGACGACCCTCGAGGCGACGACCAGAGCTCTGCGAGCTCATCCCCAGTCGACCACCTTCACCAGGTAGCCTTAATTCTTCCTATTTTGCTCTAATTTTGGATTATCCCCAAATCGCTCCGCCGCCGTCGTTCGTCGATTCCGACCATCTCCGTCACCCTATCGATCATCGGACTCGACCATCACAACCACGAGACCTCTCCTCACCTTCTGCACCCACTCACACCCCCTGTCTTGCCTCGGAGCAGGAACTTCGATCTCCACCGCCGTCGCTTCGCCGGAGGTCGACCATCCTGACACACCAGCTTCCCATTTCCCCTCTAACCGGGTCGAGGCACTTTGCCCTCGACCCAGGAGCTTGCTGTGCTATTTTTCAGGTCAGAAGAGACCCATCTGAGGGTCTACGCATTCAGGCACAGAGCTCCAGCTCCGCCTTCATCGCTGGGGCTCCTTGGAGCTTCGTGACATCATCGGAGGAGCCCATCATCTGCGGGAGGCCGTGGCGATCCTGTTCCACCCATTTGCAGTCCCCGAGGAGATCCAGCGCAACCGTAGTGCTCCGGCGAACTTCGCAGGAGCCGTGTTCTTCTAGGAGCCTCCAGAGCCGTCCGTTCAGCCCCGACTTCCCAGACATCATCTGGACCGCTTGATCATGCAAAGAGGAGGCCTATATCAGCCACTTCCGATCGACACGTGGCTGCCTCATCACCCTCCATCCAGCGACGGGGTGCCCTCGTCCAGTGATCGTTGGATCTTCCACATGGCACCCTCGCAGCCATCAAATCTCAGCTGGAGTCCTTCGTTGAGGCACATCGCACCTCAGCCGTCAGATCTAACACGTGGCGTGCCTCTAGCCCTCGGATAATAAGGGGTAATTTACTCGTAGGCCCTTTCTCTTTTTGTTTTTGTCCTTTAGTCCTGTAAATATTTTATGTAGTTCTTTTTATTTTGGTAAAATTGCAGTCTAGACCTTTATGTTTACTTTATTTACGTTATAGTCTCTGTTTGTGTATGCCACGTGCATCAACACGTGAGACCTGGAAAATTTGCAATATAGATCCTGTGCTTCTTGTGCTTTATGGTTTGATCTTTAGAAATAGGATTTACATTTCAGTCCTTCTGTGCTTGGTCCACATGCTCTGCGCGTGTTTTATTAGACTTTTTGCACGTTGAGCCCTGGGCTTTTATGCCATGTTATTGATTGGCCCCTGGACTAAATTTTCATTACATATAGGTCCCTATGCACTGTGTGCTTGTTTTTTGATTTAAATAAAATATCAAATTTAACCCAAATCATGTGAAAATTGGACACGTGGCTCCTACCACTGTGTAAAATTTTCACTAATTTTTGGGTACATTTTCGTGTATTTTTAGTATTTTTAAAAATTCAAAAACAACCATTTTTGCCTCTGTCCAGATTAAAAATTCCTAAAAAAATACAAAAACCCTTTTAAAAAATTCTAAAAAAATCAAGTTTTGTGTGTTTTTGTATGTTTGAATTTCTTTGCGAATTTGTCTATTTTTGGATTTATAAAAACCATAAAATTAAAAAAACACTTAAATACTTATAAAAATTCTAAAAATCATAGAAAATTCAAAAATTCATAAACTCTTTTTCTTAATTTTCTTTTTTATTTCTATTTTTTATAAAAAAATACCTTTAGGCTCTTTTCAGACCATTTGATATTTTAATTTGGTCCTCCAAGTCTGACTCGATAGTTTTCTTTTGTTTCTACCTTCTTTTATTTTTAGAAAATTCTATAAAAAATATAAAATTCTCAAAAATTTATAAAAAACAGTGAACAACATGTAAAACATAAAAATATTTTTGTTTGAATTTTTGGACCATTTTTGGGCATTTAAATAATTGGTTGAAGTTGATTGTTTTTGTCTTTTTATCATTTTCCTCATTATTAAAAACCACCAAAAAAATATTTGTTTTATTTTCTTTTCTTTTCTGACTACTTCGTAGGCCTCAAGGCCAACTCGTGCTCCTCGAGACCGACCCTGGGAGCTATACCAGTTTAATCACCTAGCTAGGACCGCGATTTTGGTTTTCATTGTTTTTTCTCTCTTTGTTTGGTGGTCCGATTTTTGTTTCTTGATCGAGCTCTGAGTCCTGAGTGACTGAGGTCGCAACGATCATAGTGATTCCTTTACCTTAGTCTATCGGGCGGCTCATCACTTATCCTAATGAGATGGAATCTCATCAATAGCTAATTAGGGCTATTTGACAAGGGCTTTAGTCGAGCATATATAATTAGGTTAGATGGCATTTACTTGGCATTTTATTTGAGTTTACCTAACCATTACCCTTGTTTCTTGTGTGTTAAAATTCAAATAAATGGATGGCATCTATGTCAAAGAATGGTTGAGTCCAATGTCTTCCAAGCATGTTAGTGATCGATCCATCGACATTTCTCATTGGTCTAATCTTCTCATCGATTAATTCTCTCTTCCTTTTTTTGGTTATAACTCATTAATCATTCTTCATTCATCCATCACATCAAAATCATACAAGAAACACAAGCCCACTTACTAATACAAAAAATATATAAATCATAACATCAAATTTGACCCCAGGATCCACTTGTCCAAACACTCTTATTCAATAAATGCTACTCATCTCAATAATCCTTTAAAAGGAGCTTACTCAAACCCAAAATAAAAAATATCAAATCTAAACTTCAAATTTGAATGATACATAAAGTCAAGGACAAAGTATGGTCCATGCTTTCTCAATTGTCAATATATATTGACAATACATACAATAGAAAAAAATATAGTGAAAATGATAGTTATCATCACATGATTTTGAAAATGGACATTAAAAAATGAAAATTGTACTTTATTGGTTATAGTGTCTACTTCAAAATATGTTCCATGTTGTGTGCTCAACTTTATAATTAATATCTAAAAAAGTAGGAGATAAGTAAAATTTTAAATAGTACCATCTTTTCTTTTACTTTTTTGCGTCGAGATTGTTGCGCTCTTGGGTTGTCTAGACTGCTTCCTTTGCTCACTCCTGTCTCTCTCTCTCTCCTGTTTTTGGTTTTTCCTTCTTTTTAATATAATCAAAGGTGAACACCTATGAGTGTCTCCCCCTTTTCTGGCTTAAAAAAACAGTTGTGAAATCTTCGTCAATTTGTTATTTTTTGCAATATGCGTATAACACACATAGAGGGCATTCTTATGAGCTTGAGCTCATTGAGGACGTGGTAGATCCAAACATAGGCAGTTGATCATGTATGATTGATGAAGAGGTTACCGATTTCGAAAGATAATAGTTTCAACAGGAGCATAATGTGGTTGATGATTTAATAATTACTAATTTCACTTACAACGTTTCCTAAAAATGAGGGAGTCAATTTTGCAGTATGTAGGACCATGTAGGTACATATTTTTCAATACACCATATCGTCGAATATTCATCCGGTACTTTCTCAAATTTTGCAGTCTTGCTATAATAGAAGTCAGATTAATTGGAAAACTTAAGATACCATCAGCAGGTTAAGTTTAGATTAGAATTAAATTACGTAATGCTCGTCCTTTAGAGTGATGCCTTTGCTCGTGTATATTATTATTACCATGGTATTCTTAATCGATGACTACTTCAGTCTGCGGAGTTAGATTTTTTTTAAAAAAAATCTAATTTCTCACAATACTCTTCATATCTAACCTGCTTGTGCAACGTATTATTATTTACCTATTGTTTAAACATGGTGAGAAATCTCAGCCCAAGTACTCCATGTCTAAACCCTAAGGGTGCATTTAGTTCGTAGTTTATCTGGACGAAGATAATCCGTTTTTGTGTTTTGATGTTTGGTTGATGGGTTTAGAGTTAAGAGGGTTTGCGTGATGTGATTGTATTGTTATTTGAAAAAGTTGGTAGTTATTATAATATGATTGTATTGAAATTTTAAAAAATAGGTAATTGTGATGTAATTGTATTGAAGTTTGAAATAATGAGTAGAAGTTGAGTATTTTATGATTTTTAGATGATATGATGGTATAGTATATATTTTTTGATGAAAAGAGAGTGTACCCCACTAATAGGTTAGGAATATGATTTTTGAGGGTAACCCATCTAAAGTGGGGGTAATCTCCAACGGAACACCCCTAAGATCTGTCTATCCACTTCTCATGTTTCATGGAGATAATCAACCACAAAAACTTACCCAATATGAGATCCCATTACTATCCAAGTAGCTACAGTAAATCCCTAATGACAGTTTACGGATATAAAAGCCTCTAATAATGCGCATCAATCTGAAATTAATTACGTGTGATTAAAGTTCGTGGTTCATCCAGAAGCAGAGGTTTACCCTGAAGGCAAAGGGGTACATTCGTATCAATACGACGCTGTCACTGCCATGGGAGGGGGAGGTAAGACATACCCTTGCTCTGGCACTGCCAAGCTTTGAGGAGGCAACCGCGTACAGGTGGTCGCTGTGCTCGTTGTTGCTCACATGCATTGCCTCCCTCCTCGATTCTCCCGTTCGGGTACTGATGCTGTACGTTGCGATTTTTATATCACTATTGCTTTGTGCCTTTCCAACACTTCCAGTGCTATCTCCTCGACTAACCTTCCCTCACGTCATTAAGGCTTGCTTCTGTTATCATTCCTGTGATTATGGAATCAGAATGTTCATCTTGAAAACTGGTAGAGGTCTTTGTGATGAGGTAGACTTTCAGAAAGAGGAGATGTGTTCACTGAGATCTGGTGATAATATGAGGAAATGATGATATTTACCTTTCTTTTAGAAAATATCAAAATAACACTAATACGTCAAGTATTATAGTAATGTTGTCTCTGCACTTTAATAGAGGATTTCCTCTTAAAATTACTAGTAGGAAGTAATTAATATAACAATGAATGAACAACAAAGTTTTTTGTGTCGTATTTAAACATCCTTCATGCATAGTTTTTTCACACTAATGCACTGACCTTGCTTAAATTTTTATCGTAAATGAGTTATTAATATAGGAAAAAATATCTACCAACATTGAAGAAAAAAGCAGCGAGGGTCATATTGATTCTTAATAGAATGCATACGAACTAATATTTACTACTTATTTCTAAAAAAAACTGATACCTACTACTCAAATTTAGATTTTTTTCTGATATATTGGTACTCGGACAACAGTTGAAAATTTCCTTGCAGATGTTACCACTTTGTAGCCTTTTCCACTAACATTTGATCATGAAACAAGTTTAACGCATCACTACAATGAAATTGGAAGTTGATTTAAATGCACAACAAGATATATCATCCTTTGCTTGATTCTTTACAGTTTTAATGAATATAGTACTCGTTGCCATATTGCTAGCAAAGAATATTATTACAATGGATATCCAATGACTTTTTCTTATAGCCATGATTAGTATATTTTTCAACAATAAATTCTATGGATAATGATTACTATATTTTTTAGCAACAGACATGACATTCATTACGAATTATAAGAACAAAAAATAATTTTTCAAGAATAATGTGCATTTTGACATCTTTAATATCAAAAAATTTGGCAGGAGATATCAATTTATGCATTGTTGAAGCCCAACTTTGTTGTGGTGGATGAATACATATTCATATTAATCGTTGGCGCATGAGAATATGATCACTAGGGAATTTCGAGGGTCGTACTGTTTCACAAGGCGAAACAATAGTCGATGTATTGACCACTCAATGAACCTTAATCAATCAACAGTTAACCCACAATAATAATCAAGAAATGAAAAATACAAGTGTGGAGTTAAAATTTAATATAACTCTACAATAGATGTGCATAGTGCACAAGTATGTAGAGGTCGAATATAGGGAGCAGAATGGATAGATTGTGCAATAATGTGCAAGCTTTGTGATTGTGCTTCTTGTCTATATGTTCTTTTTTGTGGGTTTTTTATTTTTATTATTTTATTTTATTTTTTATTTTATAATTTTTGTATTTTGTTTTTAATTTTATGTTTCACATATTCTTTTTATATTTTTATATTTTGCATTTTCTTTTTCATTTAAAATATATAATATAGATATATATAGGATATATACATGCAATGCAATCTAATATAATTATAAATAAAACTAAAAATAACTAAAAATTTCATAATTAAATATTTTTGGGTTCTACTAATTTTTTACAGTTTTTTTGATTTTTAATGAATTTTGCTAATTTTTATGGATTTTTAAATTGAAAATAACTTACAATAGGGATAAAATACTTAGCCGAAATTGAAATGGAAATGAAAAATATCAATTCAAGTCCAAAATTTTCCAAATCAATTTTATTTATAAATAATAATATAAAGAAAATTTTGAAATAGAAAATTATTTTTTTTTTGATTTTTAGAAATTTTTTAAATTTTTTAAAGATTTTTGGAGTTTTTCTATTTTTAAGAGTTTTCTTTTCTATTTTAGAGTTTTTAGTCTGAAGGTTAAAATACATAAATAAATTATATATATTTTTGAGGGGATTTTTCATAACAATTTTATATTTTTTTTGCAATTTTTAAGTAAAAGAGTGCCTTTTGTGCTCTTTTTGATTTTTAATAAATGATCAAAATGCATAAAAATAAAATACTAAAATATAATGTGAAACTAAACTACAACAAGCACTTACATCTATTTTTTGGGAATTTTCGGAGCATAATTGTTATATTAAAGAAATGGAGAAAATAAAAAGAAATTACTTTCTAGCAAGGGCGTAATTATAAATGAAATAAAACTTGAGGGTCTATTTGCAATTTTACCAAAAAGTTATAACTGAAATAAATGGTTCAAGGATTAAATACAAATAGCTAGATCTGCAAGAGCCTCTGTGCAAAATGCGCACCTCACGTGTATGGCCACGTGAGGTGAGCTGGCAGAGGTTTAATGTGCAAAAATGCTAAAGTATGGGGGTTGACTTGCAAAAGTTACAAAATATATGAACTGCAGAGGAAAGTTTAGAGTTCAAATATTAAATACAAAAATTACTTGGGCCAAAGGTGTAGAATACCCAAAGCTTAGGCGGGAGCGGACAACCCAGATCTCCTCACTAATGCCATGTGCCACGCTCCTATGATATGTCACCAAGAAGAATCGGACGGCTGAGGCATGATGCGATCGGACGGTCCTCGCACGATCTGGAAGTTGGGGATGATCCAACGGCTAGGACAAAGCCTCGAAGAACAGAGAAGAACTCCCCAATTTCCAAGGTTCGATCGGGCAGCGCACGTGCTTCCGACCTCCCCTCGAGCCGCGGAGGGTCCACAAAGCTTCCTAGAAAGGGCTTCTGACGGCCGACGGTATCAAAATGGTGAGGTGAATGCCGGTGTTCCGCCACAAGATCGAAGGAAGATGTCCACTCTAGGTACCTTAGATTCTCTCAAATTTGACTCCAAACGGAGTCCTTTTGCCAAGCAGCACCTGCAGAAAGAAAAAACAAGCAAAATGAAGGGTGATGAGGCTTTATTGGTGGCTATGGGTTAAAGATGAAGGGTGGCAGAGGCTTCTTGGTGAGGCGACAGAGTTGGGAAGCCCAAACCAGATCCAATAAGGATCTGAGGGTCTAGAGGTGCATGGAATGATGGGAAACAATGGAAGAGGCAAATGGAGGTGGTCAACGGGTCATCAAATAGCGGGGTACAGTGGATGGGGGTTCGTCGGAGCTCAGCTATGACGAACTATGAATCTAGGGGTTTAACGCTAAAGCAAAGGATCTAAAGGTACAATTAAAGCAATCATCAAACCTAGGGCTAATCTAATCTAAGAAATTATAAGAAAGGGTGTACCTCGACTGGCGAGAAGCCAAGAGATGGGAACCTCATGGCACAGGGTGTTCAAAGATGGTGGAACATCGCCCCAAACCTCGCCTGACTCTGCTAGATCCAGCTGGAGAAGGCCCTGTCACCTCCTTCAATCCATAGCACAAGATAGAGGGGCCAAAGCTCGGTCCAAAGGGATTCAAAATGGGAAGGAGCTCAGTGAGAGGGTTATGTACAACGTGGTCAAGATGCTCCAAAGATCGAGGCGGTGACATCGATTCAATGGTCCTCGTCCCAATGAATAATGCGATCGTGCATGAGCAAGGATCGAGGAAGAAAGTTTACAAAGAAATCAACCCAAGATGATCATTAGATCCTCAGGGAAAAAGTCGAGAAAACATGTCAAAAACTAGGTCTGTCAGAACCGAGGACGTCGGCCGGAGAGTTGACCGAGGTCAATGGGCGGGTGAACCTGGTTGGTCTACGTGGACCAATAAAAAAAACCCGACGAGAAATTATTTATAAATTCTAAAAAAATAATAAATGATCTTATTATTTTTAACTTATAAAATGAAAGTTGTTTGTTATTTTCTTTATAATTTTATTATTATTTTTATTTATTTTTAAAATTTTTATTTACAAGATACTTTTTAGGGGTTAATTATAAGTATATTTATCTTGGGATTTTTACCCGGCAGACCCTGTGATCTTTGCCAATTAACTCTACGACCTTTGAAACATCCTAATTCCTCCCTCGAGACTGTAAACTTGCTCCGTCATACCTTACGAACCCTACCATTAAATTGACACATCTAGAGTTCCTTGGGTTAAAAACGAGTTAATCTAACTGATCTGTTATGGACAGCTATAATTAACCAAGGTGCGTGGAGGAGGTTGGCGGGGGTTCTAGGGAGGCAACCTGGGCTGGAGGGAGGTAGTGGGTGGGGGGAGGGACTTGGGCTGGAGGAGGTGCGTGGAGGAGGTTGGCGGGGGTTCGAGGGAGGCGATAGGGAGGCAGCGGGTGGGGGAGGGACCTGGGCTGGACGAGGTGCGTGGAGGAGGTTGGCAAGGGTTCGAGGGAGGCGACCTGGGCTGGAGGGCGGCGGGTGGGGGGAGGGACCTGTGCTAGTGGAGGTGCGTGGAGGAGGTTGGCGGAGGTTGGAGGGAGGCGACTAGGGCTGGAGGGCGACGGGTGGGGGGGCTCGCTTCTTGCAGTGATGAGGGAGGGGGGCTTTTGGCCGGGGAGCCAGGAGGGGGGCTCGCTTCGAGCAGTAACGGGGCTGGGGTGCCAGGAGAGCGGGGCTCGCTTTGAGCATTGGAGGCGATAAGCCGGGGCTTCGAGCGGCCAAGGGAGGTGGTGGGGGTGGTAGCTTCAAGGAAGTCGGGAATGAGGAGGTCGAGGGCAGAGGCCGGGGAGGAGGAGGGTGGTGGAGGTCGAGGAGGTGGTGGGTGCTGGATGGCGGGGAAAAGGAGGAGGGTGAGAGGGAGTGGCAATTATTGTAAATTCGATAAATAAAATAGGTATAATATAAAAGAATATAACGAACTCTGGTTAGTTTTAACAGGCAAATGGATGGAGGTTAACTACATGGTTTAAAGGGTAAGGGTTAGTAAGTTTAGGGGGTCGAGGGAGGAATTAGGATGTTTCAAAGGTCGTAGAGGTAATTGACAAAGATTATAGGATATGCCGGGTAAAAATCCCATTTATCTATGTTTTGTATACTTTTATTTTTATTTTATATTTTGTATTTTATTATTCTATTTTCTTATATTATATAATTATAACTTATTTTTAGGTACTTAAATATATTTTTATTACATTTTTATGATATATTATTTACACGTAAATAAATAGGGTAATAAAATACGTAATTATAAATATTGTATATTAATCTATATGTTTTTATGTTTTATTTTATTTTATTATTTTATTGATGGTTATATTTTAGTTTTAATATGTACATACATAATAAATAGTATTTGCAAAATTATAAAAATATAAAATTATAAAAATAATAAATAATAAATAAAATGAATATTTTATTCGGGTATTGTTGACTCAATTTTCCGCGGTTTAAAATGATGATTTAATCATGTCGTTGTTTTCCCACGTAAAATCGGAATCAAACAAATAAACTACAACTACGAGCACGATCAAAGTAAGAAAAAATGTACGCGGCAAGTAGAGGTTCGAATCCACAGGGACTGGGCAAGTTCACAAAATAGTTAACGATATCCTCTCATGAAGTTGATAATATCTTCTTTTAAAAACAAAGAAAGATCACAAGGGCATAACTTTAGAAATTAAAATGAACAAGGGGATGAAATGCAATTAAATAAAGTTGAACTAAATATGAAACTGGTGGGATTAGAATTGCAAACAAATAAGGAGGTAAATGATATTTTCGCAACTAGCAATCTCAGGGTGGTCAAATTATACTAAAAGCAAAGAGACTTTAACAAATACCACCTTAGTTCAAATGTGATAAAGATCATAAACGTAAAGTGCAAATAGAGAAAATGTTATCCTCTTCTTTGATGCAGGAAATGACGATGCTCCAGCAAGGATTTGAGAACGACCACCCAATGCTGGAGGACGTGCACCGGCTATAGGAGTTGAGGGAGGATGCGACGTCGTGCGAGGCGGTGAGCGGACTGGAATAGAGGGGTCGCGAGACAACACACATGCTGTAGAGGAAGGTAGCTGCTCCCGCCGGTGGCTGGACGTGCGCTCAGTAGTGCGTGCGAGTGGGGGTGTAGTTGGTCGCCGGTAGCTGGACGCGGGAGCGCGCGGATAGAAAGAGAAGGACCACGGAACAAAGGGCACGGCTGGGGGCTGGAGGAGGACTGCGAGGACGATGAAGGTGTGCGCACAACTGTGCAACCTAAAGGATGGTGCTGCAGTTGCTGGACGCTTCTTGGAGAATGGCCGCTGGTGGCGTACGTCGATGCACAGAAGATGGTGCCGATGCGCGCTGAAGAACGGTAGCTGCGCTATTCTGGAGCCTGCATTAGAAAACGAGAGAGAGAGAGAGAGAGAGAGAGAGAGTATGGGACCAGAGATAGAGTGCGTGAGAGAGGGGGCTATATGCGTGCATCAAAAATAACGAGAGGGAGAGGAGTATGCGTGAATGGCCTTGTGCGTGAGTGCATGAAAATGGAGTAGAAGAAGGAGAGAGGTGTGAGACTTGTACGTGCATGAGAGAGCCCCATTTTATACATGCTTTGTGCGCCTCTTCAAAAGTGAATTGAGGTATCACATGCATATAAGACAAGACCAATAAATGCATGTATATATTGGGAGTTGTATGGGGAAAGAGAGATTTATCATGGCCGAATTCTTTATGGAAAATGGGAAAGAGAGAATGAATGGTCCATAAGCATGCATGACATTTAAAGAGTGGGGATTTTTTGACTCTCACCCTCCCTCATTTCTTTCCAACAAAAATGTAAAGTGAAAATGTGTTGGATGTTGTTATACTATGATTGCAATGCATTTTTTTCTCTCTTAAAAATATGGTTGTTTATTTAGAATAGTGGACAAGTATAAATCTCGATATTTGAATAATCCCGCTGAATAAAATATCGATCAACATCTTTGAAAATATTTTCCCAGATATAAAACCATGATTTGTCGATTTATGTGTAATTAAGGGGTTTTCTCTTGTTGTGTACATGGAATAAATTAGTCATGGATTATGTGATTTTAGAGTTTATAAATCAAGAATTGATATTATCTTCCACATAATTTAAGCCTATTATCATAGTATATCAAGTAATCATCACACCCCCATACTTAAGTCTTGCTAGTCCCGAGAAAGAGTAAGATAAGTAATAATGAAGGATAGGGAAATTAGCCAAGGTAGATCTGGTGAGGGTTTGCAGCAGAAACTCCCACAAAGTCTTTGAGTTTTCAGTTCCTAACCACACAAATACACAAACTTCAGTAGAGTTGACCCATGGATTAATGATTTGTTTCGAATAGTTGACTTGACTTGAGTTTTGTAGTTTCAACAGCCTCTCAGTTCAAATAAAATCAGACATGGTTTCAGAAGGTCGATCAAGTCAGCTCATCCCTATGAAACATGTATTCTCTTTGACCTTGAGTGGATATAAATAGTGTTAGTGATAGTTTTAGCTTTCGTGAGTCAAGAGAACGAGCTATCAACACAATCTATCGAGGTACTGAATGATTCCCTATACATATAGCCTCAATCTTCACCTGGATTCAGGCATAGTCTCCCTTCACCCAAGTATGTCAGCATAGAAAAAATAGGCCATAGTTATTAGAGAATGGGACTTGATTTTTGGAGTTTTCCGTAGACCGCTTTGGTCCGTTGCTATCATTTTTTTCCTTTTGCAGAGCATAACCCTGGGCCTCTTTTAAGAATTTGGGTAGCATCATTGGGCTACTACCACGGCTTTTTGGTGGAGGAAGGTTATTTGGTGGTCTTCTTTGCTTTTGCTTTGCATGATTGGTGGTTTTTGGCATTTGTATTGTGATATGCCTTTTGTGGTGTTTTTGTTTTGGGTTGGGCATCAAAAGGTAGTATCGGCTTAATATTGACTTTGGAGGTACGATATTGGCTTATTTACTGACATACTTAGACTAGAGGGATCATGTTGCTCCTGAGTCAAGTTCCTTCATTAGCTATAGATAAGGTTCAAGCATTGGCACAACTAAGAGGACAACTCCTCATCTCAACTAGATTGTAATTGTATCTCGTAAAATAAACTCAATCAAGCTAAGTGCAATGTGCAATTGCTTAATATCCACTGAAGAGTTTAAGAGTGCTACTAGTTTCTTAGGTGATCTAGTTAGATACAGAAGTTCATTCACCAGTAGAGTTAGTAGAACTGAGAGAATAAAGTCCATATGGACCTGAGGAAAGCTTAAGAACTCATGCCTAGTGAGATTCTGATGAAGTTTAAGTGGATTAGGGTCAACTCAACCTTAGTCTATGATTTATGCAGTGAAGATCTGATTTCTCAAAATAGGATAAAACTAGGAAGGATGTATTTTTGGTGGTTTTCTTGCTTTTAAAAATTTTTAGGGGAATTTTTTGCAAAAGAGTTTTTTTTGAAAGAGTATGCAATTTTGAAAAATTATGCAGACACACCCCCCATACTTAACAGAAACCATGTCCTCAAGGTGAAGACAATGTGTAATAGGAGGATCAGAAGGGATATGAAATGTATTTTTTGTTTTTTTGGAATGTAATGCAGAGGGCTGCTCCCATACTTATTTAATGCAATGCAGTGAAAATAAACATGCGTGTAGTAAGACGAAAAGATACCTGTGAGGAGAGGCTCACGAGAGTGCATGATTTAACGCCTCAACTTGGCGATGTGGTGGTTCATTTTTCCTGCAGAAGGTATGTTGTGCAAACAGGCATAGGACCAGATGGTTCAACAACGGGTTTTAGTCTTTGACCATTGACTCTGAAAGTGGCTTTAGTGTTTGGGTCAGGAATTTCTATCGAGCCATTATCGAATACTTGAGTTACAATGTATTGTCCTTTCCATTTCGATCTCAGTTTCCCTAGAAATAACTTCAGTTTTGCTTCAAATAGCCATACTTTTTGATTTTCTTTGAATGTTTTCCTCGAAATGTTGGCATCGTGCCACAACTTAATTTTCTCTTTGTATAGCAGGTTGTTATCATAGGCTTGTGATCTCAATTCTTCCAGTTCAGATAAGTCCAATAGTCTTTTCTTTCCAGCCTCATTATAATCCAAATGACATTTCTTGATCACCCAGAGTGACTTGTGGTGTATCTCTACAGGTAGATGGCAAGGCTTTCCATAGACCAACCTATATGGGCTCATTCCTAAGGGTGTACGGAAGGCTGTACGGTAGGCCCAAAGAGCAGAAGTAAGTGTTGAGACCAGTCTTTACAATCAGAGCGGACAATTTTCTGGAGGATGGTATTGATTTCTCGATTCGACAGCTCAGCCATTCAATTGGTCTGTGAGTGATAGGCAGTTGAGACCCGGTGTTCGACCCCATTTTTCTTAAGTAAGTTCTTAATTGAAGTGTTCATAAAATGGGTTCCACCAACACCAATGACCACCTTGGGTAATCCAAATCGGGAGAAGAGATTGTTCATGAATTTAACAACAGTGGCGCTATCAGCAGCGCGGGTGGGAATGGCTTCAACCCAACGGGACACATAGTCAACAACGAGTAAGATATGTTGATAGCCTTGTGAGGTGGTGAAAGGTCCCATGAAGTCTATTCCCCAAGTATCAAAGATCTCAACTATATGTACTGGTTGGAGGGGCATCATGTTGTGGCGGGTCATTGTTCCATTAGTCTGACAGGCAGAACAAGATTGCGCAAAATGATGGGCATCTTTAAAGAGTGTGGGCCAGTAGAAACCGCATTGTAAGACTTTAGCGGTTGTGCGCTTCCCTGAGTGGTGTCCTCCATACCCAGAAGTGTGGCAGTGAGTTAGGACATCGTTGACTTCAGATTCAAGGATGCATCATCTCCATATCAAATATGTACCCTCTTTGAAGAGCAAAGGGTCTTCCCAGTGATAATATCTGGCTTGGGCCTTGATTTTATCTCTCTTGTGTTTCGGCCAGCCATCAGAAAATGTGGAAGTGACAAGGTAATTGACGATGTCCGCATACCAAGGGAGTTGAGAGACAGACATTATATTCTCATCAGGAAATCTTTCAGAAATTGGGACCACATTATCGGTTGGTGAAGATGATGAGGAGAGCCTCGACAAGTGATGGGCTACGATATTCTTTGCTCCTGCTTTGTCTTGGATTCCTAGATCAAATTCTTGTAGCAACAACACCCACCTAATCAGTCTAGGCTTGGCATCTTTCTTTGTGAAGAGGTATTTGAGAGCAGAGTGGCCTGTGTAGATTATGATATGAGACCCTAAGATGTAAGATCGAAATTTCTCTAGTGAAAATATCACAACCAACAGTTCTTTCTTAGTCACAGTGTAGTTCGTTTGAGCATCATCCAGGGTCTTGCTGGCATAGTGGATGGCATTGGGTCTTCCATCTTTCCATTGACCCAATACTGCCCCAACAGCATAATCAGAAGCACCACACATGATTTCAAATTCATAGTTCCAATCAGGTGGCTGTAGTATGGGTGCTTCAGTGATGATTTTCCTTAGTGTGTTGAAGGACTCGTATGCTTCCTCGGTGAATGTGAAATCTTGGTCTTTTTCAAGTAGTTTGGTGAGAGGGCAGGAAATTTTCGAAAAGTCCTTGATGAAACGGCGGTAAAAGCCGACATGGCCTAGGAAGGACCGAACACCCTTTATATTCACGGGTGGACCTAAGTGGGTGATGGTCTCAATTTTCGATGGATCCACTTCCATCCCTTTCTTTGACACAACATGCCCTAACACAATCCCTTGTTTCACCATAAAATATGATTTCTCCCATGATAATATCAAATTCACTTTAATGCATTTTTGGAGCACTCTATCCAAAAATCCAAGTATTTCCTCGAAAGAGTCTCCAAAAATAGAGAAATCATCCATGAATACTTCCATAAAATTGCCGATCATATCGGTAAAAATTCCCATTATGCATCTTTGAAATGTTGCTGGGTATTACAGAGTCCGAAAGGAATGCAGCGGAAGGCATATGTTCCAGATGGACAAGTGAAAGTGATTTTATCTTGATCTTCAGGTGCTATGGCCACTTGATTATAGCCAGAATATCCATCCAAGAAACAAAAGAATTATTTTCCGACTAGTTTATCAATGATTTGGTCTATGAATGGTAGTGGAAAGTGGTCTTTTCGTGTAGTCTTATTGAGTTTTCTATAATCGACACCGACTCTCCAAGATGCTGCCACTCGAGTAGGGATATCCTCTCCTTTCTCATTTTTCACAATTGTTAATCCTGCTTTCTTGGGGACGACCTGAAGGGGACTAATCCAAGGACTATCGGCTATAGGATAAATGATGCCGTCACTTGACCACTTGTATATTTCATTCTTCGCAACTTCTCGTAGATTAGGATTCAACCGTCTTTGCATTTCTTGAGAGGGTTTACTATCATTTTCCAAATATATGTGGTGTGTGCAGAATGTCAGGCTTATTCCTTTCAAGTCAGTTATTTTCCAACCAATAGCCTGAGAATTCTTTTTCAATACTTTCATGAGTTGACTTTCCTGAGTGTGATCTAGGTTGGCATTAATGATGACCGATAGAGTGTGTACATCATCGAGGAAAGCATACTTCAGATCTTGTGGTAAGGGCTTCAGTTCGACAATGGATGTTGGTGGGGTCAGAGGAGTAGTTTCTTCTAATGTATTTATTGATGAAATAGTCTCAAATGGTGGCTCCATCATGGGCATGATCATGGCTGTAAGTTCAGTGTCCAACGTGTCCCAGGCTTCATCTAACTCAAAAATTTCCTGACTAATGAGAGAGTATAGTGGAGCTTCGAGTGCAGAGTTTAGATTATATGTTGCAATATGATGGGACATGTCCTTGTAAGTGGATCGGAAGGGGTTCAGACTAACCTCCAGAGGGTCTTTGGAAAGATAAATAGGGGCAAAATCATCTTGTATATCCAGCACAACACAATTCTCTATCCAACCACAATCTTCAGTCTCAGAGTCAATCGACGTGGGGATGAAAAGATCCACATGAAAGATCTTACCATTAACTTTAAACTCCACTCTCCCATCCTCATAATCAAAGTGTGCCTTGGTAGTGGCCAAGAATGGTCGTCCAAGTATTATGGGAGTTTCACTTAGTGTATTAGTTGGGTCCATATCCATAACAACAAAATCTACTGGGAATTGGTGTCCCTGAACCGTGACTATTACATCCTCAAGTAATCCTTTTGGTCTTTTCATAGAACGATCAACCATCTGTAAAATCATTGAGACATGTTTTAATTTTCCCAAGTCGGACTGCTCTAGAATAGCAGTAGGGAGGAGGTTAATCGAGGCACCATTATCCAATAATGTACGTTCGAATGTCAGCTTCCCCATAGTGCACTTCACCAATGGTGCACCTGGATCTTTCTTCTTTGTAGGTAGGAGGTGTGAAATGACATTTGATGTTGCTTGAGGAAGAACATGTTTTTCGATGTCCTCATGATTCTTTCTATTCTTTCCTTTTGATCTCCTGTTTGGTTTGCATTTCTCTTTTCGAAAGCGAGAGAAAGCTGGAACATGTTCAAGCTCTTTCAGAAGTTGGATCTCAATGACAATGTCTGAGAAGAGTTTCTCTAACTCGGGTTCGAGTATGGGTGATTTGGGTTTTTTTCCTGCGAAAAGCTTCAGGAAAGGGGATGGAGGAAGGAGGTATGATGGTCTCAATCTGTCCTTCTTCATTCTCAATTTCCTCCTCTTCCTTGATTTGAGCCTCATCAGTTGTATTAGTTTGTGGTATTGTAGAGCTATATGTGCTTTTCCCATTTCAGAGAGTCACGACATTAGCTGACTGGTTGGGTTGATTTGGTGTTTTGAAAATCGCTTGATTTTTAGGTTGATGCATGTTGGATCCTTGGGTGGATGTAGAGAAACCTTGAGAATGAGTTCAATGGCTGAAATTATTGATCTTATGAGTTGGGGCAGAAAATCCTTGATTTTGAGCTTGGAATCCAGGGGGTGACGTGAAAGATTTGGCTGGTGGTAGGGTGTGGAATGATCCGGAGGAGCTAGCTCTATTGGTATTAGGATTGGGCAGGGTTTGAGGTGACAATGCTGGAATGTAAGATCGTATCTCAGCAAATTGTCGAGCATTCTCAGCGTTGGCCTATTGTTGCGCTTGGTTGGCCTATTATTGTGCTGCCGCAAGTTGTTGTATAGCTTGAGTCAATGCATCAAAGTTTACAGCTGTGGAAGGTTGAGTCATTGGAAGTCCTGTTGGTTGTTGGGGTTGTGAGTGATTTTGAAACTGGAATTTGTTGTGTTTCCTATTCCACCCAAAATTAGATTGTTCTTTCCATCTTTGATTTTGAGTGTTTGAAAATAACCCTCCTTGATTTCATTGTACCCAATTTATTTTCTCGGGAGTCAATTCTTGATCATGAGATGATAGTAAATGGACAAAGTCCTGAACATTAGGGTCAGACATAACCCCACAGATGTTGTTCGGGACTTTATTCAGAGCCAGGTTACCTATAGCTTGGGTCATGAGATCCATCTGTTCGGAAAGAATTTCCCATTTATCCTGATTTTGTTTGGATGAGTCGCTGTTGGAGTTCTCATGATTGACTATATTGACAGGTCTTGTGTGCCCATTATATTGCTCGATGGATGAGCTATTTACCGAATTATCAGCCATGTTTTCAAATAAAGTCCACACGAAATGTTCGTCGCGATTAATATTATTCCCGTCACATGAGCCGTCGATAACTCTCTTGAATGATGTGTCTATGTCCTCATAAAATATCTGAATCAATTTCCATTTGGGGATTGCATGATGAGGGCATTTCCTTTGTAATTCCTTAAAACGCTCCTAGGCCTCGTGAATGGCTTCTTTGTTCTTCTGAGTGAATGACGATATGGCTTGTCTCAGGGCATTTGTCTTTCCTATTGGGAAGTATTTCTTGATGAATGCCTCTCTTAAGGAGTCCCATGATGTGAGTGGAGTTCCATAATTTCGAAGCCATTGCAGTGCTTTGTCTTTAAGTGAGTGGGTGAAGGCTTTCATGTAGATGTATTCTTTTTCTACCCCATGGATACTCATTGTGTCACAAGTAGATCAGAAATCTTGGATGTGGAGGAAGGGATCTTCATAGTCATTTCCATAGTATTTTGGGATTAAGGAGAGTGATGCGGGCTTTATTTCAAAGTCCCCTACTTCAGGCGAGATTTGTACCCAATGAACTAAGTCTTCTACAACCGGGTTGTAATGTGTACTAATGGGTTGTGGTCAGATGAGAGGTGCTTTGGTGTGGCGGATTGTGGCATTTTCTTCTCTCAGCAATTGCAGTTGATGCAGGATGAGATCCATAGGGTTTGGTCTTTCTTCTCCCATGTCTCCAAGGTTAGTTGAAGGAGATGGGTTGGGTTTTCTTCTATAAATCGGGTCGTACTCTAATGGTTGTTGCACTGGATTTTTCAGAGACCTATGACCTAGCATACACAGCACAAACACCAGGCAAGTTGTTGATTCACCAACTCACACAAAAATTACCGCGGGAGCGGTTATCTTTTCAATTTTAGTTTAGTGATTCAACCAAAATTTTCAGAGAAATTAGAGTCCTTAAAGATGAGGTGGGTGTGGAAGATTGTGAGAAATCGATGTCCTAATCCGGCTGGGGGATCCAGGGTGCGGTACTCAGATCGAGGATCTGCTTCTTCCCATAAGAACCTGTGCCCAACGCGTCGAGGAGTTACGATTTCTTGCTGTAATCCCACGTAGCACCAGGGATTTTTGTCTCTATCCAAGGGTTCTATGTGCTCGTGATTTTTGTGTCATACATGTGCATCAAAACAAGCAATCAGAATTTTTTCTGCTTTGTGCTCGGGCCACTGCGATGGCCTTTCAAGCTTATCTTTTTAGCGTGATAAAACACGTTTTGGTGATCTTCTTAGGTGAGCAGACGGAGAAGACTACGGAGATGATGCAAAGAAGAAGTATTTTTTAATTTTTTTTCGGTTTAAGTTCGGAGCACAAACAAATGCAGAAAATTTTAAAAGCCTAAGATGCCTAAGATAAAGATGGATTCATAGTGCCTGCACTTCTGGCACTAATCCGTAATGTTTTGTCTTACTGATGGCGAGCTTTTCCGAGGAGGGGGAAATTAAGATAACAAATTTTTTTATCAAATTACAAGTTTGCTAAAATAAAATGCATGAAAAGACAAGTATATTTTTTTGAAGCCTAAGTACTTGCAAAAAAAAAATACACGGATTAGATAATTGAAAATGAGTAAAAATGAAGAAGAAAAATTGCAAACATTGCTTAGTCCCCGACAACGGCGCCAAAATATTGACTCAGTTTTCTACGGTTTAAAATGATGATTTAATCATGTCGTTGTTTTCCCACGTAAAATCGGAATCAAACAAATAAAGTACAACTACGAGCACGATCAAGGTACAGAAAAAATGTACGCGGCAAGTAGAGGTTCGAATCCACAGGGACTGGGCAAGTTCACAAAATAGTTAACGATATCCTCTCAGGAAGTTGATAATATCTTCTTTTAAAAACAAAGCAAGATCACAAGGGCATAACTTTAGAAATTAAAATGAACAAGGGGCTGAAATGTAATTGAATAAAGTTGGACTAAATATGAAACTGGTGGGATTAGAATTGCAAACAAATAAGGAGGTAAATGATATTTTCGCAGCAAGCAAATTCAGGGTGGTCAAATTATACTAAAAGCAAAGAGAATTTAACAAATACCAACTTAATTCAAATGTGATAAAGATCATAAACGTAAAGTGCAAATAGAGAAAATGTTATCCTCTTCTTTGATGCAGGAAATGACGATGCTCCAGCAAGGATTTGAGAACGACCACCCAATGCTGGAGGACGTGCACCGGCTATAGGAGTTGAGGGAGGATGCGACGTCGTGCGAGGCGGTGCGCGGACTGGAATAGAGGGGTCGCGAGACAACACACGTGCTGTAGAGGAAGGTAGCTGCTCCCGCCGGTGGCTGGACGTGCGCTCAGTAGTGCGTGCGAGTGGGGGCACAGTTGGTCGCCAGTAGCTGGACGTGGGAGCACGCGGATAGGAAGAGAAGGACCGCGACACAAAGGGCGCGACTGGGGGCTGGAGGAGGACTGCGAGGACGAAGAAGGTGCGCGCACAGCTGTGCGAGCTAAAGGATGGTGTTGTAGTTGCTGGACGCTTCTTGGAGAATGACCACTGGTGGCGCACGCCGGTGCGCGGGAGATGGCGCCGATGCACGCTAAAGAATGGTGGCTGCGCTATTCTGGAGCCTGTATTAGAAAACGAGAGAGAGAGTATGGGGCCAGAGATAGAGTGCGTGAGAGAGGGGTCTATATGCGTGCATAAAAAATAACGAGAGGGAGAGGAGTATACGTGAATGGCCTTGTGCGTGAGTGCATGAAAATGGAAGGGAAGGGGGAGAGAGGCATGAGACTTGTACGTGCATGAGAGAGCCCCATTTTATACATGCTTTGTGGGCCTCTCCAAAAGTGAATTGAGGAGTCACATGCATATAAGAGAAGACCAATAAATGCATGCATGTATTGGGAGTTGTATGGGAAAAGAGAGATTTATCATGGCCGAATTCTTTATGGAAAATGGGAGAGAGAGAATGAATGGTCCATAAGCATGCATGACATTTAAAGAGTGGGGATTTTTTCACTCTCACCCTCCCCTATTTCTTTCTAACAAAAATGTAAACTAAAAATGTATTGGATGTTGTTATAGTATGATCCCAATGCATTTTTTTCTCTCTTAAAAATATAGTTGTTTATTTAGAATAATGGACGAATATAAATCTTGATATTTGAATAATCCCGCTGAATAAAATATCGATCAACTTCTCTGAAAATATTTTCCCAGATATAAAATTATGATTTGACGATTTATGTGTAATTAAGGGGTTTTCTCTTATTGTGTACATGAAATAAATTAGTCATGGATTATGTGATTTTAGAGTTTATAAATCAATAATTGATATTATCTTCCACATAATTTAAGCCTTTTATCACAGTATATCAAGTAATCATTAGGTATATTATACAATAGGGGTCCAAAACCTAACTTTCACATCTTAACTTCAAAAAATATGAAACCGCCTACATTAAATAGCTTATTAAAAGATACATACAATTAAAGTGATTTTGGTATATTTTGATTTTTTATTTGAGAGATATGGGTATGGGAAGTTGAGATTTTGGAATCTTATTCAGAGTATAACATTTACGCCGTGTATTATTTTTGTGTAAAATCAATTTTGTATTTTTCTATACATTATTATCTACAATTTTCGTGGGTAAAGTTTCTTTTTTTTGAGTTATAAAAAGTAGAAAATAAAATAGGTCCCAAAAATGAACAAATAAGGAATTAATAAAAGGGATTTTTAATGGATTTCTGGCCCTTATCTCCCCTACTTTATTCCTTGTCTATATAATCATCAAGATGCCCAGGTCTTGGGATTTATGGTCATCAAATACCTTTGGCATTTTCTTCTTTTTCTTTTCTTTTCTTTATTCTATAATTTTGACATTAAAAACAATATTTTATACATTATTTATGCAACAAAGAATGAATGTTAATTTATGCAAATTAAGGATATTTACATGCATTAGGTAGGATTTTTAAGGCCAAAATGATAGAATAAAGGTGTGAAATAGAGATTCATCACCCCCTATACTTGCCTTTGCTAGTCCCTAGCAATCACTTATGCAATAGGTGCAAAAAAAGGAAAATAAAGAAAAGAAAAAGAAAGAAAGTTGATTAAGTTTAATTCTCAACTTGTCTTCACAAAATCAATGTTTGGATCTTAAGTTGAACCCTTGGAATTTTAGTGTGAGCGGAACCTTATTGGGAATCTGATTTGAAATACAATAGTGGTGAGCATTCAACCGACTAGGGTTAAGTCTCAAAAATAATTACGGGTCGTTGTGACCCCAATCAGCCAATCAAACTCAAGAAAATAAGAGAACCACACAAATAAATCAATCAAAGCACGGAATCCAATGTTAGGGGTCTCTACTATTTATTTAACCTGGTATAACGACCAGGGTTGAACACAAGGAGCATGGAAATGTATGAATTAGTTGAAAAATCAGATCATAAAATGCCTATTTTTGTAGTTTTTACTTTTGCATTTTTTTTATTTTCAAAATAAGAAAATAAGACAAAGCAATAAAGGGCAAACAAGCTTCAATAGTGATAAAATATAGGAAACAAAAATATTTTTATGTTTTTCAAATATCCAAATGTTTTTGGTGATTTTATGGGATTTTTCCAATTTTTAATTGATTTTATAAAAATGAAAGAAGAGAAAACGGGGAAAAAATGTACAGTTTGGACTAAAAGGCAGAATTAAAATATTCAAAGTTCCCTAATGTCTGGGTTGTAATTTTTATGAAAAAGATTATAAAAATAGCTACAAACAACAACTATAATGCATTTTTTTGAATTTTCTAGAAATTTTATAATTTTTATAAGTTTTTGAGTCTTTTGTAATTTTAGGGTTTTTTTGAGGAATTTTTATGCAAAAATGTTACTGAAGACTAAGCATACAAAACACACATACATAGAATTTTTTATGGATGTTTTCAGACAATTTTTTAAATATTTATGTATTTTAGAAAATAGACAGAATAGTTTTAGGTGTTTTCAATTTTTAGAAAATATCAAATATAACTAAATTAATTCACAAAAATTACAATAAATAATACATGTTAGCATGAGCTAACTGTAATTTTTATGGAACTTTTGGAGCTAATTTGGTATTTATTTGATCAAACACAAAGCACACAAAACACATGGACCTCGATGCAATTATTCAAAAGTTTCCAGGGCAAAAGATAACATACGTGAAAAGCATAGGGCTAATATTGCAATTTAACCAATATATTCACACACGTGCTCAAAAATATATGCGTAGGGGTATATATGCAATAAATAGAAAAGTTTACTTCAAAACATAACATTCATAAACTTCATGAGCAAACATGCAAATATCCCTTAAACTCACATATACATGCACGTGTCTCAAGTCCGGGAGGACTAAATTGGAAATACTAGAAATTTAGGGTCCAAACTGCAAATTATCTGAACTACACCTTATTTTACGGGACTATAAAGTAAAGAATAAGAGTCCATGGTAAATAATTCAAAATACCCTTTACAAGGCATGTGTGGGGCACATGGGGCGCATGGCGTGCGGGGAGGCTGTCGTTATAGTACATCTCTAATCGCCTCCTGCTGCTGATTTGACAATGCAGATGGCCTGGTGTCTGGAATGTGCGGGGAAGATACATTAGAGAATGTCATATCCAACGGCCCAAAAGCTGAATCGACCGACAACTCTGATGGAATCTGGCAGAAGGGGAACTCATCCGATGGCTGAGAAGGGTGCTGGAAGAACAAGGCCCTGACGACTTTCATCTGAGCCTAAGATGGAATCCGATGCTCCGATGATGATTAGAGAGGTCCGACAAGATTGTAGAGGCGTCCTGCGTCGAACGAGCGGTTCCGATGGAGTGGGTATCAGCCGGATAGGTGTAACGGTGGAGGGTGGCCTGGAGTAGCTCCGCTGGAGCACCGGGAGGCGTGATATGAGCTCCTCGTGTGCGTTAGGACCTGCAAAGGGTAGAGCGACTTGGAGGGAACTCTCCGGTCGCATTATTGCTTGGGGATACACAAAGAAGCGTAGGTAAGGCGAGTGGTTGATCTCCGGCGTATATGGAGTATGGAGACCAAGCTTAATCGTGCTCAGATGAGCTCAATTCGAGAGGGATAGGTCACGAGGGAGGATGAGGTGTTTGTCGAGGTTTTAATCATTACGGATGTATACGTGCGGTTGGGCTCCAGACCTGGTGGGCGGAGCTAAGGAGCGCGTGGCGGTGCAAAGTGGAAAGATTGAATCGAACATGGAAATGAAGGGGATATGATGGATACCTGAATATCTTGGAGGACTCCTGAGCTTCAGGCGATGATGGTTATCGAAGTTATGGCCTCAACCGAGCAGTGGAAGGCCGGGAGGCCAGACGCGGCGGTGCTCCGGCCATGCAGTTGAGCTGCGTGATTACGCGACCAAACTACGATCCAATGATAGCCTCTGGTAGTTGTCACTCAACCAAAGGTGTCTAGGGGTAGAAGAAGGGGTGAGGAACGAGCTACTGTGCTGTGGAGGTAGAAGAGATACTATATAGGATGCTCGAGGGTTTAGAAGGATCGACGAAAAGCACGAAAAGCTAGAGTGATCCAGATCAGCCAAGGTACCAACAAAGATGTCAGATGTACGAGGTTTATCGTGTCCAAATCTCGAGGCAAAAGGAGCTAGGAGTCGGGCTGGAGAAAGAGGACAGGTAGGTTCGATGAACACGATCCGAGTCTGACCCGGGAAGGGGGAGACGTTGACCGGAGGTCAACATCCTGAATGGACCAATCAGAAAAATCGAATATACAAAACCTTTACAAATTCTATAAAAAAATTAAAAATGTTTTTTAATCAAAAACTTTTCAGAATAAAAAATGTTTATTATTTTCTAAATTATTTTTCTGTGATTTTTAATTATTTTTATGAAAAATAAATTATTGTATATACAGTATATGGTGCTGCATATAGGTATACCATACCTATGTATTTTGCATAATTATTTTTTACTTTGTTATTTTTACACAAATACCCTAATTTTGTATTTTATATATTTTCAACATATATTAGGAGTATTATTTTATTTTTATGATCTATTTACAGATATTGAATAAATAGGGAGTAAGACATATATACAAGTATTTTATACAAGTGGGAAAGGATTTTATTTATATTTTTATTTAGTTTTTTATTTTTATTTTATTTTTATTTTATTTTTAGAAATATATTCAAGGAAGTAATAATAATATTTTAATTTTATTTTATCACAACAATAATTATTTACATATCTAAGTAATATGTACAATATAGAGTAGGCCCTATCTCTCTCTACTTATTTTATTTGGTAACCAGGTCAAGGCTTGACCTTCTCTTGGAGTTCGGGTCACTCTATACTTATTATAAATACCTCCTTCCTTTTTTTCCCTTTATTCTTTTATTTTTGCACAAATACATGCTAATTATACAATGTTAACACATGCATGCTGAATGTTAACTTATTGTATTTACACCTATTTACATGATGATTTTCCAAGATAAATAGCTAAATAAAAGAACAAAGAGTGAGAATCGGAGATTCATCACCCCCCTATACTTTACCTTTGCTAGTCCCTTAGCAAACACATATTTGAAAAGAAGTGAACATGAGAAGAAAATAAAAAGAAGGAGAATCAAGGTTGATTATTAAACTTTTCTTTTCAATTGAAGTATGGAGCTCCATCAGACCTTTGGATTATTTTTTTGTCGAAATCTTATTTGGACTTAGGTTTAAGACTTAACAGCCTCTAAGTTCCACCAATCTATGGTCAAGACTCTACAATAAACCAGATCAGAACAAGTCTACATACAAACTCTAATGACCATGAATCTTTTCTTGTACGGTGTAAGTGATATGTAGTTCCTCACCTCAGAAATAAAAAGGAAACAAACTCCCTCAGTAAGGTAACTCTAATTCCCTAGTCTAGCAGCTCTTTCCCCGAGGAGCGGGGTATTCCCTTCTAAGTTCAACTGGCTCAAGAAGAGGGGGAAAGAAGAGAATGGACCGTGGTCAGTGTAGCCACATATCCCTGGGAGCCCAACCAGTGTATCTAAGTCTCCCGCTGCAAGTTTCATGAGATGAGAAGGTGTAACATAAGCTTTGCTTTATTTGGCTATATACACTCCGATAGGCATTTCTTTTTCTATCAGGCCCGCCAGTTTTTTGGAGTTTTTCTTTCTTTTGCACATTTTTTTAATATGAATATGTACAACATATCTACATGGTGCAACATATATATATGAGAACTATTTCTTCTTGTGCCAGTAGACTATCCCTCTTTGAAGCATTATTGCAACCCACAACTTCTGTCTTTAGACCACAACACCGCTAGACCAAGTCGAGGCGCACTTCCCTCCCTAAAGGAAGACGAGAGATTCTGCCTAGAAGTACTACCCTCGTATGCTACCCCAAGCCAAGGAAAACTGCCTCCTCATCACCTCATCTGTGTGGAGTTGAGTGTAAAGTGTAGGTCCAAGTAAAGCCATTGTCTATGAGAGTCATGCGTGCATTGCTAAATGTTCTACTTAGGCTCATCAAGATGACATGTGAACGTAGCCTAGTGGACTCAAAGAATTAAGTCATTAATGGACATGAAAAGTCTTCACCTCAAATCCTATAAGGTTCCTCTCAGAATTAGGTGGATTAAGGTCTTAATCAACTCTATTTTCCATTTTAATTCTAAACTAGTTTAATTATCAACTATGATTCGGAAGAATATACAAATATATACAAAAATCTTTTTATGCAATGTTGTTGAAAATGTGCAAATTATTGAAAATGTTTGAATGTATGCATGAATGTAGAAGTTTTGCAAACTATTTACAAACATTTACACAGGGATTTTTGTAAACTTTTATTTTTCAAACATTTTACTAAAGTTTGTACTATATACATAGTTTTGATACAAAAGTATTTACAAACTTTTTACAAGCAAAATATTTTTACAAACATTTGTACAAAAATAGTTTTTATAAATAACTATGTATGTGCAAGAAAGAATTTTATGTACAAGAAAAATTTTGAGATTTTTGTGATTTTAATAAGTAATTTTAGCCATTTTATTTATTAACAAACTCACATAAAGTACGAGTTATGGTTAAAGTATATATGGAATATATAAGAAACCCTCCTATACTTAGCTCGAACGATGTCCTCAGAGCGATCAAAGAGTGATGAAGAAGACATAACTCATGCTTAGTATTAGGAGGTGAAAAGAAGGGCTATATTACAATGACGTTTAAAAGAATAGCATGAATAGAGCTCGGCGATTTTCCCCTTATACTTAGGATCAAGTAATCCTAAGTATAGCAGATTGTACTCAAATGGAAAACCGAGTGAAAGAATGTAAAGGGTCTACCTCCCCTATACTTAGAGTAAAATATCCCTAAGTATAGGCAGGAAAACAGAGGTTAAAAGAATCAAAAGAATAATAAAAAATCTGACACCCCCTATACTTAGGGTAAAGTACACCCTAAGTATAGCATAATCACAAGCTACAGATAGGGTGTTAGACTAAATAATGAGATGATATGGACATCTGGATTTATACAAGGTGGAAGACAACGATAATCAAGCACGAGATCCAATTGATGTGAGTCAAAGACCACATCCTATGCAAAATGAATCGGGGCAACGCCAACAATCTGCGGATCATGATCTAAATATGGCTTGAGACGCTGACCATTGATAGGAAAGATGGACTCAGATGACATCTCAGATATGTCGATACTACCATTGTCATGCACCTTTCGGACCATGTATGGTCCCTTCCACTTACTCTGCAACTTCCCTGAAAATAGTCTAAGCCTAGTATCAAATAATCATACAATCTGATCTGGCTCAAACTGCTTAAGGTTGATATGAGAATCATGCCATATCTTTACTCGCTCCTTGTATTGTAGGCTATTTGTAAAGGTTGTATCTCTAAGCTCCTCCAGGGTTGCCAATTCTGCCTTCCTTTGATCACCAATACTCTCTGGATCCAATAATATATCAGTGACAGCCCATAGTGACTTATGCTTAATCTCAACAGGTAAATGGCATGGCTTGCCATAAACGAGATGAAAGGGAGATGTAACCAAAGGAGTATTGAAGGAAGTCCGATATGCCCACAAGATTGAGTCCAAAAGCTGTGACCAATCCTTTCGATCTGGGTGGACTACCTTCTGTAGTATTGTCTTGATCTCCCTGTTCGATACTTCAACAAGACCATTGGTCTGAGGATGATATGGAGTGGCAACTCAATGGTCTATGCTGAACTCGTTAGCAAGGTCCATTACCTTGTCATTGATAAAATGAGACCCTCTGTCAAATATCAATACTCTAGGCACTCCGAATCGTGAAATGATATTCTTCCTCAAAAATTTGCAAATAGACTTAGCATTTGCGGTTCGTGCAGGTATGGCCTCAGCCCAATGACTGACATAATCAACAACCAACAGAATGTACTCAAATCCCTGACTCTTAGGGAATGGACCCTTGAAATCGATGCCCCATGCGTCAAAAACCTCATAGAAGTAAATATGTTGCATGAGCATCATATCACGCTGTCCAGAAGTGCCCATCCTCTGACAGTCAGTACACCTCTTCACGAATTCATCAAAGTCCTTGAAGAGGGTAGGCCATCATAGGACGGATTGGAGCACTTTCTGTGATGTTCTCCTTCCAGAATGATGTCCTCCCACCTCAATCTTGTGGTAGTATGTGAGGATGCTGTGGTGCTCCTCTTGAGGAATGCACCGATGCCAGATGTTATCCCCTCCTTCATGATAAAGGATGGGATCCTCCCAATGGTAAGACTTGTCCTTCGCAAGGAAGGTCTGAAGTCGCTACCTAGACCACCCTTGTGGGACTTTCTTGGAGACAAGATAGTTCACAATATCAACGTACCAATGGAGAGAGGCGATAGCAAGGATCGCCTCATCTGGGAAGGTCTCTGTTATGGGATCAGTCTTCTCAGATTCCTTAAGATTTTATAAAGGGGAGAGATGATCCGCCACCACATTCTTAACTCCAGGCTTATCCTTAATCTCAATATCAAACTCCTGGAGTAGAAGGATCCATCTAATCAGTCTTGCTTTGGCATCCTTCTTTGCAATGAGGTACCTGATGGTGGTGTGATCAGTAAATATAGTCGCTTTGGATCCCAAAATATATGATCTGAATTTGTCCAAGGCAAAAACTACAGTTATCATCTCTTTCCCCACGACTATATAATTCTGTTGAGCGGCATCCAATGTACGGCTAGCGTAGTGAATGGCAAATGGTACTCCCTCCCTCCTCTATCCTAGCACGACCCTCACTGCAAAATAGGAGGCATCCATCATGATCTCGAATGGGAGAGACCAATCAGGCGACTGAAGGAGAGGAGCCTCAACAACTAGGTTCTTGAGAGTCTCAAATGACACAAGACACTTATCATATACAATAAACTCGGTGTCTTTACTCAGCAGATCAGCCAATGTTCGGGTAGTCCTGCTGAAGTCATGAGAAAAATGTCAGTAGAAATCGTCATGCCCCAGAAAATGGCGTAACTGCTGCAAGTTGGACGGTGGATTGAGTTTCCTGATGATATCCACCTTGGTCGGATCAACCTCCATACCCCTGTTGGAGATGTTATGACCAAGCACCGTCCCCCGAGTCACCAAGAAGTGAATCCTCTCCCAAGACAAGACAAGATGAACCTCTATGCAGTGCTTAAAAATACGATCTGGGCAGTCAAGACAAGCGTCGAACCCGTCGATGTACACTGAAAAGTCATCCATGAAGACCTCTAAACAGTCACCCACCATGTCTAAGAAAATGGACAATATGCACCTTTGGATTGTCGCTGGGATATTACATAGACCAAAGGTCATCCACCTGAAAACATAATTCCAAAATAGCCAGGTGAATGTCGTCTTATCCTGATCTTCGGGCTCTATGGCCACCTGATTGTATCCGGAGTACCGTCAAGAAATCAGTAGTGACTCTTCCCAACTAGCCTCTCTATAATCTGATCAATAAAAGACAGTGGGAAATGATCATTCTTGGTGGCTTGATTCAATTGTCTGTAGTCCACAAAGACCCTCAAAGAAGTGGGTACCCGGGTAGCTATCTCCTTTCTAGACTCACTCACAACTGTAGTGATGCCTGTCTTCTTGGACACCACATGTAATGAACTAACCCACTTAGAGTCGGAGATGGGGTAGATAAAATCGACGCTCCACCATTTTGATATTTCCTTCATGACCACCTCTCGAAGATTCGGGTTCAGCCGACGCTGGAACTCACATGATGGCTTCGTGTCCACCTCGAGAAAGATATGGTGGGAGAACAAAGATGGACTTATCCCCTTGAGATCCGCTACACTCCATCCTATTGCCTTGTTGTCCTTCTCAAGAACCTCCATCAATCGAGATTCTTGCTCTCCAGTCAAATCTATTGAGATAAAGACTAGGTACATCTCATGCTCACCTGCAAGGAACCTATACTTTAGCGACTACGGCAAGGGCTTCAAGTCGAGACAACTAGGAGCTGGCAAATCTGGCCTCTGGAAGGTCTGAGTGAATGCAACCAAATCTGAATGTGAGAATTTCAAGTACTCGGTCCGGAGCTGTTCCCACGAAGTCACATATCTCCCTAAGTGCTTCGACCAGTAGACTGCTGTGTCCACAGGAGATAATGGAAATGCCATCATCTTGATGGTATCCTCGTCCACGTATCGATTATGGACAGTGATGTAGATCATCTCGAACTCCAATAGGTGTAGATGCGGCTCCTCGGTGGCAAGCTCATGGAACTTGGGAAAGAGCTGAATGGTCTGGGAGGGAGCTTGAAGTCTCTCAGAATCGTTGGAAGCTGGATCCAACAGTGTGTAAGGGTTGCACCAGGGTTGTGCAACTCCCTCATTGGCCTGGATGGCTCTTGCGGCTTGTCTGACTGTCCTCCATCTCCTCCTCCAACCTCTGGGATCTCTCCACCGCCTTCTCGATGCGGCTTTCCTTTGTTTGCTCGCATCTGTGTCATCTCTTTATGCACCCCTACCATGAAAACTCCGTAGTCTCTAATCTTCCTCTGCATCGTCTCCAGGGAGGCTAGAAGTGTATTGTTGACGGTGCCCTGATCTAAAATATACGTCGAACCCTGGGGCTATCTATCAATGCTCTCATCACTACTGGCCATCTCGTGGGTCTCTACGAAGGCAAAAGATATGAACTCAGGTGCCCTCATATGAACAATAGTTGTGCTGCTAGTCTCTGCTCAGGCATCTCAGGATTGGAAGAAGGATGGTCGAGGGGGAACAAGGCAGAATCAAACTCGGATTCGAAGATCGAGTCTAGGCTCTCCTGAACCTGCCTAGATGAATGGGGAGGAGTACTCGAAAGCGGTGCTGCCAAAGGCTACCTAAGGAACCTCCTACCCATCATCGTGATCTGGAAGAAGTGCGGAAGGGATCTGGAAACAAATAAGATCAACAGTCAAACTCCCAATTCATCTAAGCAATGCTGAGCTGATGAGCGTAAGGGTTCGGTCGTTTATCTTGTCAATTTTATTTAAGTGAAAATTCAGTCTTGCAGGTGATTAAGTGAGCTGGTAGGAACCATATGCTCCCAAGAGACTAGCCCAATCCCAAAGCTAGATCTTTCCCCACCAGCACAAGTTGTGGACCGTTTAGTGGCTACCCGATCAACTCGCTCTGTTAAGGATATTGCGGCCCGCTTTATCGGAGATTGGAGCGATCCTCACTGGAGAATGACTAACCCCTAGACCAGTAGTCTAACGAGAGTTCATGTATGGCTCTAGCCTAGTGTGCGGGTCACTCTCTTATGCAAGCAAACCAAACAATGAGGGGATGACTATCCCAAGATTGATTTTTAAGTGAGGTGTCTTTTAGGATCAAGTTTGTTTAGCAATCCCAATTTTATGGTTATCTCTTTTTATAGTATTTTTTCGAGAATCAAACAAACGCCTAATAAATTTTTCGATCTCCTGATTATTTTAAGTCCAAAAATGAGGGGAGAAGTCGAAAATGGTGATACACGATCAAACATTATGATGCGTGCAAAGTAAGAAATGCGTACCTGTCGCCAACACTCTACATGCAGGGTGATCCGTGCATAAATTTAATGACAGGAATAAAAATAATCTAAATGATGCAAGAAGAAAACAACCTCAGACGAGCAATTTCTAAGATTGCAAAGAACAATGGTTAACTTACTAGAGAGAGAGGTCGAGGTCCGGTCTCTGATGCCGATCGGTGTTTGCCACAACGGATCCTGTACGTACTATATACAGCTTCAAGCCACACGTGACCTCTCAATCTATCAGGTTAACTTTTTATTGATGATTTTTAATAAGGTTCAATTACGAACTATAGGTACAGGAAAGATATTAGGGATTGGACCTTAATTATTTACGTCGCAATCAAAAGAAATTCCTTAATCTAAGGGCTAAATTCTTCGAAAATCAAAGGAAAGAAAATGTGACGATAATAAAATCAGTGAAAAACTACAGTGCGGTCCTCCGAGCACACCAGTGCTCAGCGAAATAGAACCCGATATGCCAAGTGTCCAGAGAAAGTCGTAGTGTCCCTGTATTATTACAACAATAACAAGGAGTATGCTAAAAAGTAACTAAGCTACTCTAAATGATATAACTATTCTCAGCTCCTCCTCTGCTTCTCCGCAGGCACGGGTCTCCTCCAATGCTACCTCGGGCAATTACTCACACGAAAATTGAAAGAGAGAAAGCGTCAGAAAATAATTATAACAACTAGAGATAAAAATCAACAAAAGTCTGAAAAAGCAACTACTAAGCCATGCTCCCCAGCAACGATTCCATTCTGTTGATCGTTCGATCGACTAGGGTTAATTCTCAAAAAATAATCACGGATCGTTGTGACCCCAATCAACCAATCGAACTCAACAAGAAAATAAGAGAACCACACAAATAAATCAATCAAAGTATGAAATCCAATCTTAGCGGTCTCCTCTATTTATTTAACCTTGTATAGATACCAGGGTCGAACACAAGGAGCACGGAAATGTACGAAGTAGTTGAAAAATTAGATAATGAAATGCCTATTTTTGTAGTTTTTACTTATGCAATTTTTTTATATTTTCAAAATAAGAAAACAAGACAAAGCAATAAAAGGCAAACAACCTTCAACAATTTTTATTAAGAGTCAAAAGTGCTCAAAAATATGAAACAAAATTATTTTTATGTTCTTCAAATATCCAAATGTTTTTATTGATTTTAGGGGATTTTTCTGATTTTTAATTTATTTTATAAAAATGAAAGAAGAGAAAACATAGAAAATAATGTACAACCTGGACTAAAAAGTAGAATAAAAATATTAAAAGTACCCTAATGTCCAGGTTGTAATTTTTATGAAACAGAAAATAAAAATAGCTACAAACAACAATTGAAATCCATTTTTTGAATTTTCTAGAATTTTTAATGATTTTTATAACTTTTTGAGTCTTTTGTAATTTCTAAGATTTTTATGAGGATTTTTATGCAAAAATGCTACTGAAGACTAAACATACAAAAACATACACACATAGAAATTTTTATGGAATTTTTCAGAAAACTTTTCGAAATTTTTATGTATTTTAGAAAATAGACAGAATAGTTTTTTGGTGTTTTCGATTTTTAGAAAATATCAAATAAAACTAAATTAATTTATAAAAATTACAATAAATAGTACGTGTTAGTAGGAGCTAACTGTAATTTTATGGAATTTTTGGAGTAAATTTGGTAATTATTGATCAAACACAAAGCACAGAACATATAGGGTCCTAGATGTAATTATTCAAAAGTTTCCAGGCCAAAAGATAACATGCAAAAAGCACATGGATAATATTGCAATTTAACTAATTTATTCACGCGCATGCTCAAAAATATACGTGCTGGGTTATATATGCAATAAATAGAAAAGTTTACTTCAAAACATAACATTCATAAACTTCTCGAGCAAACATGCAAATATCCCTCAAACTCATGATTACATGCACGTGTCTCAGTATGATTACATGCAAATACTAGAAACTTGGGGTTCAAATTGCAAATTATCTAAACTACAACTTATTTTACGGGACTATAAAATAAAGCATAAGAGTGCATGATAAATAATGCAAAATACCCTTCGCAGGGCACGAGCAGGGCACATGGGAAACGTGGTGTGCGGGGAGGATGTCGCTATCGTATGTCTCTGATCGCCTCCTGCTGCTGATCTGACGGTGCAGATGGTGTCTGGAACGTGTGTGGCAGATACGTCAGATAATGTAAGATACAACGACACAAAAGTTGAATCGGTCGGCGACTCTGATGGAATCTGGCAGAAGTGGGGCTCATCCAATGGTTGAGATGGGTGCTGGAAGAACAAGGCCCCGACGACTTTCACCCAAGCCTCAGATGGAATCCGAAACTCCAATGAACAGTCGGAGAGGTCCGACAGGATAGTAGAGGTGACCGGCGTCGAATGAGCATCTCCGATGGAGTGGGTATGGGTGGGATAGGCGTGCCAGTGGAGGGTGGCCTGGAGCAGCTCCACCGGAGTACCTGGAGGTGTGATCTGAGCTCCTCGCTCGTGTTAGGACCTGCAAAAGGTAGAACAACTCAGAGGGAACTCTCCGGTCGTGCTATTGCTTGGGGAAACACAAAGAAGTGTAGGTGAGACGGGTGGTTGATCTTCGGCGTATATGGAGGATGGAGACCAAGCTCAATTGTGCTCAGGTGAGCTTGATTCGCGAGGGATAGGTCATGGGGGAGGATGAGGTGTTCGTCGAGGTTTCGATTAGTATAGATGGATGTGTGAGGTGGGGCTCCAGAGCTGGTGGGTGGAGCTAAGGAGCATGCGACGGTGAAAATTGGAATGATTGAATCGAACAGGGAAATGTAGGGGATATGATGGATACCTGAAGATCTGGGAGGACTCTTGAGCTCCAAGTGATGATGGTTGCAGAGGTTATGGCCTCAACCGACCTGTGGAAGGCCGGAAGGCTAGACGCGACGGCGCTCGTAGGCCACGTAGCTGAGCTGCACGATTACGCGACCAAGCTCCGATCCAAAGATGGCCTCCGGTAGCTGTCACCCAACCAAAGGTGTCCAAGGGTAGAAGAAGGGGCGAGGCATGAGCTACTATGCTGTGGAGACAAAAGAGATACTATATAGGTAGCTCGAGGATCTAGAAGGATTGGAGGAATGCGTGAAACCTTAGAGTAATCTGGATGAGCGAAGGTACCTCCAAAGATGTGGGATGTACAAGGTTTATCGGGTCCAAATCTCGAGGCAAAAGGACATCAGAGTCGGGCTGGAGAAAGAGGAGAAGTAGGTCCAGTGAACACTATCCGGTCTAACCCGGGAAGGGGGAGACATTGACCGGAGGTCAACATCCTGAATGGACCAATAAAAAAATCGAATATACAAGACCTTTACTAATTCGATAAAAAATAATAAATGATTTTTAATCAAAAAGTTTTTAGAATAAAAAAATGTTTATTATTTTTCAAACTATTTTTTGTGATTTTTACTTATTTTATGAAAAATAAATTATTGTATATACAATATATGGTGTTATATATTGGTATACCATACCTACGTATTTTGCATTATTATTTTTTATTCTATTATTTTTACACAAATACCCCAATTTTGTATTTTATTTATTTTCAACATGTTCATAGGGGTACAAAATGACTTTTATTTTTTTATGATCTATTTACATGTATAAAATAAACAGGGAATGAGACATATATACATGTATTTTGTACAAGTAAAAAAGGATTTTATTTTTATTTTATTTTTTTATTAATTTTTGTTTTATTTTTAGAAAATTTATTCAAGGAGGTTATAATAATATTTTAATTTTATTTTATCACAATAATAATTATTTACATATTTAGGTAATATGCAAAATATAGAGTAGGCCCTATCTCTCTCTACTTATTTTATTTGGCGATCATGTCAAGGCTTGACCTTCTCTTGGGGTTCGGGTCACTCTGTATTTATTTGAAATACCTCCTTCCTTTTTCTTTCCCTTTATTCTTTTATTATTTAACAAATACATGCTAATTATACAATGTTAACACATGCATGATGAATGCTAACTTATTGTATTTACATCTATTTACAAGATGATTTGCCAAGATAAATAGCTCAGATAAAAGAAGAAAGAGTGACAATCAGATATTTAACAAACAACCTTCGAGAATCCCAAAACCCTGCTCAAGTCTCCTCAATAGCCAGGTCAGAATACATCAACTCATACAAACACCCTTAAGATTATGAATATGACTTGTATAGTGTATGTGATAGTGGCTCCCCTCAACTGAAATGACAAAGATATTGACTTCTTCTACATGACAATCCAATGATTCCCCAATCCAGCAACTCCTTCATCGAGGAGCAGGGTATTCCCTTCTAAATTTAAGTGACAACCATCTCAACAGGAGGGGTGAAGAGAAGAATGGACGGTAGCCAGTGTAGCTACCTATCCTAGGATGCAAGACCAATGTAGTCAAGTCATCCATATGCATGCTCACAAAGTATGACTTTTGAATCTCAAGCTTGCTTATTGACTATACAAATATGTACACTCTGGCAGGTATTTTATTTTCAATCAGTTCTGTCCACTTTTTTGAAGCTTTTGCTTTTTGCTTTTTTTTGAAATACTATATACAACAACATTTATGTAAGGAGTTTTCCACTTGTGTGTGTCTCATATCGACAAACCCAATCCCCTCACCACTCCATCTAATATGAGCCAAGTTAAAGGTGCTGGTGTCCAAGTTAAGCCATTATCAACAAAAGTCGTGCGTGTGCTCCGAAATACTCTTCTTAGGCAATCAAGAATCCATTGAACCAATTCTCACAATTCTAAAAGAATTAAGTCAACTAGACCTGAAGTACCTCAATTCCAGCTCCTATAAGGCTCCTGTGATTAGGTAGATTTAAGGTCTATCCAAGCTCTAATCTTCGGTTTTTACTTAGACTTGTTCAAGTATCAAACTCAATCCGAAAAATGAAAATGCTATGCAAATGCTATGAAGAAAATATTTTTGTTATGCAATTTTCGGTTTTGAAAATTTTTATGGGTTTTTGAAAAAGATGATGCAAATGCAATTTTTGGTATTTTTCAAAAAGATTTTGCAAATATATTTGTAATTTTTGAAAAGAAAATATTTTGGCTAAGAAAATAGGTAAAAATATTTTAATGGGGATGCATCTTATATTTACAAGTGTTGGGTTTTTAAGAATTTACAAGGGATAAGTGATCTTCTTTTTTTATAAATATGTATATATATTTAATAAAGAATTTCGGTAAGATGTCTATATTCCTCAAACTTATTTATAAATGATTTTTCAAATAGTTTTTAAACTACTGTAGAAAAAGTTTTTTACAAACATTTACATACATTTAAAAATCATTTTGAAATGGTTTTTCAAGCATTATGCAGATTTTTCAAAATATTTTTGCAACCATTTTTCAAATTATTTGCCAATTATTTTTCAAACATTTTTATATTTTACAAAGAAAAGAAGTTTTACAAGCAATTTTTTTACAAAGGTTAGAAATATATAACAAAACATTTTACAAATAGTTTTCAAAAAAAATTCAAAAAGATTTTCAAACTATTTTTCAAATATGTTGCAAAAAATATTTTTACCTGATTTATTAATTAGTAAATACGAAAAGAATTGGAGGAATATTATGCATCTTTTTATTAAAATGATTTTAATGAATTTTATAGTATTTTAGATAATATGTTTAGCCATATTTATTGAAAATATAAAAGTTCGAGTTATGGCTAAAGTATATACGCAGTATATACGACTACCTATACTTAGATTTAGTTATATCCTCATAGATTAGAGAGAAAAAGAGAAGACATAACTCGTACTGAGTATAGAAAAGTCTAAAGAATAGACGAATACAGAATGGATGAACGAATGAGAAGTTGACCATCCCTCCTATACTTAGGATAAAATAATCTTAGACATAGCAGACTGTACACAAGGCAGGGAGGGTCAAGATTGAGAATGGACAGATCGTACTAGGACTGTCTCCTTCATACTTAGTGTAAGATATCTCTATGTATAGAAAAGAATAAGAGATAAGGGATATGATCAAAGTATGAAAGAACTCGGGGTGCACACCCCCTATACTTAGGACAAAGTATGTCCTAAGTATAGAAGACTGACAAAAGAAGGGGCGACACCTTTTCGATAGCAAAAGAAAAATAAAAATGAAAAGAAGAAAAGAAGAAAAGATAGATGAAGAAAGAAGAAGAGAATGAAGAAAATGTACGCATCACCCCCTATTCTTAGGGTAAAAGAGCCCTAAGTATAGGCAACAACAAGAGTAATGAAAACGAAATGAAGAAAGAACACTCAGCTCTTCTATTCCCCCATACTTAGAATAAAGTACGTCCTAAGCAAGACACACATGAAAATGGGGTGGATGAGTGATACGACGGATGGAATGAGATAAAAGAAAGCGATTGTACAAGAGGGATGGATGTACATAGGTTAAGAATGTAGAAAGTGAACCTTCTTGCGAGATTGCCGAGGAATAGGTCCCTGACAAGATGCATGTAAATATCATGGTACTCTATAGACAAGTACCAATCAGGATCGACCTGGTGAAGATTCTAAATGGTCCTAGGGTGAGAAGGCACAGATGGGTTAGTGTAAGAAGCGTAGCTAGGTTTGGCCTTGGGTGTCTCGCAGATGTCATCAAAGTGAAAAGGCTCAAACTCATCGTCGGAATAAGTAAAGTCTAGTCCAGTTTAGCGAGTCTCTCTTAGATCAAAACAAAAAGGAGTAAACTCATCTGTGGAAGTAGTCGAGTCATGTTCGCCCCTTAAACTCTCAACCGTATCATCAATATCATCAAATGGTCCGAATTCATGTATAAAAGTAATCGAATCAAATTTGGCCTTGTCAAACTCATCTATGTCTGCCCTCTTCTCAACAGTGTCAATCGTGTAAATCCTACATATGTCATCAACACATCGCTAAATACCAGAAGAGGGAACTCTAAGGTCTATGATTTTCGAGTCTTCCTCCTTGTAGAGGATTTCTCGGTTCTCAGTAGAATCCAACATAAAACAAAAATCTCTGATCATCTCATCAAGGTCATGGTCCTTAGGGTCGGTCAAGATAAGTGTGGTCGCATCAGATGCATGTCTCTTATCGGTAGTGGGTGCAGTGATGACCACATCGCTCACGTCATCAGGATGGAAGCAAATCTCTCCTGATCCGCAATCAATAATGACTCTCACATAGGTGTGAAATGCTCGTCCCAAGATAATTGGAGAGTGCTCCTCGGTGGAGGTCTCTATTGGACATGCGAGTCCACGACGAGCCATTATGCAATAAACGTTATTGCAAATATCATTCCCTAATCTGAAATGAAGAATAAATAATTTGCATAATAGGTCCCTTAGTACAATTAGGGTTATGTACCATGGCCATCTTAATGATCATACAACTGTTGATTCAATTATTGAATCATAGAGGCTAGTGCTTGGATGAATATATAAAGAGTTAGATTGAGGACTCATCGAGCACCGTCAAATGATTATTAAGAGATGACCTCCAACCTGAGAAGAAGATGGCAATCCTTTCTCTAAAGGCTGATATCTAACTGACCTCTTGATGCAAGTCCTCTGCATAGGAATAGAGATTCGGAGGTGTCTGATTAGATAAGTCAAAGAGTTGACTTAACGAGATCGAGATAACCAAAAGTCCTATATCGTATACTGTCATGATATAGGCACACATCCTATGATCGGAGACAGATGTGTTACTATATGTTTGAGTATGTACATTTGGAAGACCAATAGGTTGATGACCTAATCAAGGTCTATACACCGGCGCGCTGGTGTGCATATAAGGGCATATGAGTAATACGATCTCTCATAGGGATCATACATGTTCATTACTAAACCGGAAGACATGAGATCACTCATGAGATATTGGGAAGAATCAAATTCTAAGCTCACGGTCGTCTCGCTTTGGAAGCTTACTGAAATTGTAGGTTTGATATATACTTTTGGAAAGTATATGATAAAGACCTAGGTATGATATATGCTTTTGGAAAGTATACGATTGATACCAACTCCAAATGATAAAAATGAGAAACTTACTGATAATAATCCTGAAGTAGACAATATAAAGTTGATCTAATACTTCGGGTTCTGAGTCTTCCAGTATGCAGGATGTATAGGTATTGGGAATACCTGAGGGTGATGTGATCATAAACGATTGCATAACTATGACGCTTCCATTCCTAGGGAGTGATGAAACGGGTCTGGAATTTAGCGACTCCTCTCAGTAGAGAAGTAATATGATCTTAGTCCAATTATTGGACATTGATCTGAATGTGATTAAGATTCAATGAGAAGATCGGATTTGCGGTCTTGATTTAATCTAGCATCTGCGGGAGGCCCGAGATCTGGATTTGAGATGTAATCTCAATATCCAAGTCACTATACGTTGAACAATACAATCGCTCTGTCCTTATCTCCAAGTATTTGCGGAGAAAGCACATTATCCTTGAAAGAGTTCAGGATAATTTCATTGTTGATAATGTATCCAAGCATTGAGAAAATAGATAGTTAAACGTGAATTAATTATCATGGTTAATATGAATTCGATTCATATTATAAAGAGAGTTATCTAAGATAATTAAATGTGATTTGATTGTCAAAGATGTGAATAATGTGAATGTGATTAATATTATTTGGGAACATGAGAATAGAGATCCAAGATGATTAAATGTGATTTAATTATCATGGATATGATTAATGTGGATAGCACTATCCATATTATTCATAATATATTATAAATGTGATTTATAATGTATTAGAAAGAGCTAATTATAATTTATATTTGTTAATTAATTATTGATGTGTATTGGATACACATTGTGTAATTAATTGAAAATGTAAATTATATTTTGTTTTGGGTTGTGAATGTGATTCACAATTTTCCAATGGCAAGATTGCAATATTCTCAAAGATAATTATGAATTATTTTTTATAAATCTCAACAAAAGTTGTTGGAAATTATGGGAGAAACTCATGGAGATATGCAATCTTATGAGATTGCATGAGATTGCCTCCACCATGAGGACATGGTGGACGACTACATATTCCCACCAGGAATGTGGTAACCGTCCCCACCCTTCCTTATCGGGAGTAATCTCCATGCTAATTTCTCCTTAATTGCTTGATGTAATTTAGGATTGAATTATATTTGATGTATCAAATATATTTAATTTTAAATTAGATTATTAGTTGTTGGTTTTTACCAACAACAATCTTGAGCATTGGATTAGACATAAATCAATCTCATCCATTAGTTTTATATGTCTCATGGATTGAGATCTATGGATCCCAAAATATTATAAAAGGAGAGGCACCCCTTTGTTCTTCTTTACACCAAGAAAACATAAGTCTCTCTCTTTTTCTCTCTACACGTCTACTCTCCCCCTCTCATATGGCCGTCCACCATGGATGCCCTAGAGGGAATCTCCATCGCCGCAGCGTCGTCGCTATGATGCCCGATCATCTGCTTGTGGATCTTCGTCTCCTTCGGTGTGCCTCGCTCATGAAGAATACGTCGGATCTCGTGTTTCGAGATCAGGAGATCCGCCGCTTGGATCATCAACATGGATTGCGAGAAGCACGCGATTCATCCCCGCACTCGCAAGAGTCTCCTCCGTCGGACCGGACTTGAGATAGGAGGTCTCTTCGTTTAGAGACTCGATCTCAACCACGCTTCAAGAGGTAATCCTATTACTTGTTTGTTATTTAGACGAAACGATCCGAGAAGTATTCTTGTATCATGTGGTTTCGTCGCGTGAAATTTTTTTAAATTCTGCTGCATCGAGCAACTAGTGCGACTAGTCGCTCCTCGTCGTATTTGATATGACGTTCATGCTTCTGTGATGCGCTTGAGGATTCTGACCATATCCTTCAAGTGGTATCAGAGCCTTAGGTCGAAGGTTTTGTATACGATCCATAAAACCGAAGGCGGCTTTGGTTCGTTAGGGTTGCGAAAGTTTTATCGCATTTCATTTTCGCATCTCTGTTTAGTGTAAATTTTCGGCCCTGTTTAAATTGTTTAAACACGAAAATAAACTTAGATTTTGTTCCCCATTAAATAAGGAAACCATATGTTCTGAGTTTATGTAATTTGGATTCCGTTTGCTCTAGATATTGTCATTTTAATGAACATGTATTCACTGTAACGGGAACTGCAAATCTTAACGTAATTAAGGAGTTAATTACTGTTTAGAACGCCTTGAAATGCGTGAAAATCACATAGGTTCTGTTGTAAATAAAATTAGAAAACGTTTGAAATTTACTTTGCTTAATTTGGACTTAAATTAATTGAGATATGCTAATTTTAGTAAGTAGAGGTCACTGCTGAAATTACTTTCCTAATCAAGAACCACGTGATTGTCAATTAGTGAAATTAATTGTTAATTTCATGAAATAATTATGGAAATTATTTGAGAAATATTTGATGATGATTATTTCCTTAATTGACTTGGCCTCAACCAATAGATTGATTAGATTTGATCTAGATCATAATTGGAAACACAATCGTCAAACTCCTTGCTTGAATAGGATTGGGAATTTGTCTAGCACATTTCCTTATAATAAAAAATGTTTTGATTATTACAATATGGTATAATTTTGGTTGAAGAACCGATGATCATCTCAAGTACAAAGTGATTGACTCGTCATTTTTTTTCGAGGCAGATATGGTGTCTAGTCGGGGATCGCTGGGGTAGCGGGTTGCAACGTATGCGGTCCGTCACACTCCCGCCGGTACTGGCCATGACAGCGGGTAGGGAACGAATGATGCCTGAGAGATCATGATGTATTTTTCTAATTATTAAAATTCGAATTAATACGTATTTTGAGATAATATCAAGTATTCAAGTAAAATCAAGTTTGTTGATTGAATTGGATTGAAAATTAATTTAATATGATTAAGTTAATTTTATCCAATTAAAAACACTCTATTATGAATAGATGTGTATTTACCTTCGAAGAATTAATTATGTGAATATGATTCATGATAATTAATTAGAATTTGAATTTGATATGTAGGATCACATAAGTGACATCCATGGTCTCCCGTCAAGGCGAAGGGTTCCGTTGCCAAGGATTGTATGTAGGAGATGCCTGTCCGAAGTGACAGCTCCTATATGCAAGTGCATCTGGATCGGGACCTTTGCTTCTCGAAAGAGTAAGGCCGTATGCGCAGTGATCCCAATATCGGATCCTCATATTATTGGGGCGATATTGGATTGCGCATAGCGAGTTCTATTCCTATTGACGGTTGGTTCAATTAATGATGGGTCAACATCACCTTAGGGGTGGTGGGTCCGGGTGTTAAATACCAAATTGGGAGATGCAAGTTGGACTTGCAAGGCAGAATGTGTTCCCGCTTCTTTTTATCAGAATTGCAGATTCTCATATTATTGGGATGTAACAAGAGATATAATGATAAGTATATCTCTTACATTGAAAGTGATTAAAGGAATGAACTTTCAGTGTTGACAAGGCAAGACAACTTTGATATAAAAATTCTAAATCAAAGTAAATTACATATTTATGTAAATTTCTTATTTCAGATAATCCTTCTTTAATCTCACTCAATGTTATACTCAATAATAACCAGTAGAATATCATGGATTGGACCTATGATCCAAATATTGTAATTGTAATTGAACACATAATGTATGTGGTTGCAATGTTCAAGTTTCCTCATAATAATGAGGAATGATAATTAAATAGACAATAGGACTAAAACCCTACGGTTTGTATGTCTCTATAAGTCTTGATCTCATCGAATGAACTTTTGAAGTGACATGTCGATAATGATCGTAATTATCAAATAATCCTTATGAAATCTAAGAAGATGTTCTGGCATACATATGTGCTCTCGACATATAATCATGAATGACATGGTTATTTGCATTATGCAGAATGGTGGCTCTATAGGAGATGATGTATTCAAATTGTTTGAGTACCTACCTGAACCTACGTTTTAAGAGTTCAAATGGATGTAGATACGATGAGTGTCATCATTCTACTATCTATACTCTAGTCATTCATGACGCTTCATAATATTCATATTGTGACAATTGAATGAAGCATGTACTCTTATAGTGAAATTTTTGGATTTTAACATAAGAGACCTTGGTCTTGAGCAATGGTTGCTTATAGATAAAGGGAGCACAGTGGAAGCATGGGTTGGACCCAAGTATGAAGGAAAGTCAAAGAGTTGACTGTACTTCTGTGACTTCCATATGACATCCAAAGAGTTGGATGAATGCCAATGCTACAATTTGTTGATGTGTTGATAGAATGACTATTAAATCTATCTAGAATCCTTAGAGAAGGAATCTGACAATACATCAGAATAATCTACATATAATCATTGAAATTGACTTACTTATTTGATAAGATAAAGTCTAATATATGTATCTCAATTTTCTAATGACTCTTGCAATTGGTTGCATATAGAATATTAGAAATTTGATCTTAAGGTTTAATGTTCATCTATGTTGAAAGTGATGCAACTGTTGCAACAATTTCTATTGGATCAATAGACTTCATATTTTCAGTGAGGGCCCTTAGTCTTAGATAATGTCTCTGTGACCTGGATATTACAATACACTTAGAGTTTATTTCTAAATGTTGGAAATAAACATGAATTCTGGAATAAACCTATCATAGAGAGTTATGATGGAGATATTTCAGATAGTAATCTAACATCTAGTGGACTCCACTAAATTAGAAAATTAATGAATGGTTCATTAAGATTTCTAATACTGAAAATTAAACCTTTAAAGATCAATAGGAGGATAAAGATCGTTTGACAATGATCTGGCATCATGTTTTGGACGTATGTCTATTAATGAGATCAATGGACATGTAAGAGATGAAACTTTATAATTTCTAAAATTTCAAAACTTGCATACTTATGAATATTGTATTCAAAGTAAAATGTCCAATACACCCTTCTTTGGGAAAGGTGTAAAATGTCAAGGTATTCAGAATCTCATACATATTGATGTATGTGAATCATCTATATCGTAGTAAACATTATGGATATGTGATATCTATTCATGATTATGTATGATATGAGATTTCTTCTCTTCACCTAAGAAACCTTTGAAATGTTCAAAGATTTCACAATTTTGGTTTAGAACCAAAGTTTAAAGGAAGATGAAATGAATTTGATCTAACCAAGGTAGCTTGTACCTATTAGATGAATTCAAGAAATACCTTATGGAGATGTGAATATCATTCCTATCTCAATCCTCCTAAGGAACCTTAACACAATAGAATTGTAGGGAGATACAATTGATAATCTGTGATATGATTTGATCAATGATTAATCTTAGCATAATTATCTCTTACTTTACAAAATATATATATGTGGTAGAGACTACATTATATATATCCTTAATAAGGTTCCATGTGATTAAACTGGAATCTGGCACTGGAGAGTGCTACTTCATTAAGAAAATAAAGGATGGTATTGCAGACCTACTTTATGACCTTGAGATTCTTAAAGGATCTCTTCTCTGAGAATGTGATTCTTAGAAGATGACTCTCTTAAGAATCAAGATGAAAATAAAGTAAAGGAACTCTTTTAATATTGAGAAGATTATGAGGCTCCTGAAATCGGAAACTAAAAGAATAATTGAAGATGAAATACTAATACTTCTTCAAACAAGTTTGAGGATGTATTCCATGTGAAAATGATCGGACTTCATGTAATGAAGCTCCTGAGGATCATGACATGGAAAGATGGATGTTAACAATAAAAGTCTAATGTAGACCTCATATACAAGTGTTGTATATAAACCCTCGTGGATCCAACTATATGGGTTAGACCCATTATGGTGTAAAAGGTTCTTCAAGAGAAAGAGGGAACCTGATGAGAAGGTAGAGACCTTCAAAGCACGGTTCGTAGCCATGAGCTACACACCAAAGAGAAGACATCGCTTGCGATGAGACTTGCTCTCCAGTGACCTTGCTTTAACTCATCAGAATATTGCTAACTATAGCTAGACAACTTGACTATGACATCTTCATGATGTGAGTCAAGATTACATTCCTCAATGAATACCTCTCTGAGGATATTCATATGAAGTAGCCCCATGGCTTCATGGTTCAGGAAAGCAAGGTGTGCAAGCTAAAGAACTCCATCTTTAGACTCCAATAAGTTTCTTATAGTTGGAACATAAGATTTGATGAAATTGAAAATGTTATGATTTCAGATAAAATCTTGATGAACCATGTGAAGCTTAGTGGGAGTGCCATTGTATTCATCGTGCTGAATGTAGATATCCTAAACATTTGGAATGATCTAAGGTAAGTGTTTTATAATCTGGTTTTTCCATACCTTGAGATATGATCTCAAGGATACCTCTTAGATCTCAGTTATGAAGATGTTCAGAAGCAAAGAGAAGAGGGTATTGGGACCAACACATTAGTAGTGCTCCTTGGACTTTTTCCATTTTCTGTAAAAATCCAAGAAAGGCTTCCTTCCCTTAAGATATGGTACTGACCTATCTAAAGGGATAGCACCTCAAAGAGTTGAGGATGTGAATGCAAAATGCTTGCCCTTCTGCATCAGTTACGAGAAGCTGTGTGTACGATGTGTAAAAGGGCTAGATGTCTACCATGCAGTAGGAGTAGTAAACTATTACTATATCTACTATGGAGATAAAACACTTGATTGCAGTAATAACAATAACTTCAAAGATGATGAAACTCAGAGATAGTGATCTCAAACTTTTATAGTGATCTATAAGGATCTTAACTGTAGATACCTTATGAGATAGAGATCTCCATGAATAAAGGCATTCTGATAAGGATTATGGACATATTGGTTAGAATAATTATCGAGCTAAAGTGTCAAGGACACTATAACAAAATTGAGTATTGGTTGCATAAGATGCAACATTCGCATTGGATGCAAGCACTGTTACTAGGGGATATGCAAGTGTCGTAAAAGGACTTGGCATAGTCTCTTGAGAACAGAGTGACTGATCATCTTACCTAGCTATTTTCTAAATAGCCTATGATTGTCACATGAGTGTGGGTTTAAATGATTAGCCCATTAATGTCTCTTTGGGCTAGTGGGAGATTGTTGGACATGCGAGACCACGGCGAGCCATTATTCAATAAATGTTATTGCAAATATCATTTCCTAATCTGAAATGAAGAATAAATAATTTGCATAATAGGTCCCTTAGTACAATTAGGGTTATGTACCATGGCCATCTTAATGATCATACAACTGTTGATTCAATTATTGAATCATAGAGGCTGGTGCCTGGATGAATATCTAAAGAGTTAGATTGAGGACTCATCGAGCACCGTCAAATGATTATTAAGAGATGATCTCCAGCCTGTGAAGGAGATGACAATCCTTTCTCTAAAGGGTGATATCTAACTGGCCTCTTGATGCAGGTCCTCTGCATAGGAATAGAGATTCGGAGGTGTCAGATTAGTTAAGTCAAAGAGTTGACTTAACGAGATCGAGATAACCAAAAGTCCTATATCGTATACTGTCATGATATAGGCACGCATCCTCTGACTGGAGACAGATGTGTTACTATATGTCTGAGTATGTACATTTGGAAGACCAATAGGTTGATGACCTAATCAAGGTCTATACACCGACATACTGGTGTGCATATAAGGGCATATGAGTAATACGATCTCTCAAAGGGATGATACATGTTCATTACTGAACCAGAAGACATGAGCTCACTCATGAGATATTGGGAAGAATCAAATTCCGTGCGCACGGTCGTCTCGCTTTCGAAGCTTGACTGAATTTGTAGGTTTGATATATACCTTTGGAAAGTATATGATCAAGACCTAGGTATGATATATGCTTTTGGAAGGTATACGATCGATACCAACTCCCAATGATCAAAATGAGAAACCTACTGATAAAAACCCTGAAGTAGAAAGTATAAAGTTGATCTAATACTTCGGGTTTATTCTGAGTCTTCTAGTATGCAGGATGTACAGGTATTGGGAATACCTGAGGGTGATGTGATCATAAACGATTGTATAACCATGACGCTTCCATTCCTAGGGAGTAATGAAACGAGTCTGGATTTTAGTGACTCCGCTCATTAGAGAAGTAATCTGATCTTAGTCCAATTATTGGTCATTGATCTGAATGTGATTCAGATTCAATGAGAAGATTGAATTTGCGGTCTTGATTTAATCAAGCATCTATGGGAGGCCCAAGATCTGGATTTGAGATGTAATCTCAATATCCAAGTCACTATACGTGGAACAATACAATCGCCCTGTCCTTATCTCCAAGTATTCGCGGAGAAAGCGCATTATCCTTGAAAGAGTTCGGGATAATTTCATTGCTGATATATGTATCCAAGCATTGAGAAAATGGATAATTAAACATGGATTAATTATCATGATTAATATGAATTCGATTCATATTATAAAGAGAGTTATCTAAGATAATTAAATGCGATTTGATTGTCAAAGATGTGAATAATGTGAATGTGATTCATATTATTTGAGAACATGAGAATAGAGATCCAAGATGATTAAATGTGATTTGGTTATAATGGATATGATTAATGGGGATAGCACTATCCATATTATTCATAATATATTATAAATGTGATTTATAATGTACTAGAGAGAGCCAATTATAATTTATATTTGTTAATTAATTATTGATGTGTATTGGATACACATTGTGTAATTAATTGAAAATGTAAATTATATTTTGTTTTGGGTTGTGAATGTGATTCACAATTTTCCAATGGCAAGATTGCAATATTCTCAAAATTAATTATAAATTATTTTTTTATAAATCTCAACAAAAGTTGTTGGAAATTATGGGAGAAATTCATGGAGATATGCAATCTCATGAGATTGCATGAGATTGCCTCCACCATGAGGACATGGTGGACGGCTACACATTCCCACAAGGAATGTGGTAGCCGTCCCCACCCTTCGTTATGGGGAGTAATCTCCATGCTAATTTCTCCTTAATTGCTTGATGTAATTTAGGATTGAATTATATTTGATATATCAAATATATTTGATTTAAATTAGATTATTAGTTATTGGTTTTTACCAACAAAAATCTTGACCATTGGATTAGACATAAATCAACCTCATCCATTGATTTTATATGTCCCATGGATTGAGATCCATGGATCCCAAAATATTATAAAAGGAGAGGCACCCCTTTGCTCTTCTTTACACCAAGAGAATATATGTCTCTCTCTCTTTTTCTCTCTACACGTCTACTCTCTCACTCTCATATGGCCGTCCACCATGGATGCCCTAGAGGGAATCTCCATCGCCACAGCGTCGTCGTTCTGTTGCCCGATCGTCTGCTTGTGGATCTTCGTCACCTTCGGTGTGCCTCGCTCGTGAAGAAGATGTCGGATCTCGTGTGTTGAGATCAGGAGATCCCCTGCTTGGATCATCAACATGGATTGCGAGAAGCATGCGATTCATCCCCGCCCTCGCAAGCGTCTCCTCCGTCGGATCGGACTTGAGACAGGAGGTCTCTTCGTTTAGAGACTCGATCGCAACCACGCTCAAGAGGTAATCCTATTACTTGTTTGTTGTTTAGACAAAACGATCCGAGAAGTATTCTTGGATCATGTGGTTTCGTCGCATGATAATTTTTTAAATTCCGCTACATCGAGCAACTAGTGCGACTAGTCGCTCCTCGTCGTATTCGATACGACGTTCACGCTTCCGTGATGCGCTTGAGGATTCTGACCATATCCTTCAGTCTCCATGGGCAATACGACAAAGTCAACAGTGTAGCTCATGCCCTGAATCAAACTGATAGCATTCTCTAGAATACCCTTCAGCCTCTAGATAGATCCAATAGCGAATTGAACTATCATCCAGGTTTTCTTGAGAGATCCTAAGTTAAGAGACTGTACCAGATAGAAGGGTATTATGATAATTAAAGCACCACCATCAAGGAGAGTGTGATCACATGAAAAATCAGAAATGGTAAATCTAATGAAGGGTATAGCAATGTTCCCTTTCCTGGAGAATGGATGGTGGGTGATGGCATAGGCAATGACCACTGTAAAGATATGACGTTAAGATCTGCTCCTCCGCTTTCTCTTCTTGGGTTGATGAGCAGATAAATGGGTCATGTCCTAGAGAAGTGGGGCTTGAATGATCTCATGAATAGTGGCCACTACTTCAGGTACAATCAACAATTTTTTTTATTTTTGGATCTCCTCCATACAAGGAAGGAGATCAGAATCATCATCTACACAAGGACGACTAAGAGCAGTCTGTAGAGTGTCGTCCTCGGGATCAAATGTGAGATAAGGTATGAATGGATGTGTAGTAAATATTCTGTCATGTTGGCCCTCTCCTTATAGTCAGAATAAATCATGTGTCTCCTGAATTCTTTTTAGATTTTTATTTTTTTCTCATTTTTTTTATATTTTTGGCGATTGCAAGCTCCCATAAATATCCTCAAATGAATCCAAGTCATCAGATCGTAAAGAATCGATATGGTTCTTATTTAAACAAGTGAGGTCATCAATCCTCGATTTCATATGCTCCACGAACTGGGTCAATGTCTCAAGTGTGGATGCCATAAGAGGTGACTCCAACAGCTCGGTCTCAGATGGATGTAAAGGTGGAAAATGTGAAGGTGGCGGTGGATAAAAATCCGAGTCCTGATACTGTGGTTGAGGCAGATATGTACGAAAATCAGGAGCGAAGTCCTCTTGAAAAAGTAGTGGTGGACCGGCTAGAGGGTATGAAGGATCCGCAAAGTTCGGATAAAAAGCGCTCCAGTCGGCTCGAAACAAAGAGAAAATAATCGAGAGAGCACGATTGTCAAATCAAGAACTATGAGAAGAAATTCATCAATACACAATGAGATCGATTATACAAACAATCAATCACAAATAAACGGACGTAAAATAAACACAACCCCTCAATTCACGTACTAAACTTAGTGAAGACCATAAAAGTTCGGTATTTTTATCTTGTCTATTTAGAGTTAGGTGAGGAATACAAAAGTTGTATGGACACTTAGGAAGGCTTGATGGGATTTGAGCACTACTTCTTAGTGTGTACAAGAGCAATTTAAAACGAATACAATGAGGGGATTACTCGCCCAAAGATAAATATTTCTTTTTTATTGATTTTAAGGTCGGGTCATTTTAGCAGTCCCAAATTTATGTGTTATCACTTTTTTTGGATTTTTAATAGAAATGCACGAGCTAAACGAGGAGTCAATTCTTTTTAGCACCTAGGTGATCAAAATCAGAGGAAGAGATGGAAAAGCAATGCAAGGCAAACACGATGATGTAAGCTAAACAGAAATGCTCACCTTGCCTCCAGCTCTCTTCCTGCAAGGATGCTAAGTAGAATTGAAACCTATCTACATGCAAATGCAAGATGATGAAATCACCCTAGATGAGAAATTGTTATTATCGTGAAGCACAAATGATAATAACTTGGAAGTGGAATCCGAAAGTCCGGTCTTGGGGAGCTCTTTGGTGCCCGCCACAACGGGTCCTACACGCATTGTGTAGAGTCCTTCTCGGTGCTCAATCCCAAATCTAAATGAGAAGCAATTTGATATTTGACTAAGTCCAAATGAGAATTGTAGGTGCATGCAAATATAATTAAGTGTTGGGCCTTAATATATCGTCAAGCAAATCCTACAATCTTAATCATAGAAAATAAAGAAAATCAAAAATAAAAAAAGAAATGAAAAAAGGTGGAAAATGCAACAAAACTGACGAGGCCCCCGAGGAAATAATCCCTCTGGTACTAGACCTCGTGAAGTGTGCAGAGTCCAGGGAGTGTCCTGAATATTATAAATTAAATTACCTCTCTCTCACTTGAATTACAAATATAAATAGCTAAAATAAATGCAAAAAAAAATTGTTTTCAGAAACTCCTCTAAGTCTTCTTTGGTACAAGGTCAGAAAGTAGCCTAGGTACGTAGGCACTCCGAATAGAGTGCCTCCCTTGATCCGCGTTCCTCCGAACAAAGCCAAACGAAGAGAGTGGTTAGAAAATTCAACAATTAATATCAAATAAAATAGAAAATAGATGAAGCAAAAATATGGACAAATAAATGACAATCAAGCAAAAATCAATCTATGCACAATTGCTCCTCAACAATTTGATAACTAGGGACTATTGATGGTCGCACGGTTTCACAAGGCAAAACCGCAGTCGATGTATTGACAGCTCAGTAAACTCTAATCAATTAACAATTAACCCACAATAAAGACCAAGAAATGAAAATACAAGTGTGGAGTTTAAATTTATTATAACTCTACAATAGATGTGTATAGTGTTCAAGTAAACCGGGAACAAAATAGATATATTATGCAATAATGTGCAAGCTATGTGATTGTGCTTCTTTGTCTATATGTTTTTTTGTGGGTTTTATATTTTGTATTTTTATTATTTTATTCTATTTTTTATACGTTTGTATTTTGTTTTTAATTTTATATTTTTATATTTTCTTTTTATATTTTTAGACTTTGTAATTTTTTTCTTTTAAAATATATAATATAGCTATATATAAGACACATATAAATACAAGCTAATATAATTATAAATATAACTAAAAAAATATAGAATTAAATTTTTTTGATTTTAAATAATTTTTTACAGTTTTTATTATTTTTAGTGAATTTTGTTAAATTTTTGAATTTTTAAAATTGAAAATTACTTAAAAGAGTGATAAAATACTTGACCAAAACTGAAATGGAAATTAAAAATAGCAATTTAAGTCAAACATTTTTCCAAATCGATTTTAATTTATAAATAATAATATAAAGAAAATTTTAAAATAAAAAATATATTTTTGGGATTTTTAGGACTTTTTTAGATTTTTATAAAGGTTTATGGAGTTTTTCAATTTTTAAGAGTTTTCTTTTTCTATTTGTAGTGATTTTTGGTCTGAAGGTTAAAAATACATAAAGAAGTCCTCCTAGTTATAGTGATATTTGTAGTGATTTTTGGTCTGTCAGATCTGCTACAGTCCTCCTAGTTGCCTCATTGGATAGGCTTGAGGGAGACAACTGATAGGCCCTAGTGGCCTAAGACCTGCCTATTTCCGCCATCTTCTCCAGAGTTTTCCATACAGCATCTTCGTTCTTATTGAGATAGCTTCCTCCATAGGTTGCACTCACTAACCCCTGCATTTCCGGGGTCATGCCACAGAACAAGGTCTAGACTAAGATCACTTTGGAATGCCATGGCTCAAGCACTTTTGAGTTAAGTCATTGAATCTATACCAAGATTCATGGAATGGTTCGTGGGGGCCTGGGAAAAGCTAGCGATCTTGGTCCTCATCTGGTTAGTCCTACTCAGTGGGTAGAAATTCTTCAAGAATAAGTCTTTGAATTGCATCCAGGTCTTACATATAACCCCGAGATACTTCAGCCAATGAGCAGCCTTTTCTCATAAGGCAAATGCGGTTGCCTTCAGCCTGATGTAATCTTGTCCAACCCTAGGGTGACTAAGGTTGTTGCATACTAGCTTGAAGTCTCTAAGGAAAGCATATGGTTCCTCATTAGTGTTCCCAGTAAATTCGGTAGCTGACTCAGAAAGTGGGGCTTCAGCTCGAATGCTTCTAGGGGTACCTCAGGTACAAGCCAACTATGTATCTCATTCTCAGCTGGGTTGTAGTAATCTATTATCGGTCGGTTGATTCCACATACCTCTATCACCTGTCCAATCCTAGCTATAAGTTCTGCATTAAGCTACTCGGCTCTAGCCAATCGGGCGAAGACTTGGTGCATAGGATTGTCCTCTTCTTCTGGGGGTTTCATAGGAGGCATGTTGTCCTCTTTACGAACTCAAGAGGGTCATGAGCTCGGGTTGGCCCAAGTTGTGCTTGGGCCGATGAAGACAAACTTGGTGAGGGGCTCAAATAGAGATTTACGAAGCGTGAGTAGATATCCCCCCAATCAGTCATCTTGATGGAAGAAAGAAGGGTCGGGAGTATAATTGTAAAGATAGGATTTTACTCCTACCTGAAGCAAGCAAGTGAATCACAAGCCCCTGATTTTCACACTCAACACGGTGAAGGACCCGAAACCGAGTCTAACCCGAAACCGAGTCCGATTAGTTTGGTTGATTTTAAGTGTGATTTTTCAAGCAAGTAGCAAAGGTTATGCGGCCTATAGGGGAGTCGGTGATGAATCCATGATTCATTAACTTTTCTGTCGCATTTTGTCTTAAAACCCTTAACAAATGCATGTAAATATCTACTAATTCCGATTTTTTAACAAAACCTCATTCATGTATAAATATTCACTTTTAACCATCAAAATCATGTAAATAAATAAAGAACAAAGAAAAAAAGAAACAAAGGCAGATTGAATATATGTATATATATAATATGACTTAAAATATAAATATAACTGAAAGGTATATTTATAGCCTAACCCTTGAGACCAAGTCAGCATGGATTGGTCGACAAATGAAAAAGTAGGGGGAGATAAGGAAAGAAAACCGTAAAAATAAATTAAGTTATACTGTATACACCTTTCACTATTTATAAAATAAATATAAAACTTCAAAGATTTTTAATACATTCATATGTACATATTTTTCACCAAACTCTTTTCCTAATTATTTCTAAAAATGTTTATAAAAATAAAAAAATAAGTTAAAAATATTACCCTCTATATATGCCAAGAAACCTTGCCTATAAATTGTCAAAATCTCAACTTCCGAACATCATAACTTCCTCATACGAACTCCAATTTCACTCTACTCACCTTTAAAGTTCATAAAATAATATTCTCTAATTAATATATTGGTTTCATCGAATTCGGAGTCCGTTTGCAAAATGTCGGTTTTGGGATCAAAAGACAACGGGGTTTCTAGGCTATTTATTTTATATAACACACATTATTTATAGTTTTCTTAATTTTATAATTTTTAAAATATTTCATGATCTTGTATTTTCACCCTAATTTATTTCATAATTTTTGGAATTTATTTATTTGTTTTTATAAATTCAATAAATTATAGGTATAAATGAACAAGCTAACTATTACCTGCATTTATTAATACATGCAAATTAATTTATTAAAACCCATAAAAATTCACACAAGCCTTATTTATTATTCTAATAATTAATAAAATATAAAATTAATTTTTATTTATTTATTTATTAAATTAAAAATCTAAAACCTATTTATAAATACATATTTATTAATAATTTATTATTTATAGAAAAGAATTTATTCCATAAATTAGAAAATTTATTTATTTACATTTCTTGTATTTGTATCTATTTAAAATAAAGTTATTTTTTATTTAATATCGTATTTATATTGAATTATCAGCTTCTGGCCAACCAGGTGCTGACACTTGTCAGCACCTGGGTTGTCTTCCTCAAGAATCAGTTCTGCCAGACTGCCCAACCAGCCGACTTGACATATTTTTCCCGCGCATCCTTTAACCCCTCCAGATGTTCTAATCCATTGGATCTCTTCTTCCAACAACTATCTCCATCGCCAGTCCTTGATTTAGACTTGGAGCTCACGCATCTAATCTATTTATACCCCCAAAGATACGCCATTAACGACTTAACTCTCCAACAACCTGAGCTTCTGCTCCAGTTTCCCGAACCCCCAACTTCCTCGCCTCACTCCGCTCGCTCAGGAGGTGACAACATCGCTTGAAGGTGCGCGTGTGGAGGAGGAGTCATCGGAGGAGGTTCTAAGGAGGTCTTCTTCCTTGCATCGCCGCTTCGAGCCGCGTTCCGCTCCAGCCAGGTCGTCCGTCGAGCAACCCGTTCTAGGTAATATACCTTGAACCCCACAGACCTATTCCCTCATCTTATCGAATTTATTTCTCGATTATTGTGCCATGATTAGCGAACCTAATTACATAATAAGGTAGTTCAATCCATTAGATTAGGCGCGCATAAAATTTCCATTTCAAACTCATTTCAAATCCACCTCGATCCACGTTTCAATTCATCACCATTTCCACGCCTGATTTCATGAAGTCTGGAAACCTTATTCTTCATCATTTTTGAGCTTGCGAATCCTTTAATCTTTAGGTTGATTCTTCGAATCAAGCATATCCCTCTTTTATTCGCAGGTCTATCTTCTGTCAGGAGCAATTCAAATCATCTGGAAGCCCTCATCCTTAAAGAAATAGCCACGCAAATGTGGTGTAACAACCTTCAGCAACCTCCAGGTTCATCGAGACCATCGCCTTCATCGCGCCTCCACCGTCGCTTCTAGCCGCCGTCGATCATCACCCACCACGGGCGACCTTGAGGGGTGGAGGAGCCACCACTCTGGCCCCTCCGGAGAGCCAAAGACGTCGGCGATCGATCGGGAAAAATCAGAGAAGGAGGCTACTTGCAACAGCTGCTCAACCGCTCAAGAACAGGGGAGGTACAGGTAGCCGACACGTGGCATCCCCGCATGCGTCCGATCCGCGCAGATAACTTCTAATCGCAACCGTCAGTTTTGAAGGGGTGTGAATTTTACACCTTAAATCCAGGAAGCTTTCAGAAATTTATCTCCACCTCCAAGGTTTCCGGTATTTACATTTAAGTCCCTCCGCATCGACATAATGTAAATCTCATTTTATTTTTTTACAGAACCGTCCTTTGGGGACCTTTTTGCAAAACAATTTATATAGTTTTTTACGCTTATGCACCTGGGCTTTAGGGGTTCTTTGGACCACGTTTCACTTTGATTCTTGACCATTTTTTTAGGGTAGTTACATAACTACCCCATCTAGTTTGCATTAAATTTTCGTGAGTTATTGTCGTGTATTCGTCGTGTTTTGATTTTGTCGAAAATCACATTCGTCTTATTTTGTTTTCGTGAGTTTGTTCGAGCCCGTTGCTCGGTTCCACTTATTATATAGTCTCACATACCTATATCCACCTATTATATAATAAATAAATCTTCTTGAAAATATACGTTTTTGAAAGTCAAATAAAAATTTGATAAGATTAAAATCAAATAAAATTAAAAAATAAAAATAAAAAAGTGTCTTTTTTCCCTTTGATAACTTCAAGAAGAGATAAAAATAAAATTGCAAAAATTTCACCGAAAAAATCAAAAGAATCTTTTCTACCTCCTTGAGTTCGACCCAGGCACACTTACCTGGATAAATATTTAGTATAGGTTTTCCATCGGAAAACCGAATTTGTTTGATAGACTGAGAGTCTGTTTTCGCAGCTTTTTCTACACCGACAACTTCATTCTCTAAAAAGATGCGAAACCGATTTTTAGCTTTATCAAAATGGCGTCGTTGTCGGTGAGGCGTTAGACTACTTTGATTTTTTCAAATTTTTTGTGATTTTATTTTCTTTCTTCTTTTTGTTTCGTTTTTCGTTGCTTTTCGTACGGCTTTTCGTACGGCTTTTTTTTATCTTCATCTTGTTTTGTTTTTGTATTTTCTTTTGGTTTTTCTTACGGTTTTCTCGACGGTTCTCTCGGCTTGTTTCGTACGGCTTTTCTGTGCTAACTAATTTTTGCAGGGCCTATAGGATCAGCTGGCTTCTTCGGAAGCCGAATTAGTTGAAAGAGCGGAGGCCGGCTCCTTTTTCACGAGTCGGCTGCAGAGGGTAGAATTAGATTAGTAATCTTTGTAAAAGAGAGAGAAAGGGAGAGAAACTGTAATAGACAATAAACAAAACCCCCCCATTTTTTTCGGGGACTGATTCGCCGGATACCGTGTATCCGAGGGATCAGGGCACCCACCGTGGTTTTTCTCGCTTATCGGTTTTCCGCGGCTTTTTAGATGCTTGTTTAGGATTTTTTTGACTCTATCTGATTGTGCCTACGTAGTTAGTTTTAGGACTCGCAACCTAGGTGCATGATTTTAGGGTTTTTATAAAAAGAAAAAAATCGGTAGACGATGCTTGAAAAAAAACCCAAAAAAATTATAAAACCGCAAAATAAAATCGGGACTGCTAAAATATCTGACTCTAAAAGCCGTAAACCGATTCATTTGCTTTGGGAGAGTAACCCCCGCACAACTTCTCAGAGTGCGCGAGCTAGAGAGCTGACCCATAAGGTTAGAGCCCAAACCCCGTATTTTCTGCGAAATACTACTTAGTTCATACACATGATCACTGTTCCTCAGTGGGTACTCTCGGGTAGCCGGAAACGGTCCAGGTTTACTTAGCAGAGTGGGAGGTCTAGAGGACACTGCGCAAGTCTCCGTCCTCAAGTAACACGGGTAGCCGGAAACGGTCCGTACTTACTCCCATACTGGCTGAGTGTGAGTGATCTTCTGTAAGGACTCGGGCCAGTGTTTCAGAGAAATCATTGGGCACCTATTGGCTTGCTCATCCCGCAATAACCACGAAACTTGTTTTCTAATTACAACCCTAAAACCGACAAGATAAAAAGACTGAACTCTTACGGTCTTCATTGGGTTGAGTTGGTGAACATGAGGTTTGCTTTGTGTTTGCTTGCGGGGCATGAGTTTCCGCGGCTTTCGCATTTTATCCTTCTCATTTTAATCGTAAAACGTGCTCTCCCGATCAATCCTTTTGACATCGAAGATAACGTGTCGACGGCTTTTCTGCTCAGACTCCGTGAGCTTTCGACCGTCCACCATCGAGCGTACTTCTTCACAGGCTCGGGATGACCCTCTTCCCGAGCTGGTCCCATCTGATCTCGAGGAGAGTCAGATCTAGACTCCCTCGCCTCTTGGCTATACTATTCAGGCAGACCCTTACCTCAATACATCATCTAGATCTTCAGCCAATTTCTCGCTGAGTTCTTACGAGAGTTTTTATTTCACAGACGATCAGATGGCTCGCGGCAAAGGATCAGCAACAGACGAGAGGCCACCAGATGGGGAGAATCAGGAAGGAAGACAGGATCCACCCGCAGATGTTACTACAGGTATTCTCGATACACTTCAGCAGATGAACCTACAGATTCGAGAACAGTTTAGAGTTCAGAATGAACTGCGGGCTGAAATAGCCGCGCTGAGAGCAGGGGTCGGGAACCAGTTACTGCCTGCGATTCCCGCGACTTTACGGGATGAGTATGACCCGGGCGCTAGAACGCTCCACCATTGGATTCGGCTACCGCCGAATCAAGGGCCATAGGAGCTGAGATCGTCCTTCATATCTTTTCTTCCCAAGTACTATGGGAATGCTGCAGAGGAGCCGTTCACATTGTTACAGCAGTTCGAAATGATTTGCGGAACGACCTGCTATCCAGGAGTCACGCAGGAGCATGTACGCCTCAGGCCTTCCCCTTTGCCTTAGCCGATAAGGCTTTTTACTGGCTGAGTCATTTCGGGAGGGAAATCTCTACATGGGACAATCTAAAGTCCACCTTCCTGCGCAAATATTTCCCTCTAGGAAGGACGAACATGATGAGGAGCCAGATCTCCAACTTCACGCAACACCCGCACGAATCGTTCCATGAGGCATGGGATCGATTCAAGGACCTTACGGAGAGATGCCCGCATCATTAGATCCCGATGAAGGTGCTCATGCAGAATTATTTCAGAGGACTCCAGCCGGAGATCCAGGGGCTCGTCAGTGATTCATGTGGCGGTAGCTACTTGAATAAGGACGCCGAGTCAGTCTGGGCCATCTTTGAAGGGATGGCCGAGAACTCGAGAGTCATAGACTCTACTCGGGCATTTCAGAAAGCCCCACAACCACCACATCATCGAGAACATCACAAGGTGGCTAACATCTCAGATTCCGAATCCAATACCAACATGGGATACATTAGCGAGAAGCTAACGTTAGTGGATGTGATTCACAAGCAGGTCCAAGACCTACAACCGCTGTGAGAGTTGGAGAAACTCTCATTTCTACCTGAGCAACTGAGTGATCTCTCGAAGAAGGTCTCTGATCTTCAGCTCCAGTACCAGCAGAGCCAGACTTCTTTGACCACACAACCAGCACGGAGGATCTTACCTGCTCCGCCCACCCGTCCGATCCTCTTCGTACAGAGTGAGCCAGAGACTCCGCAACTTGATTGGCATGAGGATCAGTCTCATGCCAATTTCAGCCAGATCACCAACACCGCGGAGATGGAGGTGGAGCCGCAATCCACTCTCGAGATCAATGGGATTTGGTATACTCCGATTCAGCAGTCGGGTATACCGAATCAGCAGCAGCAGTCGTACAGTCATCCACAGCATGGACGTCCGAACTTTCAGCACCGCCAGACTTTCACGCCACAGCGGTCTCACCCGAATGTTTATCACCAGAGACTGCATTCATATCAGCACCATGCTCATTATTCACCGAATTGTCCTTATAAGCAGCAACATCAATCTTCCTCTACACCTCAGCGATACTCCTAGCCTTCCACCTCTCAGCAATACATGCCAAGGCAGGAGAGAGGAGCAAGCCAGGACCACCACACCGAACCAGAGATGTCTTCACAGGCCCAGGTGCTCAACCAGATCATGGATATGCTGAGTACGCTCCAGATTGCACACAAGACTGAGATGGAGCAGGTTAGTCATCATCTGGATGAGTTAACCGTGCCGAAGACCACTCTTCCAACCTAGCCTCAGATGAATCCGAACAATAAGAGGAGGCATCCAGATCAGGTAGACACTTCAGGTAAGATCTCGTTTCATGAATTTTTATCTAACTTCATTCGTCTCAGGAGCGGTAGATCACCACAAGCACCTGCTGGAGAAGAGGAGAGGGCACTAGAGGAGCACGAGCAGAACCATGATTCTGAAGCTGAGGAGGAGAACACGCAAGATGATGAGGACCACTCTGCAGAATCGAGAGACATGAGTGATGCCAACACAGTAGATATGGACACTAGCGAATCAGACGATGACATCACGCCAGATCAGGTAGAGAGCCCCGAGAAAAATCTTTCTTCCCCTGTCTTAGAGAGTTTTGTAAATAATCTTGAGACTCTCGATGTACAAGCTGATTCCACAATCAATAAAAATTTTGATTTTCTGACTTCTGATTTTGTTCCTTTTCACGATGCTTTGTTTGGAAAAGGAAAGAGAAACACCAAAAAGAATCTTGCATCTCCAGAGATCGAAAAATTACTAAAGGATCACATCTTTCTGAAGATCTCGCTTCACGATACCTTATATCAGTTTCCTACGCTTAAGAATCAATTGAAAAACCGATGCACCACGTGTAGGAAAAAGAGATCCCGAACAAAGAAACATGTCTTGACTAAGGCTACATCCTGTGCAATACAGAATAAGTTACCAAAGAAGAAGAAAGACTCAGGTGAACATTATGTCAGATGTGAGATCGCAAAAGCTGATTTCGATCGCACTCTATTAGATAACGGTTCCTCGATCAATCTGATACCCTCTTCTTTACTCGATAAGCTCGAGTTAGGCCCTCTTTACAAATCCCACGCGATCCTTCAGTTTGCTGATAGATCCGTAAAGAGACCTAAGGGTATACTTAGGAACGTTATCGTAACCGTGCAGGGTCTGTAATCCCTAGTGGACTTTACGGTCCTCGACATGGATTGCCCTACACAGTTACACCTTACCCCGATCATTCTCGGGAGGCATTTTTTAGAGACCGCAAAGGCTCTCTTGGATTATGATACAGGGAAGGTATCTTTTCGCGCTGAGGGTGAGAAGGTACATATAGAGATGGCGAGAGAATCAAATACCTCCAGTGATGCATCTTCTGATTTTTTGAGTTCTTTAGCCTCTTGTGATTACATGGATGAGGTTCGTCTTGATGACCTCGAAAGGTATCAAGTAGAGACCCATGATTTCCTAACTGAGGATGGGTCCGAGACCACAAGAGGTGATTCTTCCGACGGAACTTTGTATTTTAGTCTGGATGATGAGAAGAAAAGGGATCAGAATTCTGATGAGTTTAATGCAGATCTTTCAAATTCAGAAGCTTTACTCGATTCCTCCGTCTCAGATGATCCAGAGACAAAGTTTCATTTAGCTGAGTTATTTTCCTATGATCATTCTCAGAAGTCGGATGATGTCTTGAACATCTTCTGTAGTCCGACTCTAGAGCACATTGAGATGGTGGAGAACCAAATCGCAGACACATCCACAACCGATACAAATCCCCGTACACATACAGAGGGTGTTTCAGCAGATCTAGATCCTACCTTACCATAGCTAAAAACTTTGCCACCAAACATGAAATATGCTTTCCTTGCGGGTCCACATCAACGGTTTCCGGTCATTATCAGCTCATCTTAGACCGACGATCAGGAGTCTCGTCTGATGGAGATTCTAGAAAGAAACCGCAAGGCTATTGGGTTGATTGTATCTATCTCCGCGGGATTAATCCTGCTTTGTGTTCATGTCATATCTATCTCGATCATGACAGCAAACCCTCCAGAGAGTTTCAGCGTAGGCTGAATCCGGTTTTGCGAGAAGTTGCCAAGAAAGAGATTACGAAATGGTGAGATGCAGTCTTCATTTATCCTATCTCCAACTCTGAATGGGTTAGCCCATTACATGTTGTCCCGCTGAAGTCGGGAATTCAGATGGTTAAGAATGAGAGTGGAGAGGAGATTCCAAAGAGAATAACCACGTCGTGGCGAGTATGTGTTGATTACAGAAAGCTGAACACGCGACGAAGAAGGACCACTTCCCTTTGCCTTTCATAGACCAAGTCATAGAATGGTTGGCAGGGAAGGAGTACTTCTGTTTCCTTGACGGTTACTCTGGATACAACCAGGTATCAATTGCTCCTGAAGACCAGGAGAAAACCACTTTCACATGTCTGTTCGGCACGTATGCCTTCAGATGGATGCCCTTTGTATTGTGCAACACTCCTACTACTTTCCATAGGTGCATGCTTGCTATTTTTGCGAGCATGGTCGGTGAGTTTCTAGAGGTTTTTATGGATGATTTTTCAGTCTATGGTGAGTCCTTTGACGATTGTTTAGCGCACCTAGACCAGGTTCTGAAAAAGTGTTGTGAGGTAGATCTCGTTCTGTCCTGGGAAAAGAGGCATTTCATGGTTACTCACGGGATCGTGTTGGGGCACGTCATCTCCCAGCGAGGCATGGAGGTTGACCCTGCCAAGGTGGATGTCATCAAGAAACTCGAGCCACCATCCAACATCAAACAGTTACGGTCATTTCTGGGGCATGCCGGCTTTTACTGACGGTTTATCCAAGACTTCTCCAAGATTGCCCGACCGTTAACTGAATTACTAGTCAAAGACATCGAGTTCGTGTTAAATGATAAATGTCTCAATGCCTTCCTTACTTTGAAAGAGAAGATTATTAGTCCTCCTATCCTACAGCCGCCCGATTGGTCTCTACCCTTCGAGATCATGACGGATGCTTCAGATTTTGTGGTCGGGGTTGTATTAGGACAGAGGAGGAATGGACTTCCCGTTGCCATTCACTATGCCAGCCAAACCTTAGACGATGCTCAGAGAAATTACACAGTGACAGAAAAGGAGATGTTGGCAGTAGTGTTTGCATTAGATCATATCTGCTTGGCTCGAAAATCACAGTATACATAGATCACTCAGCTATCAGATTTCTAATAGAAAAGAAGGATGCCAAGGCACACCTTCCTAGATGGATTCTTTTACTTCAGGAATTCGATTTGGATATCAAAGATAAACCTGGGGTAAAGAATGTGGTAGCTGATCACCTTTCTGGATTACAGTCAGATCAGCCTTCAGATGAGTACACGCTAGAGATCGCAGAGAGATTTCCTGATGAGAGCATCTTTGCGGTTATCGAACTTCCGTGGTATGCAGATATAGTGAACTTTCTGGTTACTCAGAAAAGTCCTCAGGGTTGCCCTAAGAACCTAGTTGACAAACTAGTTTCTGAGGCATGATACTACCAGTGGGAGGATCTGATTCTTTTTCGCGAAGGACCGGATTGCATTTACATGCGTTGTATTTCTCAGGAGGAATATAATAGTGTCCTCACTTTGTGGCATTCTTTAGAGTCAAGAGGACATCATTCAGGGAAGAGGACAATGCAGAAGGTACTACATAGCGGATTATGGTGGCCGACTCTTACTAGAGATGCCTGCACATTCGTGAAGAGTTGTCCAGATTATCAGAGAGCTGTAGGGACAGCAGTGCCAGAGATGCAATGCCGATGCGACCCATCATTACTTGCGAGATCTTTGACGCATGGGGCATAGACTTCATGGGACCGTTCCCTTCTAGCAGCAGCTTTGAGTACATTCTTCTCGCTGTAGACTATGTTAGTAGATGAGTGGAGGCTATACCCACACGAACCGCAGATAGTAAGACCGTTTGCAAGTTCCTAAGAGAACACATTATTTCGCAGCTCGAGATCCCTCGTATTCTCATTTCTGATGGGGGTAGCCATTTCATTAATAAGGAGGTGAAAAAGCTCGTGAAACAATAAAGCATTGATCACAGAGTAGCTTCTCCTTACCACCCACAAACGAACGTCATGGCTGAAGTCTCAAATAGGGAGGTGAAATCAATTCCCCAAAAACTAGTACGACCGGATAGAAAGAACTGGTCACTACTTCTAGATCAGGTTCTTTGGGCATATCGTACTGCATACTAAACTCCCTTAGGTACTTCACTATTCAGACTGGTTTATGGAAAGCCATGCCACTTGCCCGTAGAGATCATGCACAAATCTGAATGGGCAATTCGAGAGATATTGATGGATGCACAGAAAGCAGGGGCCAAGAGAAAGATAGATCTGAATGAGCTGGTAGAGATTCGAAATCAAGCATACGAGAACACACTCATCTATAAAGACAAAGTGAAGAAATGGCATGGCAGACATATTCGGCACAAGAGTTTTATCCCAGGGCAGAAAGTCTGGTTGTTCAATGCGAGATTGAGAATTTTTCCTAGCAAATTAAAAAGCAAGTGGGAAGGACCATACATAGTCAGAACGATGCACGACAATGGCAGTATAACAATATCAGATGTGTCACCTGGTGTAGAGCCGTTCGTGGTTAACGGGCCGATGCTAAAGCACTTCGTCGAGACTACTGATCATCTGGCCCGTACTGAAGTGATCTATTTTGTACAAGATTCATGATCATTCTTTCACTTCATCTCATCCTGCACAAATTCTTTTGAGCCATTCGTTTCTGGAGATCCACAACACATGTATATTCTTCGTAGACCACAACCGTCGCCATTTTTTGCTCGTCTTCTATGCTTAGGATACCAGATCCTAAGTATAGGGGGGACCGATTGTTCGCTGATTTACATTTTATTTTTTGTTCTGATTCTTTTGTATAGCCTTTCTTTTTCACAAATCTCTAGTTTCTGATTTTTGGCTACACTCTTTTCTATACTTAGGATGCCTTATCCTAAGTATAGGGGGGATGATGAATCCACATTTCATCAACTTTATTCTATCATTTTGGCCTCCAAAACCCTAGTGAATGCATGTAAATACCCTTAAATAGATCATCTTAGCATTCATGCATGTGCATGTAAATAGTGTATAAAATACTGTAATTAAAGTCAAAATTATAGAATAAATAAAAGAAAAGAAAAAGAATAAAATATTGTAAATATTTTATGACCCGAAATCCTGAGACCTAGGCATCTTGATGAATAGGTCGACAAGGAATAAAGTAGGGGGAGATAAGGGACATAATACCTATGATTCTTATTCATTCTTTATTCATTTTGGGACCTATTTTCGGTTCCACTTTTTATACATCAAATAAATAAACTCTGTACATGAAAGTTGTAGATAATTAAAAAAAGAAAAATACCAAATTTACTTCATTGAAAAATAATTTACAGATAAAAAGTTATGGTCTGAATAAAAATCCAGAATCCTAACTTCCCAGACCCGTATCTCACAACTGAAAACTCCAAATGCAGCAAACTACCTTTAATTGTATATAGAATAAAATATGCTATTTAATGGCGGTGGTTTCTCATTTGGCGGATCTACGGTTTGAAAGTTGAGTTTTGGACCCTACTTGTATACTTGCACAGATTAAAATATTCATTTTATTCTTTATTCATTATTCTTATAATTTTATATTTTTATAATTTTGTAAATATTATTTATAATAATTAAGTACATTAAAACATGAATAAAAACTCAAAGAAAGTACAAAATAAAATTATATGTATATAGAATACATAGGTACTATACCTATAAATATACCTATATGATACCAACTTATATTTTATTAAATATACCAAACAATTCAGAAAAATAAAATAAAAATATATTTACATATATAAAGTATGTTATAATGCTATAAAATAATAAACAGAATTAAAGAAATTAAAAATACCAAAATAAAAATTAATTAATAAAATATATAGGTAATATACCTATAAGGGGCATAATAGGTAACTCATAAAAATATATTCCATAAAAATAATTAAAAATCAGAATAAAATACTACATACAATAATAAATATTTTTTATTTAATAACCTAAATCTAATTCAGCCATTTTCTATTTTTAATCAAATTAATAAAATGTTTTTCCAGGGTTTTTCCTGGTTGGTCCACGAGGACCAACCAAGAGGGTCCGAGAGTTGACCTCGGGTCAACTCTCTGACCCGCCCCCTATGGGAAGTCAGAGCCAGGTTTTTTGCCATCTTCGAGGATTTTTTGACGGCGCACCTTGCACCCTTTGATGTTGCGCTCTAAACCACTTTTCTTCCTCGTCAAATGGAGATTCACGCCTAGGTGTTTCCTCGGCAAATGGATCGAAGATCCACCAGATAAACCTCGTCCTATGAGCCATGCCCATCAACCCTACTTAAGCAAGTTTGAATTTTTATTCAAACTTGAACCGCACTCCACACAGATATCCCCCCCCCTTTGGTCGTGCTCGAGGTACCTGGAGGTTACTGCTCCAAGTTCCTTGCTTCACGGCAGCGGAACGTCAACTCTCTGGGCGTGTTCCACACCTCCGGCGAGCTTTCCCGTTGAGGTTTATTCCCTCTGGCTCCGGCCATTGAGGATGTCATCGACTCCATTTTCATCCTAGTTTCATTCCTCTTAGTCTTAGGAGTATGGAGGCCCCTGTTTACCATCCAACCATCCCTCGATTCGCCAAATCGATCCCCTCGCCAGAGTCTGCTCCGACCGAGCACTGATGCCGCCGTTCACCCCTTCTTGAGAGACACAGGAGGTCGAGGCATTTTTCCCTCGACCTCTTTAACACTTCCTGCATGTCCAAGAGCCACAGCGTGCCCCTGGAGGCGATTTTGAAGTCTCGCCGAGGTTCCTGGAGCCCCTCTGCTCCGCCGACCTCGCGCCGCTTCTCCGAGCTTCGTCGGAGAGTTTTGTCGCCCCAGCATCTGGAGGAGGACCGGAGGATCCTGCTGAGCCATTTTGCAGCTCGAGATAGTGCCAGAGGAGGGAGAAGGAGATCAGGGAAGCTCGCAGGCGGCGAGTTCTTCCCTGTTCTTCGTCATCGTCTTCAGCCGTTCGATCATCGGCCCAGCCCAGATCAATCACCAGCCATCCGATCGCCTTAACGCCCATCCGTCAGATCCTGGGCTGGGATTTAATCATGTCCCTCCGATCGCGAAGCGTCATCGGAGGCCCTCGCGTCGACACGTGGCAAGTGGAATTGTAACAGCCGTCGGATCGCGCCGAAGGGGTATTTTGCATAGCCGCCCCTTCCATTTTTGTAATTTGCTTCTAGTCCATGAACTTTAATTCGTAGTTTAAAATTTTTGTAAATTTTATAATTAGACCCTTGAACTTTCCATATTTGCACATAGGTCCTCCGCCACGTCACCTCACGTGATCTGTTCACGTGAGGTGTGGGCATTTTGCAGGGAGGCACTTGGCCTTTTGTCTATTTCGTTTCAGTACCAGGAGTTAGAGTTTAAGTGTTAATTTTTTTGGAAAAATTGCATGTAAGCCCTCGGGCATTGTCGAAATTACTTTTGGGTCCCTACCAAGCGCGTGCAAGTCACGCGCCCTGGTGGGTATTTTGCGCCGATACCCCTGCGGGTCTGCTTATTTGTATTTAGTCTATAAAATTAAATATTCAGTATAATATTTTGTGGAAAATTGCTTGTATGCCCCTGGACTTTTCTGTATTTACAAATATACCCCTGCTAGGCTGTGACATTTTTTGTGAACTTGTCTGATTTATTTAAGGCAGCATTTGAATTCCAATAATTCCCAAAAATTCAACTTAAGCTCTTGTTAACTTGCCCTAGTAGCCATATTTTTAGTTTTTTGATTTTATTGCATTTTCATATTTATTGAAAATAAAAAACTTGCCATTTCAGTATTGTCTAGCTTAGAAAATACCAAAAAAATTTTAGAATACCTCGAAAAATTCCAAAAAAATTACCTACTGTCTATTTTAGTCTACTATTAGTGTTACCCAAAATTCACTAAAAATTGCAAAAGAAAAACCTTAAAAATTAGAAAATATCTAAAACATCAAAAAATTCTAAAAAATTCTACAAAACCCTGAAAAATATGAACTCAGTTCATGTTTCTTCCTTATTTTATTCTCTTTGTTTTAAAACTTATTTGGGAAATTTTTGAGATCATTTGACATTTTTCCTTCCCATTTTAGTCTCGACGAGATTATTAATTCACTATTTTCTTTATTTCTGTTTTTAAAAATACCAAAAACATTTTGAAAAATACCCAAAAATCATAAAAAATAGTAAAAAATCATAAAAATACCAAAAATATTTTATTTCTGAATTTTTGACTATTTTTGCATATTTTTATAAATATTCTATCCTCTCTTTTATTATATAGCTTATAAATTCCAATATTGAAAAAAATATAAAATATAAAATATAAAAATCAGAAATTTAAAAATCAGAATACAAAATTAATAATTAATATATATATATATATTTAAAAAACCCACAAAAATCTTTTCTCATTTGCATAGTGTAGATAACACTTCACACACACACACACACTTGCTTGATCTACCCTGTTTGGCTCCCTGTGTTCGAACTCTCTACGTACTTGCTTGCTATACACCATTTATGTAGAGTTAAAAATAAATTTTAACTTCACATTTATTTCTGATTGCTTGATTTATAGTGTGGGTTAATTGTTGATTTTAGTCCAGGATTCATTACGGGTCACCGCAGCGACCTCGGTTGTCTCCGCCTTGTGTGAGACACCATTTTAGACTCCGATTTTGGCTAAATCAAATGGCACCATTGCCGGGGAGCAACATCGAGTAGTTCATATTTATCTTTGATTGTGTTTGTTGTCTTCATTATTGCTTGCTCTCTTGTCTCTCTTGTTTTGATATATACTGTTGAGCTTTCTGACCACTCTTTTTCTTGTCTTCTTTCGAGGGACAGCGGAGCGAGGCAGATCGCCTAGGGGATCCGAAGCAACCACGTAAGGCGGAGCCGACTTTTCTTAAGCCAAGCCGGCAGGAGAGAGCAGGAGGAGAGAGATAGTAGTAGTTAGTTTGTATTTTATTTTGTGAGAGAGTGATTATTAATTTGTAATAATATAGGGACTTGGACACTTAGACACTTCGGGCCTAATTTCTGGGTGTTTGTTCACCCGGGGCTCACCGCGGTTTTCATCGCGTTTTTCGATTGTCATTTTCCGGTTTTGTTTTCATTTTCATTTCTTTTGTGGATTGAGCCCTTAGCTGTAGGCTTGCTTGTTCGATTAGATTAGGTGCAAACACATTAATAACCTTTCCATGTTCCTATAGATCATATTTGGACTTAGTCTAATTAAACAATTAGTCATTAGTCTTCGATCCGCACGCCGCGAGCTCATCCCGCCAAGCGCTTCTCCTAAACTCGATGTGTCGAGAGAAGGAGGGGTGAGCCTAGACCGAACCTTAGGATTGGAGATTAGTGGTTGACTTGTGGTTCTTAACGCTAGAAGTTACCTGCCTTAGGACGATTTCCGCATTGCATACCGGCATGTAGATTAGGTTTATAAATTTCTACTTTGCATCCCGCATGGAAAGAGCTAGGATTCGTTGTAAGTCTTCTTACTTTGCATCCATCATTTAGGCACAAAGGTGAGATTTCCACCTTGGTGTCGACTTGCATTGGCTTTTCCGACTCTATTCTCTCTCTATTTTAGGACAAAGTAGGATCAAGAAATTACAAAAACCATTAGGCGCTTGTTTGAATCTACTCAAAAGAAGCGATAACAGCAAAAAAAATTAAAAAAGGGACTGCTAAGAAAACTTTGACCAAAAATAAAATTGGTAATTGGATTCATTGATTGGGGAGAGTAACAACCTCACTTGTATTCAGGTTGCATGGGAAGGTCTCCTTCCAAGTGAGCAGAGTGCTTCGTAAGGACTAGAGCCCAAATCCCAGCTTGTTGCTACCTTGTGTATCGCCTGGATTTCTGAAGTATTGGCGCTACTATCGTACGTAGGCGAGTAGGGCTTGGTCGCCATTGGTGACTCACTATTATGTGAGCACCGACCTTGTCCGAAGTACCGAGCATAGGCCACGCCTTCACGGGTGTGTCTGTCTCACCGTCTGTGTCCGAGTAGGATCTTGCATGCTCACGGGTGATTCCATTGCGAGCGAGATCCGATGTATCGGTTTCGCCTATTGGCTTCCTCTCTCTCATTCTTTGGCTGAGTAGGGATCCAGGAAGGGTTACAAGGACCTTAAAAAGCGCAAGCTACAGGCTACACAGGAGGAGGACAAGTACGTGAATACTTTTCCGGCAGTACTATCTCTCCTTTAGGCATAGCGCTCTAAGGACTCGTTATAAGATTATTTCCTGAATTCAAGCTAAAACTGACAAGATAAAAGCCGAACCTTCACGACTTCATGTGTTGAGTTGGTGAACTTACCCCTGCTTTGCGTTTGATTGCTAGTTATATTTAGGTCAAGATCAAAAATACAGCACAATTGTGCGCAATTTTGCTTCTCATTTCTTCCTTCTTCTTCTTCTTCTGCATTCACCTTGCTCTTCCCAATAATCAAGATGATGGGACGGAGGTCTCTTTGGCCGACCTTGTCGGCGCCGCTATCTAGCACTCCTCCTTATTCATCTAGGATAACCTCGGAGAGTCCGCTCTCCGAGCCTGAGTTCACATCCACCCTGTTCCCCCTCGACCACCCTTCTCATTCCCCTTCCATAAGTCCAAGAGTCTCAGATTTTAGTGCATCGCAGAGTTCAGAACATTTAACGGCACCTGAGATGGGTTCTTTTGCTTTATCAGATAACCCATACATGGCTGACAAAGGAGAGCACCTAGATGACCATGATCACCCTCCTTTCTTATTTGATCAAGCGGCCATTAACAATTTCTTGCTGGCATCCCTGGAGACAATGCAGAGGCAGATCCATGACCAGGGAACCTTCATGGATGATCTCATGAGAGAAATTGCACAGATGAGAGAAAACCGACCTGGGGGCGGTGGCGGTGGTGGTTGAGGAGGAGGACCTGATGCAGGAGGAGGAGATCCCGACGCTGAGAGACCACCACAGACTATCATGAGGGAATTGCACAATCCCGCAGCATCCGTCACTCATCGTTGGATCACACTTCCGCCTATCCATGGAGATTTCGAGCATCGGCCCCATACCATTCAGCTCCTACCCAAATTGCATGAGTTGCCGACCGAAGAGCCACACCTCCATCTCCAAGAGTTCGAAATGATCTGCAGTACCATCCATTATAGGCTGATGACAAAGGACACTATTAAGATGATCGCCTTCCCGTTCTCCTTGGTTGACAGAGACGCGTACTGGCTCAAATACTTGGGGCGATTCATCGACACTTGGGTAGATCTCCGGACCGCGTACTTGAAGAAGTACTACCCTCTCGGCTGGACTAATGCAGCTAGAGCGATGATCAGCAACTTTGTCACGATCCCTAACGAACAATTTCATGAAGCCTGGGATCGATTTAGAGAGCTCATCGACCGGTGTCCACACCATGACATATCTAAGCCCAATCTAGTGCAGAGTTTCTTTTTTGGGCTGACATCGGAGCTGCAAGGGCTAGTGAACGCCTCTTGCGGTGGGTCCTATTTTTCGAATGGTGAGGACGACGTTTGGGCCATATACGAAGGCATGGCAGAAAACTCAACCGTCATGGCCCAAGCCCGTATTTACACACAGCAGAAGACCCCGCAAGGAGCGGGATCATTCCAAAGGATCGCCCGCATTGATGCCGGTCCTAACATTTCGTCGGTAGCTGCAGCCCAAGCAGAATCAGCCGCAGCCGATATGGGAATCATCAGTGATGAACTGGACCGTCTCGAGATCCTCGAGAAGAAACAGATGCAAGGCATGACCCAGATGGACCAAATTGGCAAGACAATGAGTGATCTGAAGACGTAGATTCTTTGCGTCCAGGAGGCACAGACTTCTTCCCAGCAGCTTTCCAGATCACGTGCTGATCCGAGCAGTAGCAACACATCCCAACCCTCTGTCTCGTACCGCCAGGTCAACCACATCCAGGCAGAGCCGAACCCGTTGCTACAATACTACCCAGCGCAGTCGCCATCTCAGGACACTCAGATGGTGGTCTACCAGCCGGAGCAGCCACTGGCAGTTCTTCCTCCACACTCCTTCGAGCAGGAACCATTGATGGAAGTCAACGGGATATGGTACGACCGGTACCCTCAGCCCGGGATTCGTCGCGATCACCCCGGATTCCGTTTGGGCAACGGTGGCTCCTCATCTCAGCAGCAGAATCCGGCTCAAGGACAGCAGAGCAGCCAACAGCCACAGCAACACTAGCAGCCCCAGTATGCCCAACAGCAACAGTACTAGCAGGGTCCTCGTCTCGGTTATCAGGGACAGCAGTGGAGGCAGCATCAACAGCCTCATCAGTCATATCCCCATCCTCCCCAGTACCAGCGGTACCACCAGCAACAGCAGCCTCATTTCCCGCAAGGGAACCCATCCGGTTCTCAAGCCCCCGCTTTTGAGAACCCAGCTCTCGATGATCTTGCCCGCTTTCTCTCCGAACAACGAGCATACTTCAGGCAAGAAATGGATGAATTCCGACAGGAGATGAGGGAAATCATCAAAGGCAAGGCAGCCATACCCGCTCAGATTGAACCTAACCCGAACAATCTGAAAAGGAAGTCTGAGCAGGAAGAGTTTACAGAGGATACCTCTCTTAGTGACTATTAGAGTGACATATCTCTTTCTTTGTATGATGCTGATTTTGTGTCTACTAGGAGCGGTATGACGCCAGCCGGCAGCGCCTCTTCTAAGCGACAACCACCAGCTGAATCAGGAGCGCCAGAGGAGCAGAGTAGCGGTGCTGATGCCACTAATGATGATGTTGAAGACGGTGGTGCTGAGGCCACCCATGATGGAGATCCAGACGATGGTACTGAGGCCGTCATGAGACCAGATGCAGACGGTGGTGCTGATGCCACCATTTTGGATGCCGAGCCAGAGCGCGGTGCTGATGCCGCGAAGACAGGTGCCGGTGGTGGTACTGAGGCCACCACATCTACTTTTGTTGAGCGTCCCTTTGTGATGTTACCACCTTTTGTATCTATGGACTGTGGTAACAAGAAAAACAAAAATATGAATAAAGGAAAGGTTTCTGTTCAAATTGCAGATCCATATGTGTTGAATGATGATGATTGTATGGATTCTAATCCTTCAAAGGCACAGGGACCTATTCCTAGCCCTCCATCTGAGGAAGCCCCTACCATCCCCTTCCCCGAGGCACTCCGCCGGGCGAAGGGGAATTGAAGAGAAAATCCTAAAAAAGATCAGCAGGTAGAGTTCGGCAATCAGATGATAGACAGATTCCATATTCAGCTGACTCTACAAGAAGCACTTGAGCACATCCCCCTCTTCAAAAAGTACTTAAAGGAGAAAACTACAGTCTGCAGGAAGAGGAGGAACCACAGAGATCAGATCCATGTGCTCACTTATTCCACTTGCTGCACTATTCAGAACAAACTGCCAGCCAAGATACCAGACGCAGGAGCTCCCTATGTCAGATGCGAGATTCAAGAGCAACAGTTTTGATCGTACTCTGTTAGACAGCGGCTCTTCAATTTACCTTCTTCCGGCAGCCTTACTCGACCAATTTGAGTTTGGTCCTCTTCTTAGGAGCAGGACAGTCCCTCAGTTTGCTGATAGGTCAACTAAGAGGCCGAAGGGGTTATTAAAAGACGTGGTCGTTACCATTCAGGGCCTGAAATTCCCCGTGAACTTCGTTGTGTTGGACATGGAGATCCCTGAGTCAGTAACCGATGCCCCCATCATACTTGGACGTCCATTCTTGGCCACAGCCAAGGCGGTGACCGATCATGATAGTGGGAAGGTGTGTTTTCGCGTAGAGGGTGAAACCATACAAATAGAGACGATCGAAGAAACAAGAGCCAGAGAACTAGAATGCTCAGAGTAGTCCAGCAAAGCAGCGCAGATGATAGAGGAAGAGTTAGACATCCACCAGGAGTGTGATTCTGTGATGACAGATGATGAATCCAACTGGACAGATCCTATACACCGACCCTTGCCTTGCCTACAGATTCACTATATCTAAAGCTCATGGCAGTCGAGAGCTTGGAGAGCACACCCCTGGACGAGGATACACTTGAGGCTGGCAGTGTTGGGACGAGTGGTGCTGATGATTTTCAATCTTGTTCATCTTCTTCTGATCCCTCGGATTCAGATATTGATTGGGATGATTTTGATGACTATTTACCTTGTCTGATTCCGTCTGAGCCAACAGCCATGACAGAGTGCAAGCCAATGCAGTTTATTGATGATTCAGCAGGCCGTCCTTTATCAAAGATTCATGCAGAGCGAGAGTTCTCCCATGCAGACCTGGTCGCCTTCACACAGACATATCAGAAGCCAGATCTGTCACCTCTCAGTTGTCCAGAACTGAAGCCTTTGCCGCAGTCACTGAAGTATTTATTCCTTGCAGGTGAGCCTGATATGCACCCAGTCATTATCTCAGCAGGTTTGACTAGAGAGCAAGAATCTCATCTGATGGAGGTTCTTGAAAGAAACTGCAAGGCGATAGGTTGGAGTATAGCCGATCTCCAGGGGATTAGTCTGGCTTTGTGCTCCCATCACATCTATCTTGAGGATGACGCTAGGCCGTCGCGTGAGTTCCAGTGACGGTTGAACCCGAATCTTCGAGACCTAGTCATGAAAGAAATTTCGAAGTGGTGGAGCGCCGATTTTATCTACCCCATCTCTGACTCTAAATGGGTTAGTCCGTTACATGTGGTTCCCAAGAAGACACGTATCACTACAGTGGTGAATGAGTCTGGAGAGGAGATCGCTACCCGAGTACCCACTTCTTGGAGGATCTGAGTGGACTACAGACGATTGAATGAGGCCACCAAGAAGGATCACTTCCCGCTGCCATTCATTGATCAGATTATCGAGCGGCTAGCTGGGAAGTGTCATTACTGCTTTCTTGACGGGTACTCCGGATACAATCAAGTGTCCATTGCACCCGAAGACAAGGAGAAAACGACATTCACCTGTCCGTTTGGGACTTATGCTTTCAGACGGATGCCCTTTGATCTATGCAACGCTCCGACGACATTCCAAAGGTGCATGTTGTCCATTTTCTCAGACATGGTGGGTGATTGTTTAGAGGTCTTCATGGATGACTTCTCGGTCTATGGCGACGGGTTCGATGCTTGTCTTGACTGCCTAGACCGTGTGCTTCAGCGATACATTGAGGTCAATCTTGTCTTGTCTTAGGAGAAGAGTCACTTCATGGTGACTCAAGGGACAGTCCTTGGTCATATCGTCTCCAACAGGGGCATGGAGGTCGATTCGGCTAAGATGGATATCATCAGAAAACTCAATCCACCGTCCAATTTGCGCCAGTTGCGGTCTTTTCTGGGGCATGTCGGTTTCTACCGACGTTTCATTCAGGACTTCAGTCGTATTGCCCGACCGCTTACTGATCTGCTGACGAAAGACACCGAGTTCATTGTCAATGATAAGTGTCTAGCGTCTTTTGATACTCTCAAAGATATGGTTGTTTCAGCTCCTGTCCTTCAGCCACATGATTGGTCTCTCCCATTCGAGATCATGACGGATGCTTCAAATTTTGCCGTTGAGGCTGTTCTTGGACAGAGGAGGGACGGTTTACCGTTTGCGATTCACTACGCCAGCCGGACTTTGGATGCCGCTCAACGGAATTACACTGTGACTGACAAAGAGATGCTGGCCGTAGTCTTTGCTTTGGATAAGTATAGATCTTATATTCTTGGATCTAGAGTGACAATTTACACCGATCACACCACCATCCAGTACTTAATGGTGAAGAAGGATGCCAAAGCACGTCTTACCAGATGGGTCCTTCTACTCCAGGAATTTGATAATGAGATTAAGGATAAGCCTGGAGTCAAAAATGTGGTGGCAGCTCATCTTTCTCGATTGGAGAACCTTGAGGAATCTGAGCCTTGCGCACCTATCATAGAGACACTTCCAGATGAGGCGATCTTGGCTATCACCTCACTCCCGTGGTATGCCGACATTGTGAACTATCTTGTTTCCAAGACGGTCCCACAAGGTTGGCCCAGGCAGAAGCTCGAGACCTTCCTGGCGAAGGCCAAGTTTTACCATTGGGAGGACCCCATCCTTTATCATGAAGGAGGGGACAGTATCCGGAGGAGGTGAATTCCTCAAGAAGAGCATCATAGCGTCCTCACATACTGCCACAATCTTGAGGTAGGAGGACATCATTTTGGAAAAAGGACAGCACAAAAGGTGCTTCAATCCGGCCTATGGTGGCCTACTCTCTTCAAGGATTCTGATGAGTTCGTGAAGAGATGTACTGACTATCAGAAGATGGGAACCTACAGACAGAGAGACATGATGCCCATGCAACCCATTCACTTTTGTGAGGTTTTTGATGCATGGGGATTGATTTCATGGGCCCATTTCCTAAGAGTCAGGGATTTGAGCATATTTTGCTCGATGTGGATTATGTCAGCCGATGGGTTGAGGCCATCCCCGCACGAGCCGCAGATGCTAAAACCGTGTGCAAATTCTTGAGGAAAAATATCATTTCACGGTTCGGGGTACCGAGAGTCTTAATTTCAGATGGGGGGTCTCATTTCATCAATGACAAGGTTAGGGCCCTTGCAGACGAGTTCGGCATTGACCATCTGGTTGCCACACCGTATCACCCTCAAACTAATGGTCTTGCTGAAGTATCGAACTGGGAGATAAAAACTATCTTGCAGAAGGTTGTCCGCCCAGACCGAAAGGATTAGTCACAGCTTTTGGACTCGGTCTTGTGGGCCTATCGGACTTCCTTCAAGAATCCATTGGGGACATCTCCCTTTTGTCTCATCTATGGCAAGCCGTGCCATTTGCCAGTGGAGATCAAACATAAATCCCTTTGGGCAGTCACTGAGTTACTGTTAGATCCCGAGAGTATAGGAGAACAGAGAAGGGTAGAGTTGGCAGCCCTGGAGGAATTGAGAGATACAGCCTTTTCTAGCAGCCTACAGTACAAGGAGAAAGTGAAAACATGGCACGATTCTCATATCAGCCATAAATAGTTTGAGCCAGATAAGAGGGTATGGTTGTTTGATTCCATGCTGAAGTTATTTCCAGGGAAATTACAGAGCAAGTGGAAAGGTCCATATGTGGTCAGGAAGGTACATGACAATGGCAGTGTTGACATATTCGAACCGTCATCTTCCTCTACCTTCCGCGTCAATGGTCAACGCCTGAAGCTATATCTAGATCATGATCCGCCGACCATTGACGTTGCCCCCATTCTTCTGGTATGAGATGTGTTCTTTGACTCATATCATCTGCATCTCATACATGGTGATCAATTCCATCATCCGCTGTACAAATCCATCTGTTCATATCACTCTTTCATCTATTGATTTATTTTCTTCTTTTATTCTTTTCTTCTTTTCCTTTTTTATTTTCTTTATCTATCAAAAAGGTGCCGCCCTTGTAGACAGTTTTCCATACTTAGGACGTACTATGTCCTAAGTATAGGGGGATGTGCACCCCGAGTTTCTTCTATTCTTTTTGATCCTCTCCATTGTCTCCTCTTATTGTCTATTCTTAGGGATATTTTACCATAAGTATAGGGGGAGACAATCCGAGTACGATCTGCTCATTCCCACCCTTGACCCTCCGAGCATTGTATACAGTCTGCTATACTTGGGATTATTTGATCCTAAGTATAGAAGGGACGGTCAGCGTCTTATTGATTCATTCATTTATTCTTTAGACTTGTCTATACTTACTACGAGTTATGTCTTCGCTTTTCTCTCCGATCTATGAGGACATAGCTCAAGCTAAGTATAGGGGGGTCGTATATACTGTGTATATACTTTAGCCATAACTCGTACATTCATATTTTTTGTAATAATATGGCTAATAATTCTTTAAAATTCATTAAAAACCGTAATAAAAAGATGTTGATTATGACTCAAATTCCTTTTGTATTTACTGATTAATAAATCAGGTGAAATTTTTTTTTGCAAAATGTTTGAAAAATAGTTTGAAAATCTGTGTGAACATTTATTGAAAACTATTTTGAAAATATTTTTTTACATGTTTTCAACCTTTGTAAAAATGTGTATTTTATAAAATCTCTTTTCTTTGTGTGAAATAAAATGTTTGAAAAATGATTTGCAAATGGTTTGAAGAATGGTTGCAAAAATATTTGAAAAATCTATATATACTGTTTGGAAAACCTTTGCAAAATGATTTTCAAATGTGTGTAAATGTTTGCAAAAATGTTTGTAAAAATTTTTTTGGACTATAGGTCTCAAAAATTGTGTGAAAAGCTTGTGTCAAATAAGTTTGAGGAATATATGAACTTCACACCAAAACCCACTATATACTCATAAAATTGATCACTTACCCTTGTAAATTCTTAAAATACACTTCTTGTAGATATAAGAAGCACTCCCGTGTACATATTTTCACCAAGCTTTTAGCAAAAATCTTTTTGCTTTCAAAAATCCCAAAAACATTTGCAAAATTAAAATCCAAAAACATTTGAAAAATCTTTTTGAAAAATACAAAAAAATGCACATCATCATCATCATCTTTTCAAAAATCCATAAAAAATTCAAAATCCTTGAAAATTACATCACAAAAATATTTTCTGCATAGCATTGCATAGCATGAGCATTGTTCGAATTGAGTTTGATAGTTGAACGATTCTAAATAAAATCTAGAGATTGGAGCTTGATTGGACCATAAATCTACCTAATAACAGGAACCTTATAGGAATTGGTTTTGAGGTACTTCAGGTCTAGTTGACTTAATTCTTTGAGGATCACGAGATTTGGTTCAATGGATTCTTGACTGCCTAAGTAGAGTATTTCGGAGCACACGCACGATTCTTGTTGATAATGACCTAACTTGGACATCTGCACCTTTTACATGGCTCAACTCAGTTGGAGTGGTGAGGGGATTGGATTTGCCGGTATGAGACGCACACAAGTGGAAACATTTGTCCTCCACTAGGGAGGGAAGTGCACCCCAACCCGTCCAGTGATGAGGAAGTCTAAAGACAGGAGGCTGTGGGTTGTGATAAAGCTTCAAAAGAGGGATAGTCTACTGGCTTAAGAGGAAAAACTCCTTATGTAAATGTTGTAGTATATAGTATTCAAAAAAAATGTTTAGGCATGTAAAAAAATAAAAAACCTACAAGTATGTACAAATGTTGTAGAGTCAATAAGCAAGTTCCAAAGTCATATCATGTGAGCCTGCAGCAGGATGACTTGACTACACTAGTCTTGCATCCCAGGATAGGTAGCTACACTGGCTGCCGTCCATTCTTCTCTTCACCCCCTCCTCTTGAGCTGGTTTCCACTTGAACTTAGAAGGTAATACCTTGCTCTTTGAGGATGGAGTTATTGGATTGAGGAATCATTGGGTTGTCGTACTGGAGAAGTCAGTTTCTTTGTCATTCTAGAAGGGGAGAGCCACCATCACTTACACTGTACGAGTCAGATTCATAGTCGTAAGGGTTTGCGTATGAATTAAGATATTTCTGACCTGGCTATTGAGGAGACTTGAACAGAGTTTTGGGATTCTCAAGGACTGCTCGATTTCAAATTCGGTTCTCATTAAGGTTCCGCCCGCACAAAAATTCCAAAGGTCCGACTTAAGCTCCAAACTTTGATTTTGTGAAGACAAGTTTTATAATTAAACTAAATCCAAGTTCTTCCTTTTCTTTTTGCACTTATTTCACAAGTGTTTGCTAGGGACTAGCAAAGGTAAAGTATAGGGGGATGACGAATCCACATTTCATCATCTTTATTCTATCATTTTGACCTCAAAAACTCTAGTAAATGCCTGTAAATACCCTTAAATAGATCATCTTAGCATTCATGCATGTGCATGTAAATAGTGTATAAAATACTGTAATTAAAGCCAAAATTATAGAATTAATAAAAGAAAAAAAAGAATAAAATATTGTAAATATTTTATGACCCGAAATCCCGAGACCTAGGCATCTTGATGAATAGGTCGACAAGGAATAAAGTGGGGGAGATAAGGGCCAGAATACCTATGATTCTTATTCATTCTTTATTTATTTTGGGACCTATTTTTGGTTCCACTTTTTATACATCAAATAAAGAAACTTTGTACATGAAAGTTGTAGATAATTAAATAAAGAAAAATAAAAAATTTACTTCATTGAAATATAATTTACAGATAAGGAGTTATGATCTGAATAAAAATCCAGAATCCCAACTTCCCAGACCTGTATCTCACAACTGAAAACTCCAAATGCAGCAAACTCACCTTTAATTGTATATAGAATAAAATAAGCTATTTAATGGCGGTTGTTTCGCATTTGGCGGAGCTACAATTTGAAAGTTGAGTTTTGGACCCTACTTGTATACTTGCACAGATTAAAATATTCAATTTATTCTTTATTCATTATTCTTATAATTTTATATTTTTATAATTTTGTAAATATTATTTATAATAATTAAGTACATTAAAACATGAATAAAAACTCAAAGAAAATACAAAATAAAATTATATGTATATAGAATACATAGGTACTATACCTATAAATATACCTATATGATACCAACTTATATTTTATTAAATATACCAAACAATTCAGAAAAATAAAATAAAAATATATTTACATGTATAAAGTATGTTATAATGTTATAAAATAATAAACAGAATTAAAGAAATTAAAAATACCAAAATAAAAAGTAATTAATAAAATATATAGGTAATATACCTATAAGGGGCATAATAGGTAACTCATAAAAATATATTCCATAAAAATAATTAAAATTCAGAATAAAATAATACATACAATAATAAATATTTTTTATTTAATAACCTAAATCTAATTCAGCCATTTTCTATTTTTAATCGAATTAATAAAATGTTTTTCCAGGATTTTTTCTGGTTGGTCCACGTAGACCAACCAGGAGGGTCCGAGAGTTGACCTCGGGTCAACTCTCTGACCCGCCCCCTGTGGGTAGTCAGAGCCAGGTTTTTCGCCATCTTCGGGGATTTTTAGGGGGCGCACCTTGCACCCTTTGATGTTGCGCTCTAAACCACTTTTCTTCCTCGTCAAATGGAGATTCACGCCTAGGTGTTTCCTCGGCAAATGGATCGAAGGTCCACCAGATAAACCTCGTCCTATGAGCCATGTCCGTCAACCCTACTTAAGCAAGTTTAAATTTTGATTCAAACTTGAACCGCACTCCACACAGATCTTCCCCCCCCCCCTTTGGTTGTGCTCGAGGTACCTGAAGGTGACAGCTCCAAGTTCCTTGCTTCACGGCGGCGGAACGTCAACTGATCTGGGCGTGTTCAACATCTCCGGCAAGCTTTCTCGTTGAGGTTTATTCCCTCTAGCTCCGGCCATTGAGGATGTCATCGACTCCATTTTCATCCTAGTTTCATTCCTCTTAGTCTTAGGAGTATGGAGGCCCCTGTTTACCGTCCAACCATCCCTCGATTCGCCAAATCGATCCCCTCACCGGAGTCTGCTCCGGCCGAGCATTGATACCGCCGTTCACCCCTTCTTGAGAGCCACAAGAGGTCGAGGCATTTTGCCCTCGACCTCTTTAACACTTCATACAGGTCCAAGAGCCACAACGTGCCCCTGGAGGTGATTTTGAAGTCTCGCCGAGGTTCCTGGATCCCCTCTGCTCCGCCGACCTCGCGCCGCTTCTCCGAGCTTCGCCGGAGAGTTTTGTCGCCCCCAGCATCTGGAGGAGGACCAGAGGATCCTGCTGAGCTATTTTGCAGCTCGAGATAGTGCCAGAGGAGGGAGAAGGAGATCAGGGAAGCTCGCAGGCATCGAGTTCTTCCCTTTTCTTCGTCATCGTCTTTCAGCCGTTCGATCACCAGCCCAGTCCAGATCAATCACCAGCCGTCCGATCGCCTTAACGCCCATCCATCAGATCCTGGGCTGGGATTTAATCCTGGCCCTCCGATCGCGAAGCGTCATCGAAGTCCCTCGCGTTGACACGTGGCAAGTGGAATTGTATCAGCCGTCGGATCGCGCCGAAGGGGTATTTTGCAGAGGCACCCCTTCCATTTTTGTAATTTTCTTCTAGTCCATGAACTTTAATTCATAGTTTAAAATTTTTGTAAATTTTATAATTAGGCCCTTGAACTTTCCATATTTGCACAAAGGTCCTCCGCCACATCACCTCACGTGACCTGTTCACGTGAGGTGTGGGCATTTTGCAGGGAGGCCCTTGGCCTTTTGTCTATTTCGTTTCAGTACCCGGAGTTAGAGTTTAAGTGTCAATTTTTGGAAAAATTGCATGTAAGCCCTCGGGCGTTGTCGAAATTACTTTTGGGTCCCTACTAGGCGCGTACAAGTCACACGCCCTGGTGGGTATTTTGCACTGATACCCCTGCGGGTCTGCTTATTTGTATTAAGTCCATAAAATTAAATATTCAGTACAATATTTTGTGGAAAATTGCTTGTGTGCCCCTAGACTTTTGTGTATTTGCATATATACCCCTGCCAGGCTGTGACATTTTTGTGAACTTGTCTGATTTATTTAAGGCATCATTTAATTCCAAAAATTCAACTTAAGCTCCTGTTAACTTGCCCTAGCACGCCATATTTTTAGTTTTTGATTTTATTGCATTTTCATATTTATTAAAAATAAAAAACTTGCCATTTCAGTACTATCTAGCTTAGAAAATACCAAAAAAATATTAGAATACCTCGAAAAATTCCAAAATATTACCTACTGTCTATTTTAGTCAACTATAGTGTCAGTCCAAAATTCACTAAAAATTGCAAAAGAAAAACCTTAAAAATTAGAAAATACCTAAAAACATCAAAAAATTCTAAAAAATCTACAAAACCCCAAAAAATATGAACTCAGTTCCTGTTTCTTCCTTATTTTATTATATTTGTTTTAAACTAATTTGGGAAATTTTTGAGATCATTGGACATTTTCCTTCCCATTTATTCTCGGCCAGATTGTTTATTCACTGTTTTCTTTATTTCTATTTTTAAAAATACCAAAAACATTTTGAAAAATACCCAAAAATCACAAAAACAGTAAAAAATCATAAAAATACCAAAAAGATTTTATTTCCTGGATTTTTGACTACTTTTGCATATTTTTATAAATTATTCTATCCTCTCTTTTATTATATAGCGTATAAATTCCAATATTGAAAAAAAATATATAAAATATAAAATATAAAAATCACAAAAAATTAAAATCAGAATACAAAATTAAAAATTAAAATATATATATATATTTTTAAAAACCCACAAAAATTTTTCTCATTTGCATAGTGTAGATAACACTTCACACTCTCACACACACACACACACACACACACACACATGCTTGATCTACCCTGTTTGGCTCCTTGTGTTCGAACTCTCTACGTACTTGCTTGCTATATACCATTTTGTAGAGTTAAAAATAAATTTTAACTTCACATTTATTTCTGATTGCTTGATTTATAGTGTGGGTTAATTGTTGATTTTAGTCCAGGATTCATTGCGGTCACCGCAGCGACCTCAGTTGTCTCCGCCTTGTGTGAGACACCATTTTAGACTCCGTGAATTTTGGCTAAATCAGGGGAACGAGTAATTTCGTTGATTTCATATTATTTTCCTTTTTGAATTTTTCTGTATTTATTCTTTCATTCAGTCATCCCGTTTTGCTCTCCCGTTATACTTACGATGACATGATCGTAAGTATAGGGGGGGTGACTGACTTGTACTCTTTATTCTTTTTCACCCAATTTACTTAGCATGAGTTATGTCCTCCTTTTTCTCTTTTGACGCTATGAGGACATAGCACAAGATAAGTATAGGGGGGTGCGTATATATTGTATATATACTTTCGTCCATAACTCGTACTTTTATGTATTTTCTATATCTATAAAATCCATAAAAAAGTGGGTAAGGGTTAATTTAAAATTCACTTATATATTTATTTATTACTTATAAAATCCTTGTAAATAAGTAAAATATGTTTAAAATTTGTATTTAAAACTTGTAATTAAAATATGTATTTAAAATTTGTATTTAAAATTTGTATAATAATTATTTAAAATCCTATTTATTAAAACATGTGTAAAAATCATTCAATCCTTGTAAAAATCCCTTGTAGATAATATCTGTAAAATACATTAGATACTTAACCTGAATAAAATATATCTTGTAAAATTCTTGTATAAAAACCATAAAATTCATAAAAAAATTACAAAGTTCTAAAATTCATAAAAATTACAAAAGCCTTAAAATCCATAAAAAACGAGTAAAATCCAGAAAATATACCTCAGCAAAAACATGATTGTATTTGCATTTGTATTTTTCAGAATAAGTTTGATTTCTGAAACTAAGGACTGAATCCTAGTCTAAAGGATGGAGCTTGATTACGACCTTTTAACTCTCGTTGTAAGGATCCTGGTTAGGATCTGGAATTTAGACTCTTTAGTTCTTGCGGCTTAAAATCTTTGGATTCCATAAGATCATATTCGGGGAAATCAAGTCATAAGTGCTTAAGTAGACCATTTGGAGTCATCCGTACAACTCTACACCAGTGAACCAATCTTGAACACATGCACTCCGCACATAGCTCGACTCGCATGGAGTTACGAAGGGCAGTACATCTTGGTAGTGTGTTTATATCCTTATCTTTGCGGCATTGACATCTAAAGATGGGAGATTGGGGTTGCGATAGTTGCTTCGGATGAGGGAAGGATCTGCTGACACAATTTTTCTAAGACCTCAAAAAAGGGACGGAATAAAAGATGCTATATCCGTCGAGGCACAAAAGAGGAATGCAGTGCAAGCAAACTACAAAGTCAAAGCAAAGTAGAAGCCACAAAATAAGACCACAATGGTCCAAGCTTCCACCAAAAATGTCTGCACATCTTAGTGGAGACTCAGCTACACCGTTGAGCTTCACAAGGGAGATGCGTCTACACTGTCCACTTCTTTTCTCATTCTTCTACTTTCTCCCTATATTCGATTGTGGACATAGCAGAAATGAACTCAGAAGGGAATACCTCCCTCCCCGAGGAAAGAGTAGCGGGATGAGGAAGCCATAGAAGTGTATAGCCGGGATTGACGGTTTCTTCGGTTCTCTAAGCAGGAAGAGCTAAATCAATTCACACACTGTACAAGTTGACTTCAAGGATGATAGAGTTTGCGACATGAATAAGTGAGTCTGAACTAGCCAATGAAGTGATCTTGAGTAAGGATTTGTGGAACTTGAGGACTGTTGAGGATAAAATCCTAATCCTTGTTAAGGTTTCCGACAAAATGCTTGTTTCAGGCCCGACCGAGCTTTGTCCTTTGTCTGTTCTCATGAATTGGTTTAGGAAAACAAATTCATTCTAACTTTCTTTCTTTTTCACTTACTTTTCAAATAAGTGTTTGCTAAGGGACTAGCAAAGTTTAAGTATAGGGGGTTGATGAATCCATGATTCATTAACTTTTCTTTCGCATTTTGTCTTAAAACCCTTAACAAATGCATGTAAATATCCACTAATTCCCATTTTTAACAAAACCTCATTCATGTATAAATATTCACTTTTAACCATCAAAATCATGTAAATAAATAAAGAACAATGAAAAAAAGAAACAAAGGCAGATTGAATATATGAATATATATATACAATATGACTTAAAATATAAATATAACTGAAAGGTATATTTATAGCCTAACCCTCGAGACCAAGTCAGCATGGATTGGTCGACAAACCGAAAAGTAGGGGACATAAGGAAAGAAAACCATAAAAATAAATTAAGACATACTGTATACACCTTTCACTATTTATAAAATAAATATAAAACTTGAAAGATTTTTAATTCATTCATATGTACATATTTTTCACCAAACTCTTTTCCTAATTATTTCTAAAAATGTATATAAAAATATAAAAATAAGTAATATTACCCTGTATATATGCTAAGAAACCAGCCTATAAATTGTCAAAATCTCAACTTCAGAACCTCATAACTTCCTCATACGAATTCCAATTTCACTCTACTCACCTTTGAAGTTCATAAAATAATATTCTCTAATTAATAAAGGTGGTTTCATCGAATTCGGAGTCCGTCTGCAAAAAGTCGATTTTGGGACCAAAAGACAACGGGGTTTCTGGGCTATTTATTTTATATAACACACATCATTTATAGTTTTCTTAATTTTATAATTTTTCAATTATTTCATGATATTGTATTTTCACCCTAATTTATTTCATAATTTTTGGAATTTATTTATTATTTTAATAAAATCAAAATCCCTAAATTATAGGTATAAATGAACTGGCTAACTATTACCTGCATTTATTAATACATGCAAATTAATTTATTAAAACCCATAAAAATTCGCACAAGCCTTATTTATTATTCTAATAATTAATAAAATATATGATTAATTTTAATTTATTTATTTATTAAATTAAAAATCTAAAACCTATTTATAAATACATATTTATTAATATCATATTTATATTTTAAATAATATTTATTATTTATAAAAAAGTATTTATTCCATAAATTAGAAAATTAATTTATTTGCATTTCTTGTATTTATAACTATTTAAAATGAAGTTATTTATTATTTAATATCACATTTATATTGTATTATCTGCTTCTGGCCAACCAGGTGCTGACACTTGTCAGCACCTGGGTTGTCTTCCTCAAGAATCAGTTCTGCCAGACTGCCCAACCAGACGACTTGACCTATTTTTCCTGTGCATCCTTTAACCCCTCCAGGTGATCTAATCCATTGGATCTCTTCTTCCAACAACTATCTCCATCGCCAGCCCTTGATTTAGACTTGGAGCTCACGCATCTAATCTATTTATACCCCAAAGATCCACCATTAACGACTTAACTCTCCAACAACCTGAGCTTCTGCTCTACTTGCCCCAACCCCCAACTTCCTCGCCTCGCTCCGCTCGCTCAGGAGGTGACAGCTCTGCTTGAAGGAGCTCTCCTGGAGGAGGAGTCATCGGAGGAGGTTCCAAGGAGGTCTTCTTCCTTGCATCGCCGCTTCGAGCCGCGTTCCGCTCCAGCCAGGTCGTCTGTCGAGCAACCCGTTCCATGTAATATACCTTGAACCCCACAGACCTATTCCCTCATCTTATCGAATTTCTTTCTCGATTATCGTGACGTGATTAGCGAACCTAATTACATAATTAGGTAGTTCAATCCATTAGATTAGGCCCGCATCAAATTTCCATTTCAAACTCATTTCAAATCCACCTCGATCCGCATTTCAATTCATCACCATTTCCACGCCCGATTTCATGAAGTCTGGAAACCTTATTTTTCGTCATTTTTGAGCTTGCGAATCCTTTAATCTTTAGGCCGATTCTTCGAATCGAGCATATCCTTCTTTTATTCGCAGGTCTATCTTCTGTCAGGAGCAATTCAAATCATCTGGAAGCCCTCGTCCTCAATGAAATCACCACGCAAAGGCGGTATAACAACCTTCAACAACCTCCAGGTTCATCGAGACCACCGTCTTCATCGCGCCTCCACCGCCGCTTCTAGCCACCGCCGATTATCACCCACCACGGGCGAGCTAGAGGGGTGGAGGAGCCACCCCTCTGGCCCTGCCGGAGAGCCAAAGACGTCGGCGATCGACCGGGAAAAATCGAAGAAGGAGGCTACTTGCAACAGCTGCTCAACCGCTCAAGAACAGGGGAGGTACAGGTAGCCGACACGTGGCATCCCTGCGAGCGTCCGATCCGCGCGGATAACTTCTAATCACAGCCGTCAGTTCTGAAGGGTTGTTAATTTTACACCTTAAATCCAAGAAGCTTTCAGAAATTTATTCCGCCTCCAAGGTTTCCGGTATTTACATTTAGGTCCCTCCGCAGGGACCTAAATGTAAAACTCATTTTATTTTTTTACAGAACAGTCCTTTGAGGACCTTTTTGCAAAACAATTTATATAATTTTTTTACGCTTATGCCCCTGGGCTGTAGGGGTTCTTTGGACCACGCTTGACCTTGATTCTTGATGATTTTTTTAGGGTAGTTACACAACTAACCCATCTAGTTTGTATTAAATTTTCGTGAGTTTTTGTCGTGTTTTCATCATGTTTTGATTTTGTCGAAAATCGCATTCGTCTTGTTTTGTTTTTTGTGAGTTTGTTCAAGCCCGTTGCTCGATTCCACTTATTATATAGTCTCACCTACCTATATCCACCTATTATATAATAAATAAATCTTCTTGAAAAATATCCCTTTTTGAAAATTAAATAAAATTTGAAAAGATTAAAATCAAATAAAAATTAAAAAATAAAAATAAAATAAAAAGTGTCTCTTTTCCCTTTGATAACTTCAAGAAGAGATAAAAAAAATTTTGCAAAAATTTCACCGAAAAAATCAAAAGCTTCTATTCTGCCTCCTTGAGTTCGACCCAAGCACACTACTTGGATAAATATTTAGTGTAGGTTTTCCTTCAGAGGACCGAATTTGTTTGATAGACTGAGAGTCTGTTTTCACGGCTTTTTCTACACCGACAACTTCATTCTCTAAAAAAGCGCCGAAACCAATTTTTAGCTTTATCAGTCGGCTCAAAGCTGGATGCGTCTCCCCAGTTTAACTTGTTTCCTAATATACCAATGCCCTTCCTTTCTTCACTCCTATCACCAGCCAATAGTTCAAGAACCTACCCCTGTCTACCTATCGAAGTAGGCGCAGGCTGATAAGGCTTTAACTTCACCCCTATCTACCTACCAGAGCAGACGGAGGCTACTTGGCGCTGGTCAGTTGAACCCATGGTTCAACTTGTGATATTTGCTCGGATCAGGATACACGATATGGAAGGCGTGGATTTTTGGCTCTGCCTTAGGTTGTGCACACACACTCTTATACCCTCACTCAGCCTAAAATCAAGGTCTCGATTAATCTCCCGCAAATAGAAAATCTGATTTTATTGATTTTTTTGGTCAATTTTGTTTGGTAGTCTCGATTTTAAGTTAGGTGACCACTTGATTAGTCCATGCACAAGGCACGCTTATCGTCTAGTCCCAATTTTCTTTAAACCCGAGTTTAAAAAACCACGGGAGAAAGAGTTGAGAAAAGGCGATGCACAACAAAACAATGATGAATGCCAAGTTTAGAAGACTTACAGTGATCCTTGTGCTTTATATGCGGGATGCAAAATGGAATTGAATTTTATACTATCTGGATGCGAGCAAAAAAGCCACTCCTAGAGAAGTAGTTCTATTAACGAGTGAAGAACCAGTTAGATTAGGCTAAGTCGTGTGGTCTAAGTGCATCTTTTAAGTGTGAAGTGTGGTCCTAGAATTTACGAGCACAAACAGTCCTTAGAGAGATCTAAGAGCTGCAAGTTCATGCCCTAGTCTACGTAAAGCAACCACATAGTACACGAGTGACTATTTTTATTATGACTTACACGTGCGAGAACCCAAATGGGAACCGCTGAAAAATGCAAAAAATAAAAAAAATTACAAAATATCTCAACAACACTCTTTTTTTAATGCAGGTTCCTCGGCTCGCTTGGCGAAGCGCCTTCGACTCCTCGTATTCCTCACTCGAAAGTAAATAATAGTCAGAGAGAGAACAACACAAAAAAATGACAGAAAAATATTCACAAGAAAAGTCGAGAATCAAACTACCCAGGGATGGAAAATCTAAAATCAAAATTTTCTAAAAATTAACCTAAGTTGTGCCTCCCCAGCAACAACGCCATTTCGAAAAGCCTCTACCTTCCCTACCTAATTCAACCGATTAAGGATCAATTTCAATGTTTCATTTGTTGTAGTCAGGTAAACCGAGACTAATAAAAAACTACTTAGATTAACCGAATTAAACGCAAGCGGAAATTTTTTTTATTTTACTTGGGCAACCCTAAGGTCAAACTCAGGGAGGCAGCTTTTTCCTTAGGATAATTTGAAGTCAATTTCGATGTTAGAATTTTAGGAGAATATTTTTTTGATTTTTTATACATTTAAAGAAAACTGCGATGCAATTCGAGTCAAATTTTTCAATTAAAACACAAATTATAATCAAATGAAGTCAAAAAATGAATAGATTTTTCCAAAAATATGAAATGCAATGAAACTAAGCTAATGCAATTTTTTGGAATTTTTAGACTCTATATGAATTAATTATGAATTAAATACGAATACAGGATAGTTTTTGCAAAGTTAATTTTAATAAAAACCAAAGTACATTATTTTTAGATATAAAAATTATTATTGATGGTTCTATGTGAGATGAATCCAAGAAAATTGATAGAGTTACAAAATGATGCATATTGGACCTATTAAAAATCTAATAATCAAACTACTATTTAATTTATTCAGGCCTCCTAATGCATGTGAATGATGTGATTTTTGGGCATGGGGTAGAATAACTTAAATTAAAACTATTGTGATTATTTGGATATTTTTGGAGCAACAAATAATTTAATATTGAATTTAAGGCACATAGTGGCAAAATTATGTAAATCTCCACAAAAATAATAATTTTAAAATCCTTGAAGCTCACAAAAATATGACAAGTGTCCACAATGATAAAGCATAAGTTTCTCTACAACATGCAATTTTTTGAACATAAAAATGATGCTAAATGAATGCCTAAATAAACATGTAAACATAGGGACCAAAATACAAACATGAATTAAAATTGATTAAATCAAAACATGCGTACAGGGACTAAAATGCAATTACCTATAATATTAGGATTATGCTTGCAAAATGTCCACGGGAATGCGTGTGCCTGACGTGACGCACCTAATAGGAACTGAAGTGCAATATTGGAAACTTACAGGGGCCTCAGTGTAACATGCCAGACCACGCGTGAGGAACACGTGAGGTACTAGGCTCGGGAAGCTTCGGAGGCTCAGATGTAGCTTCGGGAGAGGCTCGAGTGCTTCGAGCCTAAGGGGCGGGGAAGAGGCTCAGAGCTAGTGACGTGGCTGCAATAGAACATTAGATCAAGATTGATCCAATGATAGCGGTAGCGGCCAATGTGGTGTGATGCGGGCCGTCAAATCCTTGTGTGATAAGATGGTATCTGGAGCTCTTGATCGGTTGACGTGGCATAAGGTAGATCGTTAGATCAAGATGATCCAATGGAGGCTGGTGTTGCTGACGATTGCGACGTGACCGATGAGGACCGTCCGATCAAGACGATCTGACAGTGGATGTGCACCTTGTTTCTCCAGGTTGCCGCGCCTCCTGTGGTGGATGTGGCTGGGCTTCAGCGAAGCCCTCCTGGCTCTGCCGCCTTGTTCCTCGCTCGGAGAAGATGTTCGAGGACTCCTCGGCTGCTGGGAATGATCGTGGAAGCATCGGGGAGCCGCCGGAGGTTCTAGATGAGGTTGGGGATGTTTGTAGGCATGTGGCAATGAAGCTCGAAGTAGCTCCGGTGAAGGTTCGACCAGTGTCGAAGATGGTACCCACAAGGTTAGGGTATGTCAAAAAATGTTGCCCATGTTCGTGTGAAGTGCAGTGAGCGCTTAATGCCTTCTGGAGTGAAGTGGTGAGTTGGCAGTGGTGTTCTTCCGCCGTGACCGGCGGAGCGATGGTTGGAAGTGGATTGATGTGTTGTGAAGGTGAACGGAAGGTGGGGTGAAGATGAGAGCTCCAAGGCGGAGCTCAGGCGATGGTCACCGGAATGTGTTGAAAAGCGAGGGAGGCGAGAAAAATATGAGAAAGTTGAAGTAAAAGAAGAAGAATATCGGAGGAGGAATGAAAGAGGCTACCTGGGATTGGAAGCTTGATGGGGAGTATCTAGTCGTCGCTCAAGGGCCGGTAGCAACCCAAGCTCGTGCAGCTGAAAGGAGGAGCTGCTGCACGGCGAAGCTCACCGTGGATCTCACCGAAGAGGGGAACACCATATTCGCTCTCTCTCAGTCCTAGTCTCTCTTACCGATAGGTAGAAGGGAGCTCTAGTATCTCACGTGCAAGGGTGGATAGGGTCGAAGCTTGCCGGAGGTGGAGTATTTATAGGGAGAAGATGGAGGACCGGGCGATGGAGGAAGTGGTGTGTGTGGGGTATATGGAGCAAGGGGGAGGGGATCATGGCGATCGTCGGTGCTTGCGAGGATGAGGGAGGTCGGGTCTTCATCGTGGGCCGAACATCGAGTATAGATGGTGGCTGTAGTGGCGTCGAAAATAGAAAGGGGGAGCAAACGACGTGAGGTGGGAGACGTATGCAAGGAAGGTGGTCGGAGGTGGAAGACGAACTCTGGACCGTTGGATCTAGTGATCCAACAGCTCAGAGCGAGGTGCTAAGGAAGGGCCTGGATTAGATCCAAGTAGCGCCATCGAAGGGTGATGGATGCGCCATGTGGTGGGATGTGGGTGCGGTGTTGGCGAACGGTGGAGATGGAATCATAAGTGAGGATCGAAGGGTTGACGATGAAGCGGGAATCAAAGTCGGGGAGGCGATCAATTAATGGAGGATCGAGAGGCGCAGATAGAGCCACGTGGAGCGCTGCGGTGGAGGTGCAAGTAATCGCATCTAGGCCTTGATCAGATGGCTGCGAGGTGATGCAATCGGGAACGACTTTGATCTGAAGGAAGTGGAAGCCATGGGACGGTGGAGGAAAAGGGGCGCGTAGCGCGTAATTGAGTGGGCCGTGTGGCACAACCAGAGGGTACCACATGGCCCAATCAGATTGGTCGAGGAAAGAATTTGAAAGTAAGACGGTGAAAATGTTCGTATTTGGAAAAACTCTGAAAGTTGTAGATCTCGATGAGTTCTACAATTTTCATGTTGACCAAAAACGGAAACGAGGTCAAATGAAGTGATAAAATACAAAGGTACAAATATAAGTACATATAGTATACAATGGGGGCCCAAATCCCAATTTTTGCATACGAGCTTCGATTTTAAGAAATTTGTCTCATTTTGAAGGTCTCTGAATATATATTATTTTAAAAGTGAGTAAACCTAGATCAGAGGATGTATGAGAGGGATATGTGCATTTTATGATCCATGGTCTCAAATTTGGAATTTTTCTTGAATTAGTATTAGTAATATATACAGTATAAAGTTGAATTTATGGGTTTTGTAGTTAGTATAAAATATGTACAAATGAGTGATATTTACAAGTGACTTTGGCTTCTTATTTAATGCAGATGCGGATGCTAAAATGCAAATGTTATCAATAAATGCTTGAATGCTAATTATGCAATATAGGTAGAAATATGCCTCTAATTACTCAGGAACAAAGCTCTATTTTCAACTTTTAAAGTGATGAATTACATATTCATCAACTGCCTAGATCGTGTTCTTCAGCGCTGCATAGAGGTTCATCTTGTTCTTTCTTGGGAGAAGAGTCACTTCATGGTTACTCAAGGGACGATGCTTAGTCATATCATCTCCAATAGGGCTTGGAGGTTGATTCGACCAAGGTGGATGTCATCAGGAAACTCAATCCACCGTCAAACCTACAATAGTTGCGGTCTTTTCTGGGGCATGTCGGTTTCTACCGACGTTTCATTCATGACTTCAGCAGGATTGCTCGACCGTTGACTGATTTGTTAACAAAAGACACCGAGTTCATTGCAGATGATAAGTGTCTTACGTCATTTAAAACTCCCAATAACCTAGTTGTTGAGGCTCCTGTCCTTTAGCCGCCTGATTGGTCTCTCCAATTCGAGATCATGATGGATGCCTCTGATTTTGCCCTAGGGGTTGTGCTAGGATAGAGGAGAGATGGAGTACCATTTTCCATTCACTATGCTAGCCGTACATTGGATGTTGCAAAGTGGAACTATATTGTCACAGAGAAAGAGATGCTAGCCATAATTTTTGACTTGGATAAATTCAAATCATACATTCTTGGATTCAAAGTGACTATCTTTACTGATCATACCACCATCAGGTACCTTATGGCAAAGAAGGATGCCAAAGCAAGACTGACTAGATGGATCCTTCTACTCCAAGAGTTTAATATCGAGATTAAGGATAAACTTAGAGTCATGAATGTGGTGCCGGATCAGCTCTACCATTTGGAAAATCTTGAGGAATCTGAGCAGACTGATCCCATTAAAGAGACCTTCCCAGATGAGGCGATCCTTGCTATCGCCTCACTGCCATGGTATGTCAACATTGTGAACTATCTTGTCACTAAGAAAGTTTGTCAAGGTTGGCCCAAACAACGAATTGAGATATTCCTTACGAAGGCCAAGTCCTACCATTGGGAGGATCCCATCGTTTATCTTGAAGGAGGGGTTAGCGTCTGGCATCGGTGCATTCCTCAGGAGGTGCACCACATCATCCTCACATACTACCACAAGCTTGGGTTAGGAGGACATCATTCTAGAGGAGAACAACATACAAAGTGCTCCAATCCGGCCTATGGTGGCCTACCCTCTTCAAGGATTATGATGAATTCATGAAGAGGTGTACTGACTGTTAGAGGATGGGCACTTGTGGACAATGTAATATGATGCCGTTGCAAACCATTCACTTCTGTGAGGTTTTTGATGCATGGGGCATCGATTTCATGGGTCCATTCCCTAGGAGTCAGGGATTTGAGTATATTTTGTTGGCTGTTGATTATGTGAGTCATTGGGTTGAGGCCATACCCGTCCGAACCGCAGATACTAAGACTGTTTGCAATATTTTGAGGAAGAATATCATTTCATGATTCGGGTGCCTAGAGTACTGATATCTGATGGGGGGTATCACTTTATCAACAACAAGGTAAATGCCCTTGCTAACAAGTTCATTATATACCATCGAGTTTCCACTTTATATCATCCTCAGACCAATGGTCTTGCTGAAGTATCGAACAGGGAGATCAAGACAATACTACAGAAGATAGTCCACCCAGACTGAAAAGATTGGTCACGGCTTTTGGACTCAGTCTTGTGGGCATATCAAACTTCCTTCAGGACTCCTTTGGGTACATCTCCCTTTCATCGTGTTTATGCCAAGCCATGCCATTTACCTGTTAAGATCAAGCATAAGTCACAATGGGTTGTCACTGATATATTATTGGATCTAGAGAGTATAGGTGATCAAAGGAAGGTAGAATTGACAGCCCTGGAGGAGCTTAGAGACATAACCTTTTCAAACAGCCTACAATATAAGGAGCGAGTAAAGATATGGCATGATTATCATATCAGCCATAAATAGTTTCAGCCAGATCAGAGAGTTTGGTTGTTTTATGCCAGGCTTACACTATTTCTAGGGAAGTTGCAGAGTAAGTGGAAGGGACCATACCTAGTCCGAAAGGTGCATGAAAATGGTAGTATCGACATATCCGAAATGTCATCTGAGTCCACCTTTCACATTAACGGTCAACGCCTCAAGCCATATCTAGATCATGATCCGATGATTGTTGGCGTCGCCCCGAATCATTTTGCATGGGATGTGGTCTTTGAGTCACATCAGTTGCACCTCATGCCTGATTATCACCTTCTTATACCTTGTATAGATCCATATGTCCATATCATCTCATTCTTTAGTCTAACACCCCATCTATATCTTGTGATTATGCTATGCTTAGGTTGTACTTTACGTTAAGTATGGAGGTGTCAGATTTTTTATTATTCTTTTGATTCTTCTTACCTCTATCTTGTTCCCTATACTTAGGGATATTTAACCCTAAGTATAGGGGAGGACCTTGTACATTCATTCACTTGGTTTTCCCTTTGAGTACAGTCTGCTATACTTAGGATTACATGATCCTAAGTATAGGGGGAAATCACCGAGCTCTATTCATGTTATTCTTTAATTCATCGTTGTAGTATAGCCTTTCTTTTTACTTCCCTAAACTAAGCATGAGTTATCTCTTCTCCATCTCTCTTTGATCACTCAGAAGACATCCTTCGAACTAAGTATAGGGGGGTGTCATATATATTACACATATACTTTAGCTATAACTTGTACTTTGAGTGAGTGTGTTAATAAATAAAATGGCTAAAAATCACTTATTTAAAAATCACAAAAATTTTAAAAATTTTCTTGTACATAATTTTCTTTCTTGCAAATACACAGCTATTTATAAAAACTATTTTTGTACAAATGTTTGTAAAAATGTTTTGCTTGTGAAAAGTTTGTGAATATGTTTGTATCAAAACTATGCATATAGTACAATTTTTTTGTAAAATGTTTGAAAAATAAAAGTTTGCAAAAACACGTGTGTAAATGTTTGTAAATAGTTGGCAAAACTTCCGCATTAATGCACGCATTCAAACATTTTCAAAAATTTTGAACATTTTAAAAAACTATGCATAAAAAAGCTTTTGTATATGTATTTGTATATTCTTATGAATCATAGTTGACACTTCAACTAGTGTGGAATTAAATTGGAAAATGGATCTTGGTTAAGACCTTAATCCAACTAATTCTAAGAGGAACCTTATAGGATTTGGGGTTAAGACTTTTCAGGTCCATTGGAGACTTAATTCTTTGAGTCCACTAGGCTATGTTCACATGTCATCTTGATGAGCTTAAGTAGAACACTTAACAATGCACGCATGACTCACACATATAATGGCTTTACTTGGACAAGCACTTTACACCCAGCTCTACACGGATGAGGTGGTGAGGAGGCAGTTTCCTTTAGCTTGAGGTAGCATATGAGGGTAGTACTTATAGGCGGAACCTCTCGTCTTCCTTTAGGGAGGGAAGTGCATCTCAACTTGGTCTAGCGATGTTGAGATGTAAAGACAGGAGTTGTGGGTTGCAATAATGCTTCAAAAGAGGGATAGTCTACTGGCTCAAGAAGAAAAAGTCATCATGTATATATGTTGCACCATGTAGATATGATGTACATATGCACATCAAAAAAATGTGCAAAAGAAAGAAAAAACTCCAAAAAAGTGGCGAGCCTGATAGAAAATGAAATGCCGGCCGGAGTGTATATCGCCAAATAGAGCAAAGCTTATGTTACGCCATCTCATCTTATGAATCCTACAGCGGGAGACTTAGCTACACTGGATGGGCTCCCAGAGATACGTGGCTACACTGGCCACAGTCCATTCTCTTCTTTCCCCCTCTATTTGAGCCAGTTGAACTTGAAATTAGAAGGGACTACCTCGCTCCTCGAGGAAAGAGCTGCTAGACTAGAGAATTAGAGTTACCTTGATGAGGGAGGTTGTTGTCATTTCTGAGGTGGGGAGCTAAATATCACTTACATAGTACAAGAAAATATTCATGGTCATTAGAGTTTGTGTATGTAGACTTGTTCTGATCTGGATTATCGAGGAGTCTTGACCATAAATTGGTGAAACTTAGAGGATGTTGAATCTTAAACCTAGGTCCAAATAAGGTTCCGACAAACTAATAATCCAAAGGTCTAATTGAGCTCCATACTTGAATTTAAAGAACACAAGTTTAATAATCAACCTTGATTCTCCTTCTTTTTCTTTTCTTCTCTTTTTCACTTCTTTTTGAAATAAGTGTTTGCTAGGGGACTAGCAAAGGTAAAGTATAGGGGGTGATGAATCCTTGATTCTCACTCTTTATTCTTTTATTTTAATTATTTATCTTGGCGAAGCATCAAGTGAAATAGGTGTAAATACAATAAGTTAGCATTCAGCGTGCATGTGTTAACAATGGTGTTAGCAATGTATAATTAGCATGTATTTGTGCAAAAAAATAAAAGAATAAAGGAAAAGAAAAAGGAAGGAGTATTTAGAATAAATACAGAGTGACCTGAAACCCAAGAGAAGGTCAAGCTTTGGCCTGATTGCCAAAGAAAATAAGTAGAGAGAGATAGGGCCTAGTCTATGTTGTACATATTACTTATATATGTAAATATTTTTTTGATAAAACAAAAATAAAATATTCTTTTTACCTCATTGTATATATTCCTAAAAATGAAACAAAAATAAAAAAAATCGGAAAATTAGAAATAAAATCCTTCTTCACTTGTACTAAATACATGTATACATGTTTCTCCCCTATTTATTGTATACCTATAAATTAACATAAAAATAAAATAAAAATTATTTTAAACTCCAAAAATTATGTTGAAAATAAATAAAAAACAAAATTGGTGTATCTATGTAAAAATAACAATATAAAAATAATTTTACAAAATACATAAGTATACTATACCTCTATATAATACTATATAATGTATATAGACTAATTTATTTTTCATAAAAATAATTAAAAATCATAGAAAAATATTTTGACAAATAATAAATATGTTTTATTTTATACTTTTTTATTCGATTCCATTTAATATTTTTATTTATTTTATAAATATTTTGTAAATCCCTATTTTCTGATTGGTCGGGACCGGGTGTTGACCTCCGATCAACACCCTCTTCCAAGGCAGACCCGACCCGAGTCCTCTCGCCGGAGTGTTTTCTCCCACTTTTCCCGTTAGGTCACGCCTCCTTTCTACTCAATTCTTTGCTCGAGCCTTCTCCTAGGATCCATCACCATCGCGGATCCCTAGGAAGGCACTGATCTTCCTAGGTTTGCGCTCTCTCGCCTGATCTTCTCACCATCCTTGGAAGCCTATAAATTGTCTCCTCAGCCTACCCAGTGTCGGAGCTCATTCCTCGCTCCCACTTCGACCCCTAGCCACGTCCAGCTGAGTGACAGCTGCTCGGAGAGACCCTTGGAGCTCGGTTAGGTGCAGTGACGACGCAGCTCACCCTTCGTGGTCGGAGATCCGCCGCGAGCTGCCTCCCCATCCTAGACGCATTTGATGTCGTAACCTCGACGACCATCGTCACCTAGAGTTCAAGAGTCCATCTAGATACTCAGGTATCAATCCTACTCCATGCTTTTCTCTTTTTATTCCATTCATTCCACCTAACGCCGCCACACATCCACTTGCTCTGATCAACCGGTCGGATCCCCGATATCCACACCCATCCGTTCATATCGACACTCCAGATAACCCTTTATCTTCTCATGCAACCTAGTCACCCTACAACTCAACCATCGAGTTGAGATTAGGTTCGGTCTCCCTCCCTCACGTTCGTCAGAGACCCCAACTCCATTCCCCTCCGTTTCTCTTGCTTCTACTTGCAATAAACCCTCGTCGGAGCTACGTGTCTGAGCGTTCTTTCCCTTGCAGGCGTTGGTTCACATCGAAGACCCCTATTTGGCCCCCGACTGCTCAGGCAGAGCATCTGCAGACACTCCTCCACCGCGACGACCATCCGGTCGTTACCTTCCTGATCGAAGCCGCCCTCCTGACGTACGACGCTTCACCGAGCATGACGAGACCCTCAGATCTTTCACCCATCAGACGGATTCACCTCGTCTCTAAGTTGAAGGTCGCTTGGAGGGAGTTCATCCAGCATCCTCACCTATCGTCGGATGGACATAACTCTACCAGATTCGATCACAGCCGCCCAACCAGTTCAGCTTTGTGGCCGTTAGATCAGCACTGCATTGTCAGATCAAATCGTACGACTGCGATAGCCTCTGCACCATCAGATCAACAGGTGGCAGTGATCAGAGCCGTACGTCCACGACTTGTTCCACGCGTGCCATGTGCCTCCTCGCAGTATTTTACATCTTTTACCCCCGTACATTTATGTTTATTAGATGGTTCTGTAAATAATGTTGTAGTTTGGACCATTTACAGTTTGAACCTCTAGTTTTAGTATTTGCAATTCGGTCCCTCTTTATGTGTAGCACGTGGCCTGACATGTGACCTTGTGGGTTATTTGCACGTCAGGTCCTGAACTTTGGAGTTGTTACTGGTAAGAATGTTTATTAATAGTATTTACATTTATACCCCCCTGAGCTTGACTCACGTGTAAGCTGCGTGCTCATCTGGATTTTTGCAATTATACCCCTTAGTTTTTTGTATGTGTTATCTTTTGGTCTGGAAACTTTAAAATAATTATGAATAGGTCCATGTATTCTTTGTGTGTTGTTTTTAATCAAATATTACCAAATTAACTCCAAAAATTCCATAAAAATTCTTATTAGCTTATGTTAACACATAATATTTATGGTAATTTTTGTGAGTTAATTTAGTTTTATTTGATATTTTAAAAATAAAAAACCCTTAAAAAATGTTCTATCTATTTTATAAAATACCAAAAGAATATAAAAAATATTTTAAAAATTACAAAATATTAATGTGTTCTTATTTATGTGTGTTTTAATTCCAGTACAAATTTTGTTGCATTATCCCTTATAAAAAATCTAAAAAGCTAAAAATTCTAAAAAACTTATAAAAATCGTTAAAAATTCTAAAAAATAAAAAATATATATAATTTCAGTTCCTGTAGTTAGATATTTTTATTTACTTTTATAAAATTGCACCTCAGGGCATTAGGGCATTATAGATATTTCCAACTTGCAATATTGTCTTGGTTGTGCAATGTTTCACTGTTTTGCTCTTATTCAATTTTTATAAAATAATATAAAATTAGGAAAATCCCATAGAATTACCAGAAACAGCTGAATATTTGATAAACATAAAAATATTTTTATTCCCTATTTTTGGATATTTTTAGTCTTAATAAAGAGTGTTAAAGCTTGTTTCTACCTTGTTCTTTTTATTAGTTTTCTCACTTTGAAAATAAAAAAAATTGCAAATTAAAAACCACAAGATATGTTTTTATTCATCTTATTTCTGGCTACTTCATACATTTCCGTGCTCCTTGTGTTTGACCCTGGTCGCAATATTAGGTTAAAAAAATAACGGAGACTGCTGAGTTTCCCTTGTAAGTTTTAATTAATTTATCTGAGTGGTTCTCATGTTTTCTTGTTGAGCTCCGTTCTACTGATTATGGTCGACACGTGTTTATTCTTGTTACTTAACCCTAGTTGGTAGGAAACTCATCAAGTACCACCCACAGCATCTGTCTTCGCGGCGTTAGTACCGCGCTCTGACTCAACAACTAGAAGAATGGTGGCATCAGTACCACCGACTGCATCTGGAATCACGATAGCCTCAGTATTCAGCTGGATCTACATCCTTGGTGGCTTCAGCGCCATCATCATCATCACAAGAAGAATTAACATCGCTATCCTCCACATCTGGCGCACCTGAATCTCCATGTGGTAGTCGCTCAGACGAGTTGCCGCCGACAGGCATCCTACCGCTCCTAAGTGTCCAAAATCATCATCAAACACATAGGAAGATATATCACCCAAAGAATCACTAGGAGTGGTAGTCTCTATAAACTGTATCTGCTCAAACATCCTCTTCATATTGTTTGGGTTCGATTCAATCTGAGCGGGTATGGCAGCTTTGCCATTGATCATTTCCCTCATCTCTGGCCAGAACTGATCCATCTATTGTCAGAAGGATGCCTACTGATCTAAAAGGAGGCAGGTGAGGTTGTCAAGGGTTGGGTTCTCATAGACAGGTCCATGAGAACCAGACGGGTGCTGGAAAAGAGGATGAGTCAGCTGATAGTAAGGAGGAGGCTGGGAGAACTGCTGGTGAGGCTGTTACTGCGGCCTCCACTGTTGTCCCTGGTAAGAGGGACGAGGACCCTGCTAGTACTGTTGTTGGGAGTCATGGGGCTACCGTTGTTGCTGGATGCTCTATCCGCCCTCAACTGGAGGTTGTTGCTGGGACGAGGTGCCTCCGGTAGACCATCTGAATCCAGGATGATCGTGACGGATCTCGAGCTACTGTGGGTACAGGTTGTACCAAATTCCATTGACTTCCATCAACAACTCCTGCTTGAAAGGTGGAGGGGGTAGAACTGCATGGGATGATCCAACTGATAGACCACCATCTAAGTGTCCTGAGATGGTGGTGGCTGAGAGTAGTGATGCGGCTGCTGGACCGGCTCTACCTGGATGTGGTGAACTTGACGATATGTGGCAGAGGGCTGAGTAGAGCTGCTGCTGTTAGGATCAACCCGTGACCTGAGACGGGGATATGGAGTCGTCTATGCCTCTTGGAGACACACAATCTGAGTCTTCAGGTCACTCAGTGTCTATGCCAACCAGTCAATCTGTGTGAGGCACTGGCAATGTTTCTTCTCAATGATCTCGATACGGAACAACTTTTCGCTGATGATCCCCATGTTAGCTGCTGATGAATCTGCTTGTGTTGCTGTTGCTGACGAAGTAGATGGACCTGCATCAACTCGTGCTATCCTCTGGTAGGATACGGCATGTGGGAGGGACTTCCCCTGAGTGTAGACCCTAGCTTGGTGACGAATATACGTTTCATCATCATTATTCTATCATTTTAGCCTTAAAAACCCTAGTAAATGCAGGTAAATAGCGTTAATTTAGGCATTTTAGCATTCATGCATGATTATGTAAATAGTGTGTAAAATATGGTTTTTAAATCTAAAATTATAGAATAAAGAAAAGAAAAGAAAAATAATAAAATATTGTAAATATTTTATGACCCAAAACCCCGAGACCTTGGCATCTCGATGACTAGGTCGACAAGGAATAAAGTAGGGGGAGATAAGGGCCAAAACACAATAAAAATCACTTTTATTTAATTCATTCTTTATTCATTTTGGGACCTATTTTTGGTTCTATTTTTTATACCTCAATTAAAGAAACTTTGTACATGAAAGTTGTAGATAATTAAATATAGAAAAATACAAAATTAATTTTATAAAAAAATAATGTACAAATAAATAGTTATGATCAGAATAAGATTCTAGAATCCCAACTTTCTCGACCTATATCTCTCAAACAAAAACTCAAAATGCATCAAAATCACCTTTAATGAATATAATTTTCAATAAGATATTTAATGAAGGTGGTTTTGTATTTTGCAAAGCTACAGTTTGAAAGTTGAGTTTTTGACCCCTATTGTATACTTCTACAGATTAAAATATTCATTTTATTTATTATTCTTTATTTTTATAATTTTATTTTTTTTATAATTTTGTAAATATTATTTATAATATATGTATACTTTAAAATAAGAGTAAAACACTAACGAAAATACAAAAAATAAAATACTTGTCTAAAACACATAGGTATAATACCAATAAATTTACCTATAAAGAATATACTTCTATTTTATTAAGTGTACAAAATACATCAGAAAAATAAAATAAAAATATATTTAAGTGTATAAAAATATTTTATAAATTTATAAAATAATAAACAAAATTAATAAAATTAAATATACAAATTAAAAATAAAATATTAAAATATATAGATACATATACCTATATACCCCATAAAAGGTAACTTGTAATTTTAAACCTCTAAAAAATAAATAAAAATTATAATAAAATAATTTAGAAAATAATAAACATTTTTACTAATAATCTAAAAATAATAAAATTGATTACTATTTTAAATTGATTTTACAAATAATTTTTCGAGGGTTTTTTTCTAGTCGGTCCACGTGGACCAACCAGCTTCACCCTTTTGTTGACCTCGGTCAACTCTCTGACCGAGGTCTGCAGCCTATCAGGATCTCGTTTTTTGTCCGATTTCGCGGATTTTTCTAGGCTTCCTCTTTCACTATCTCGTGTTGATTGCTTCTTGACTTTTGCTCTCCATAGATCGAGGATGCACGCTGGCAGCTCTCCTTGGGTTGCGCGTCGCTGAATCGCCTGTTACGTCTTGATCTTGGGAGCCCCCTCACTTCTTGTACAATTCCTCCTCTATCTTCCCCTTTCGAGTTTTGAACCCCTTGTTTCCCGTTTCCCCCCTCCTTTTGCGTGCTGAGGTTTGAGGAAGGTAACAACAAGCTCACCTTGTCTTCAAGAGGCGCGGAGGAGCGGTGCGTAGGAGGTCTCCACCCCTATCTCCGGCCTTTGGCCATGAGGTCCATCTCTTGGTTTTCTCAACCAATCGAGGTCGTTTTTCGTTCGTTTTCCATTTTTTTTCCTTGTAGTTTACGTAGTCATTAGTTTTAGCTTTTATTTCGTGTATTTATTTTGTCATTTAATCGAATCATTAGTTTAGATCCACGATCAAACACCTCGCCAGAGATTTTGAGATTCGGCAACCATCCTCGACTCCACGAACTCCTCTTCCGGCTTGCTAGATAGCTACCGTCCCTTTTGGGTTTATTTGATGGTTGAGAAGGAGGCATTTGAGCCTCGATGCGGTCGGGGGAGGACACTCCAGGTTCGTCGGAAGCCATCGCGACCACCTGGGACCCATCGTTGGTCTCTGGAGCACTTGAGGGCATCTGGAGGCTCCTCGGAGGTGCAGGAGCACGAAGCGTCCATCAGCAGAGCTTGCAGTGGTCAGAGGCAGGAGTGGGCTCGATTCCAAACTCGCCACCGCCGAGTTCATCTGCAGTTCTTCCTCCATCGCCTAGCACCGTTTGTTCGGCTCTTGTTCTTCCAGGCCCTCCATAAATCATCAGATCACGTAGACCAACGCCATCAGATCTTCATCGACCTTTTAATCTTAGCCGTTGGCTGCGAACCATCATCGCGGCATGTGGATCAGACATGTGGCATAAGTGAAATTCCGTCCGCCATCCGATCTGCCCCAAGCGTGGGTAATTTCGCATCATACCCTCGCCAGTTTTTGTGCTTAATATTTTAAACTTAATCATTCATCTGCAGTTATTTATTTTGTGTAATATTTGCATTCTTCCCTCCAAACTATTCGTATTTGCATTCCGGCCCTTGCCAGCGAGGCGCACGTGCGCGAGCACGTGCGCTAGGCTATTTTGTAGACAAGGGCCTCCCCTTTTGTTGTATTTTTATATAGTCCAGAAACTATTCTCTAACCTTGTATTATTTTGATAAAATTTCACTCAGATCCTTAGTTTTTTGATAAATACATTTACATCCCTGCCAGGTTATGTGTTGTGTGGAAGTGACTTTGGCAATTTTGCTGGGATACCCATGGCATTTTGGGATTTAACATTTAGTCCGTGAACTTTTTTATTGAGTTATAATTTTGTGGAAAATTTGCGTTGAGGCCCCTGGACTTCTGCTTATTTTCAAATCAACCCCTATTAATAATCTAGTTTCTCTTTGTTGTATCTATTTATTTCAAGCATCTATAAATTTCGAAAAATCACAAAAAAATAGGCATACATTCCTGTTGCATTGTGCTTCTACGTCATAATTTTATTTCACATTTTTGTTGCATTTTAATATTTATAAAAATAAAAAACAAGCATTTTCATCCCTATTTCCATTATAAAATTCATAAAAATTATAAAAACTTTTTGAAAAATTCCAAAAAAATTATATTTTGTGTATTTTAGGTATTTTATACTAAGGCCAAAAATCATTAAAAAATTTAAAAGAAAACTCCTAAAAATTAAAAAACTCCAAAAATCTTCATAAAAATATTGAAAATCCAGGAAAAAATCATAAAATACAATTTCTGTTTCTTATTTTTTTATGTTATTATCTTTATTTTAAAATTAATTTGAGGAATTTTTTATTCTGTTTGATATTTTTCATCCTCATTTTAGTTTCAGTCTTTCATTTTATTCACTATTTTCAGTATTTTTGATTTTATTAATACAAAAAAATTATAAAAAATACATAAAAATCACAAAAATATTATAAAAATATAAAAAGCTCAAAAAAATCTTATTTCTTGTATTTTGCTTCTTTTTTCCTATTTTTATAAACACTTTATCCCTCTCTTTTCTTACTTTGTATATATTTTTTATTTTATAAATAAATAGAAAAAAATATTAATATATAAAATATAAGAAGAAAATACAAAATCATTAAATTAAAAATCAAATATAAAAAAATAAAATTAAAAATAATAAAAATATAAATTAAAAATACACAAAAAATATAGCATTTATAGACAAATCATCACCGTCACATTTTTTAGCATTATTGTGTCGTTCTACCTATCTGCTCCCTGTGTTCGACCTCTACACATACTTGCACATATACACACTTTTGTTGTAGAGTTATAATAAATTTTAACTCTGCACATTTACTTTCATTGCTTGATTTACTTGTTGTGGGTTAATTATTGTTTGAATTTCAAATTTCATGTGGTTGCCACAACGACTGTGTCTCCGCCCTGTGTGAGACATATTTAGACTGCTCAAGTTTTGGCTTCAACAAATGGCGCCTGTCGGGGAGCAACAGTGCCTAGTTCAGGTTTTTGCTTGATTGTGATATTTATCTATATTTGTCCTTCATTTATTTTCTTTATTTTTGATATTGATTGTTGAGTTGTCTAACCTCCTCTCTTCTTGACTTTGTGCGAGGAACCATGGATCGAGGGAGGCGCTCTACCCTAGGTGCTTGGGTACTCATGTGAAGCTGTCGTCTGCCAGCCTAGCACCAAGGAGACGAAGAGTGATTTTTGAAGATCGAGCTCCATCTTTAGTTGTAGCATTTTCTTCTCTTATATTTATTTTTGTAATTTTAGTAAGAGAGAGACTCTATTATTGTAATAATAAAAGTACCTTGAACTCTAGACATTCGAGCCCAATTTCAGGTGTTTGTACACTTGGGAGCTCACCGCGGTTTTCATCAATTCTTTTTATTTTGTTTTCTGGTTTTATTTTCTTTATTTTGTGTAATTGAGCCCTTAGCTATACGATCTACTTGGCGATAGTATTAGGTCCAAAAACATTAATCACCATTGCATGTACCTATAGTCTCGTTTGGACAAATCTTTAAAATCATGCTTCACGCTAATAGCAGCTTCTCATCCTAGGGTGATTTCATCTGTTGCATCTGCATATAGTTTAGGTTTCAATTCTGCTAAGCATCTTTGTATGTAGAGTAGTGGAGGCAAGGTGAGCATTTACGCTTTAGCATTCATCATAGATTGCCGATTGCATTGCTTTTGCGCCTCTTCCTCTGATTTTGATCACCTAGGTGCTTAAAAGAATTGATTCCTCATTAGGCATGTGCATTCTCATTAAAAAACCAAAAAAAGTGATAATCAATAAAATTGGGACTGTTAAAATTACTCGACCCTAAAATCAATCAAAAAGGAAAACATTGTCTTGGGGTGAGTAATCCCCTCATTGTCTTCGCTTTTACCTGCCCACGCACACCTTAAGGACTAGTTCCCAAATCCTATTCAGCCCCTAAGTGTGTGTGCGACTCTTTGACTTCTCACCTATCTCTAAAATAAACAAGATAAAAAGATCGCATTTGCGATCTCTACCGAGTTGAGTAGGTGAATTGAGGGTTTGTATTGTTTGAGTTGTTTGTGATTGTTTTGTGGGCATCCGGATCGCTTCTGCACACTTGCGCCTTTTTCTCACTTCTCTTGTCTTGATCTTTGTTCTCTCCCGATCATTTCCTTTTGTTTTCGAGATGGACCCCTGGAAAGTATTTTATCTAGACTTTACGAATCCCTCGTTCACTCCAGTCGGTCCACCTTCCTTTTATCAGGAGGATCCTCCTCCTATTTTTTCTGAATTTAGTATATGTCCGCCTCAGCCACAGTATCAGGACTCGGACTTCTACCCACACCCACCTCCATCTCCATATTTTCTACCTTCACATCCACCCGAGACTGATCTATTGGAGTCACCTTTCACGGAGTCCACCCTTGAGCACTTAACCCAGATGATGGATCATATGAGACAGAGGATTAACAACCTCACCAAGAGCGACCATGATATTCCACCATTGGATGATATGGGTTCATTCGAGGATTTCCATGAGAGATTGCAATCACCAAAAATACAAAAAAATGAGAAAATTTTAAAAATCCAAAAAGAGTTCGGGAGACACATGATCGAGTCAGACTGTAAGGAGAGGTACCATCTGTCAGATCATTTACTTACACATAGGGATGAGCATTGGGTTGGGCCGGCCCGACCCAGCCCGAAGCCCAGACCAAAAAGCTCGGCCCGGCCCAAGTACAAACTAACAATGGGCCGGGCTCGGGCCCAACATTTAGGCCCAAAATATTTTTGGGCCGGGCTCGGGCCCAACATTTAGGCCCAAAATATTTTTGGGTCGGGCTCGGGCTTGGCTCAGCCCAGCTCGACCCGGCCCAAGGGCCCAGCCCGAAGAGGGCCTGAAACCCTTCCCATATCCTACACACCTTGAAACTCTCATCTATTGTATGCACACTCTGTTCATGTATCCTGTCTTCATATAGTGATTATAATTCAAGAAAGTCAGGTGTGAGACATATAAGTTGATGGTCATAGTATTCAATTCGGAATTAATTTTCCTTAATTAGTCTATGGTTTTGATTGTTACTGGTTATTCTTGAATTTGTTATTGTTTGTTTTTTTCCTTCAGAATATTTTCTATTATTGAAACTTTACCTAATATGGGCATTATGCCCATTTTTTTAACATGCAGTGTCTGGTGCACATGTTGTTAACTGTGTAAGTTTGGTCCACTCTTTCAATTTCTGTATTGAGAAGTGTTAATGTTATATAACATTGATTTCACTTGTATAAAAGGAGAAATCATCTCTGGTAGAATTGAGTTTTAGTTATTTCACAATTATTATGGCATGTGTTTTAAGCAATTTTGACGCGTCTAACTTGAATTGAGATTGACTTTAAACAAAAACTCAAAGTTAATAATCTATAATGGGTGGAGATGGGCTGGCCCGGCCCAAGCTCGGCCCATAGGAATTGGGCCAGGCCTGGGCTTGGGCTGAACCAAAGAAAGATTTGTGGGCCTAGGCCCGGCCCAAGGCCCAAAGTTTTTAAATTGACTTGGGCCTGGGCCCTTCAGGGCCCGGCCCAGTCCGGCCCATGCTCATCCCTACTTACACAGCCATTCACACCTTGTCCCAACTTTGACCCCGAGACTGTCGTTGTACAGACTTCTCTTGGCATGCCTCGTGTAGATGCTAATTCCGACTTCCTCCCTTGAATGGAGGAGGTCCAAAATTTTAAAAATTATTGAATGAACCTGAAGTGGTGGACACTATTCATGAGATCATCCGTGCCCCACTTTAGTAGGCTATGACCCAATTATCTGCTCCTCTTCCCAAGAAGATAAAGTGAAGGAGCAGATCTGAGCATCACATTCTGACCATGGCCGCTGCCCACGCCATCACACACCGTCCCATTCCTCGGAAGAGGAACACTGTCACACCTTTCATTAGCTGCATCATCTCTGACTTCACTTGTGATCACACTCTCCTAGACGACGGTGCTTCGATTAGCATATTACCCTTCTTACTGGTACAGTCTCTTCACTTAGGACCTCTCAAGAAAACCAGGATGATCGTTCAATTTGCTGATGGATCAATAAGGAGGATGAAGGGTATCCTTGAAAATGTTGTCATCTCGATTCAAGGCACGAGATACCATGTTGACTTTATTGTTTTGCCCCTGGAGACCTCCACTGGGGAGCATTCTCCAATCATCCCGGGATGACCATTCTTCGCCTCTGCGAGGGTCGTTATTGATTATGGATCAGGAGAGATTCGTTTCCGTCCTGTTGACGAGAGCAAAGTGTTGATCACCGCACCCACACTTGACCATAGACCTATACCTGATGTGATTACACCTATTCTACCTGACCCTGAGGCCTATGACCTTTATGAGGATATCAGAGAGACTTTCTTTATGACCGATAATGAGAACCGAGAATTCCTCTCCAAGGAGTAAGGCTCAGAAATCATAGACCTTGGTGTTTCCGCTTCTTGTGATTGACGACGTGTTCATGACATCCGCGGGATTTATACGATCAATACCATTGAGCGGAGGGAAGATATTAATGAGACTAAGGCCGAATTTGATATTGTTGCTTTTATTCAGAAATTCGGGCCTTTTAATGAAAAAGATGATACGGTTGAGATTATAGAGGACAAACAGAGTTCGACTACTTCCACCGATGAGTTCGTTCCTTTTGGTTTTGACCTGGACGAGACCTCGCAGGACGACACTGATTACACTTCTTCCGATGATGATGAGTTTGTACCTTTTCACTTCGATATCGACAAGACCACCAAGGGCAAACCTAGCCATACTACTTCCATTGACCAGTTCATGCCTTTTCGATTTGACACCACTAAGGACCTTCACCTAGTCGACCCTGATCGATTAGTGTCATCTGAGGACCCCGATGTCGACCTGCACCACACCAGATCTATTCCTCAGCAGTCCCGCAAGAAGGTTCGCTTTCTACCTTCTTGATCATGTGTACATCCATCTCAGTTGTACATTCTCTTTTGTTCACCTTCGTCCCTCTACCATATTGCTCATCTTCCCCATTCTCGTGTGTACCTTGCTTAGGACGTACTTTTTCCTAAGTATAAGGGGGGTCGATGAGCCGAGTGTTCATCGTTCTGTTTCATTACTCCTGTTGTCGCCTATAATTAGGGCTTCTTTTACCCTAAGTATATGGGGAGTGATGTGTACATCCTTCTCTATCTTCTTCCATCTTCAACTCTTTTCTTCTTTTCTTCTTTTCCTTTTCTATCTTCTATATCTATCAAAAAGGTGCCGCCCCTTGTTGTCAGTCTTCTATACTTAGGACGTACTTTGTCCTAAGTATAGGGGGGTGTGCACCCCGAGTTTTCATTCTTTTCGATCTCCATTGTCTCCTCTTCTTATCTGTACTTAGGGATATCTTACCCTAAGTATAGGGGGAGACTATACGAGTACGATCTGTTCATTACCACCCTTGACCCTCCCTACTTTGTGTTGTGTACAGTCTGCTATACTTAGGATTATTTGATCTTAAGTATAGGGGGGACGGTAAACTTTTCAGCCGTCCATTCATTCGTATCTCTTATTCGTTTATTTATTAAACTTGTCTATACTCAGCACGAGTTATGTCTTCTCTTTTCTCTCTGATCTATGAGGACATAGCTCAAGCTAAGTATAGATGGGTCGTATATACTGTTTATATACTTCAGCCACAACTCATACTTTCGTATTTTCTTAATAATTATGGATAATAATTCTTTCAAAATCCATTAAAAACCTTAATAAAAAGATGTTATCATTCCTCAAATTCTTTCGTATTTATTGATTAATAAATCAGGTGAAACTATTTTTTGCAAAAATGTTTGAAAAATAGTTTGAAAATCTTTGTGAAAAACCTTTTGAAAACTATTTGGATAACGTTTTGTTACATGTTTTCAACCTTTGTAAAAATGTTTGGTTTTGAAAATTCCTTTTCTTTATGTGAAATAAAATGTTTGAAAAAAATATTTGCAAATGGTTTGAAAAATGGTTGCAAAAATATATGAAAAATCTATCTATATTGTTTGAAAAACCTTTGCAAAATGATTTTCAAATGTGTGTACATGTTTGCAAAATGTTTTAAAAATTATTTTGGACGATAGTTTTCAAAATTGTTTGAAAAACCTTTTTCAAAAAAGTTTGAGGAATACATACGTCACACATAAAATTCTTTATATGTATTAAATTTACCACTTACCCTTGTAAATTCTTAAAATCCACTTCTTGTAAATATGAGATGCTTTCCCGTGTAAATAGTTTGTACCTAGTTTCGATCCAAAAATTTTTGTTTTCAAAAATCCCAAGATCATTTGCAAAAGTAAAATCTAAAAACATTTGAAAAATCTAGTTGAAAATACCAAAAAAAAGCATGTGCATCATATTTTCAAAAATCCATAAAAAGTTCAAAATCTTTGAAAATTGCATCACAAAATATTTCCTGCATTCTGCATAGCATCTGCATAGCATGTGCATTTTTCGGATTGAGTTTGATAGTTGAACAAGTCTAAATAAAATCCAGAGATTGGAGCTTGGTTGGACCTAAAATCTACCTAATAACAAGAACCTTATAGGAACTGGAATTGAGGTACTTCAGGTCTAGTTGACTTAATTCTTTGAGGATCACGAGACTTGGTTCAATGGATTCTTGACTGCCTAAGTTCAGTATTTCAAAACACACGCACGACTCTTGTTGATAATGACCTAACTTGGACACCTGCACCTTTCACATGGTTCAACTCAGTTGGAGTGGTGAGGGGGTTGGATTTGCCGGTATGAGATGCACACAAGTGGAAACATTTGTCCTCCTCTAAGGAGGGAAGTGCACCCCAACCCGTCCAGTGATGAGGAATTCTAAATACATGAGAGTGTGGGTTGCGATAAAGCTTCAAAAGAGGGATAGTCTATTGGATCAAGAGGAAAAACTCCCTATGTAAATGTTGTTGTATATTGTATTTCAAAAAAAAGTCCAAAAAAGTGGACAGGCCAGTATAAAAATGAAATGCCTACCAGAGTATGTATATATGTTGTATAGAAAATAAGCAAGCTTGAGCTTCAAAGTCAAGTCATGTGAGCCTACAGCTGGATGACTTGACTACACTAGTCTTGCATCCTAGGATAGGTAGCTACACTGGCTACCGTCCATTCTTCTCTTCACCCCCTCCTCTTGAGCTGGTTGCCACTTGAACTTAGAAGGGAATACCCGCTCCTCGAGGAAGGAGTTATCGGATTGGGGAATCTTTGGGTTGCCATACTGGAGAATTCAGTCGCTTTGTCATTCTAGTTTGGGGGATCCACCATCACTTACACTGTACGAGTCAGCTTCATAGTCGCAAGGGTTTGCGTATGAATTGAAATATTTCTGACCTGGCTATTGAGGAGACTTGAGTTGAGTTTTGGGATTCTCGAAGGTTGTTGGATTTCAAATCCTATTCCCATTAAGGTTCCGCCCGCACTAAAATTCCAAAGGTCCGACTTAAGCTCCAAACATTTATTTTGTGAAGACAAGTTTGATAATTAAATTTAATCCACATTTCTTCTTTTCCTTTTCTTTGCTTTTCTTTTCTACACTTATTGCATAAGTGTTTGCTAGGGACTAGCAACGGCAAGTATAGGGGGATGATGAATCTATGTTTCATCATCTTTATTCTATCATTTTGGCCATAAAACCCTAGTAAATCTAGGTAAATAGCATTAAGTTAGGCATTTTAGCATTCATGCATATTTGTGTAAATATTGTGTAAAATACAGTTTTTAAAGCCAAAATTATAAAATAAAGAAAAGAAAAGAAAAAGAATAAAATATTGTAATATTTTATGACCCAAAACTCTGAGACCTAGGCATCTCGATGACTAGGTCGACAAGGAATAAAGTTGGGGGAGATAAGGGCCAAAATACAAAAAAAAACCACATTTATTTAATTCATTCTTTATTTATTTTGGGACCTATTTTTGGTTCCACTTTTTATACCTCATTTAAAGAAACTTTGTACATGAAAGTTGAAGATAAATAAATATAGAAAAATACAAAATTGATTTCATACAAAAATAATGTACAGATAAAAAGTTATGATCTGAATAAGATTCCAGAATCCCAATTTCCCAGACCTATATATCTCAAATAAAAACTCGAAAAGCATCAAAATCACCTTTAATTGTATATAATTTTCAATAAGCTATTTAATGAAGATGGTTTCGTATTTTGCGGAACTACGGTTTGAAAGTTGAGTTTTGGACCCCTATTATATACTTGTACAGATTAAAATATTCATTTTATTTATTATTCTTTATTTTTATAATTTTATATTTTTATAATTTTTTAAATATTATTTATAATATATATGTACATTAAAATCATAATAAAACACTAAGAAAGATATAAAAAAATACTTGTATAAACCACATAGGTATAATACCAATAAATATACCTATAAAAATATACTTCTATTTTATTAAATGTACAAAATACATCAGAAAAATAAAATAAAAATATATTTAAGTGTATAAAATTATTTTATAAATTTATAAAATAATAAATAAAATTAATGAAATAAAATATACAAATTAAAAATAAAATATTACAATATATAGATATATATCTATATACCCCATAAAAGGCAACTTATAATTTTAAACCTCTAAAAAATAAATAAAAATAAAATAATTTAGAAAATAATAAACATTTTTTATTTAATAACCTAAAAAAATAAAATAGTTTACTATTTTAAATTGATTTTACAAATAATTTTTCCAGGGTTTTTTCTAGTTGGTCCACGTGGACCAACCAGCTTCATCCTTTTGTTGACCTCGGTCAACTCTCTGACCGAGGTCAGTAGCCTATCAGGATCTCATTTTTTGTCCGATTTCACGGATTTTTTGAGGCTTCCTCTTTCACTATCTCGTGTTGATTGCTTCTTGACTTTTATTCGTCATAGATTGAAGATGCACGCCGGCAGCTCTCCTTGGGTTACGCATCGCTGAATCGCCTGTTACGTCTTGATCTTGGGAGCCCCGTCACCTCTTGTACAAAACCTCCTCTATCTTCCCCCTTCGAGTTTTGAACCCCTTGTTTCTCGTTTTTCCCCCTCCTTTTGCGTGTTGAGGTTTGAGGGAGGTGACAGCAAGCTTACCTCGTCGTCAGGAGTTGCAGAGGAGGGGTGTGTAGGAGGTCTCCACCCCCATCTCCGACCTTTGGTCATGAGGTCCATCGCTTGGTTTTCGCAACTAATCGAGGTCGTTTTTCATTCATTTTCCGTTATTTTCCTTGTAGTTCAGTTAGCCATTAGTTTTAGCTCTTATTTCGTGTGTTTATTTTGTCATTTAATCGAACCATTAGTTTAGATCCACGATCAAACACCTCGCCGGAGCTCTTGAGCTCCAGCAACCATCCTCGACCCCTCGAACGCCATTCCACACCAATAAACACCTCTTCCTGCTTGCAAGATAGATGTTGTCCCATTTGGTTTTATTTGCAGGTTGAGAAGGAGGCATCTGAGCCTCGATTCGGCCGGGGGAGGACACTCCAGTTTTGTCGGAAGCCATCGCGACCTCCTGGGACCCATCGTTGGTCTCCGGAGCACTTGAGGGCATCTGGAGACTCCCCAGAGGTGCAGGAGCACGAAGCTCCCATCAGCAGAGCTTGCAATGGTCGGAGGCGGGAGTGGGCTTGATTCCAAACTCGTCACCGGCGAGTTCATATACAGTTCTTCCTCCATCGCCCAGCACTGTTTGTTTGGCTCCTATTCTTCCAGGCCCTCCATCAACCTCGGATCTCGCAGCCTAGTGCCGTCAGATCTTCATTGACCTTTTAATCTTAGCCATGGGGTGCGAACCGTCATCACGTCATGTGGATCAGACACGTGGCATAAGTGAAATTCCATCCGCTATCCGATCTGCCCCCGACGTGGGTAATTTCGCATCATACCCTCGCTGGTTTTTGTATATAATATTTTAAACTTAATCATTCATCTGCAGTTATTAATTTTGTGTAATATTTGCATTCTTCCCCCTAGACTATTCGTATTTGCATTCCGACCCTTGCCAGCGAGGCGCACGTGCGCGAGCATGTGCGCTTGGCTATATTGCAGACAAGGGCCTCCCCTTTGTTATATTTTTATATAGTCCAGAAACTATTCTCTAATGTTGTATTATTTTGATAAAATTTCACTCAGACCCTCAGTTTTTTGATAATTGCATTTACATCCCTACTAGGTCACGTGCTGTGTACACGTGATTTTAGCAATTTTGCACGGATACCCCTAGCGTTTTGGGATTTAACATTTAATCCGTGAAATTTTTTATTTAGTTATAATTTTGTGGAAAAATTGCGTTGAGGATCCTGGAATTCTGCTTATTTACAAATCAACCCCTACTAGTAGTCTAGTTTCTCTTTCTTGTATCTATTTATTTCATGCATCTATAAATTTCAAAAAATCATTAAAAAAATAGGCATGCGTTCCTGTTGCATTGTGCTTCCACGCCATATTTTTATTTCACATTTTTGAAGCATTTTAATATTTACAAAAAATAAAAACAAGCATTTTCAGCCCTATTTGCATTTTAAAATTGCTAACAATTATAAAAACTTTTTGAAAAATTCCAAAAAAATTACATTTTATGTATTTTAGTGTATTTTATACCTAGGCCAAAAATCGTTAAAAAATATAAAAGGAAACTCCTAAAAATTATAAAACTCCAAAAATTTTCATAAAATATTTAAAATCCAGAAAAAAACATAAAAATAAAATTTATGTTTCTTAATTTTCTTTATTTATTATCTTTATTTTAAAATTAATTTGAGGAATTTTTATTCTGTTTGATATTTTTCATCCTCATTTTAGTTTTAGCCTTTCAATGTGTTCCCTTTTTCAATATTTTTGACCTTAAAAATACCAAAAAATAGAAAAAATATATAAAAATCACAAAAATATTATAAAAATATAAAAAGCTCAAATTTATTTTATTTACTGTATTTTGCTTCTTTTTTCCTATTTTTATAAACACTTTATTCCTCTCTTTTCTTACTTTGTATATATATTTTATTTTATAAATTAAAAGAAAAAAATATAAATATATAAATTATAAAAAGGAAATACAAAATCAGTAAATTAAAAATCAAAATATAAAATATAAAATTAAAAATAAAAAAATATAAAATTAAAACCCACAAAAAATATAGCATTTATAGACAAATCATCACAATCATATTTTTTAGCGTTATTGCCCCGTTCTACCTGTCTACTCCCTTTATTCGACCTCTACACATACTTGCACCTATACACACTTTTGTTGTAGAGTTATAATAAATTTTAACTCTGCACATTTACTTTCATTGCTTGATTTACTTGTTGTGGGTTAATTGTTGTTTGAATTTCGAATTTCGTGTGGTCGCCACTGCGACTGTGTCTCCGCCCTGTGTGAGACATATTTAGACCGCTCGATTTTTGGTTTCAACACATGGGACATCACCGTGCAGTTTTCTTCTACCTCCTCGTAGATGGCCCAAACTTGGTTCTCATCCTTGGCAATACAGGACCCTTCACATGAGGTGTTAACTAGCCCCTACATCTCTGGTGTCAGCTCACAAAAGAAGCTCTGAACTAAGTTGAGCTTTGATATCTCATGATGTGGACACCGGTTGATGAGCTCTCTAAAATGATCCCAAGCCTTGTGAAACTACTCGTTTGGGATCATGGTGAAGTTGTTGATCATAACTCTAGCTGTGTTGGTCTGGCCTAGTGGGTAGTACTTGTTCAAGTACTCAGTCTGGAGATGCTCCCAGGTGGTGCCATACCTCCTCAAATTCTTCAGCCAATAGGCTTCTTTGTCAACTAATGAGAACAGGAAGGTGATCATCTTGATCGTGTCCTCGTCCACGAATCCGTCGTGGACAGTAGTGCAAATCATCTCAAACTCTTGAGGTGGAGGTGCGGCTCCTCGGTGGCTAGCACATGGAACTTGGGCAGAAGCTAAAGGGTCTGGGGGAGATGCTCAAAATCACCTAGGATCTCTGGGAGCTGAATTTAACAGTGGGTGAGAGTAGCATCAGGGTTGTGCAATTGTCTCATCGTGCATGGTGGCCTCGGCTCTGATTGATCATCTGGACATCCATCTCCTCCTCCAGCTACTGGTATCTCTCCACCGGCTGGTCTCTGCGGCTCTCCTTTAGCGGCTCTCATCTTCGTAAGCACTCGTTGCACCTCTTTCATGAATGCTCTCTGGTCTCTAATCTGGCGCTACATCATCTCCAGGGAGGCTAAGAGTGTGTTGTTGATGGCAACTTGGTCAAGTAAGTATGCTGATCTCTACGGCTGCTCATCGATGCGTTCCTCACTGCTGGCCATCTATAGGGTCTCTACAAAGGCAAAAGGCACCGACTCAGGTGCCGTCAAATGAACGTATAACTGTGCTAGCCTCTATTCTGGTACCTCAGGATTGGAAGAAGGGTTGCCGAGGGGAACAGGGTGGTACCGAACTCAGGTTCAGAGAGCTGGTTAGGACTCTCTAAACTGCCCTAGATGAATAGAAGGGAGTGATCAGAAGCGGTGATGTCAAAGGCAGCCTAAGGGACATCCTTCCCATCATCTTTATGTAGGGATTTATGATGATGAGATCTGGAATGCAATCAGGATCAGAAATCAAGGCCCCAATTCACCTACTCAACACTAGAGCTGATGACCGTGAAAGATCAATCATTAATCTTGTCAATTTTATTTAGGTGATCAGTCAATCTGTCAGAGCGATTAAGCGAGTTGTTGGGAACTTGATGCTCCCAGGAGACTGGCCCAATCCCACAGTTAGTTTTTCCCCGCCAATATGGGTGCGGACCGTTTACAGGCTACTCGATCTTCCCAATCTGCTAAGGAAATCCAAGATCGATTGCCGGCTATCTGGTGAAATCCTCACTGAAGAACAACCAACCGCAAGACCAGTAGTCTGAAAGGAGTTCAGGTATGGCCCTAGCTAGTGTGCGGTCACTCTCTTGCTGCAGATAAATCTACTAATGAGGGGGTGACTCTCCCCAAAACAAAGATGTTTAGATGAGGTATATTTTAGGGTCAAGTGTGCATTAACAGTCCCAATTTTATTTATTTTCACTTTTTTAGGTATTTTTCAGATAAAAACAATGCCTAACGAATTTTTCGATTTCCTGAATTATTTTGAGTCCAAGAAAATAGGGGTAGGAAGTCAAAAAAGCCGATGCGTGATCAAACACTATGATGCATTGATGGCATGGATACTGACAGGTTAAGATGTGTAAATAATTATCATAATTGTCGTTGTTCTCACCACTCAAATCGGTTAACAAGAATAATTTGTTTTTAACCACTTAAGAAAAGATAAATCAATCAAAGCAAATGTAAGTGGTTTCACTATTCTATTTACCTGGTATAGCGACCAGGGTCGAACACAAGGAGCACGATTTTAAAACTAAGTATTCAAATTTCTAAAATGCAATTTCTGGTCATTTTTTTCAATTTTTTACTATTTTTATAATAAACACAAAGGATAAAAGTACACACACCACACTCTTTTTGTATTTTTAAGACTAGTGAAAATGTACAGAAAAAATCCAAGAAAAATCTTTTTTTTATATGTTTTAAAATAATTTGGTAATTTTTTTATATTTTTCTGATGTTTTTATGATTTTATAAAAAATCAAACAGTGAAAAATAAAGAAAACAGTGTGCATCCACAAGTATTTTGCAACTTAAAAATACTTTATGTGTCCAATACTCTCGGAAATTATTTTTAAGATAAACTGCAAATAAATATCTACAAACAAAGTCTGGAATCACAATTTTGGGATTTTTCTTTAATTTTCTACATATTTTTTAGATTTTTCATTTTTCATTTTTTTGTTTTTAAAAAGGATTAAAGCACAAAATTTTGATAAAAATTAAAAGATACCAAAATACATCTATAGTAATTTTTTGGAATTTTTGGGCAAGTTTTCAAAGTGTTGTGAATTTTCTCATTCCGGACAGGCAAAAAGTCACAGTTTTTTATTTTTTAAAAATATCAAATGACAACAAAATGCTATGAAAATTTTATAAAATGTAGAAGAACATAGCAGGGATATGCATAATTTTTTTGAAAATTTTTAGACTATGAAAAGCATTTATTCCATAAAAAAGAGAACGTAAATTTATTGTCTACAATATAGGGACTAAAAAGTAATTACGAAAAGTTTTTGCATCAGAAATTGATAAGAAATAAAATGCGGGGCTAATACTGAAATTTAACCTTTTTTATTAAAAAATCTTTTAGGGTTCTATTGCACTTCATTTATTTTCCAACAGGGCGATGGGGGTCATCGCCGTCCCTCTCTTCCGTCACACACCTCACGGCGTAGGCAGTGGCGGGAGGTCTTGGGTCTTGCAGGGCGAATGGTGATCTAAGGGCGCATTCATGCGCGAAGGATGCGAAGAACGGAGGGTGCAGGCAGTACGTGGAGTGGCCAGAGTGGAGGGGCGCAAGGGGCACGCACGTAGTCGGTGGCGGTCTGAGGCAGGAGGGAGGAGTCGGGGACGCAGGGTCACAGCCTACGGCTGGAGGCGTCGTCAGGCCTGGAGGGGGGAAGCGCACCTGCGAGGAGCCGCGCGTCGAGCGCAGCGGCGGAGCATCACGCGGTCGCGAAGTCGGAGGAGAAGGATAGCGCTGCGGGCCTAGGAGCGAGTGCAGCAGGGGAGGCTGCGGTGGCACGGTGGTGGCGGGCTTCCACGATGGAAGGAGGAGCGGGGGCGGCCGCCTAGCGCAACGGCGCTGCGTATGGGAACCTGACGCGGGCGGACCAGACGATATTTTTCTTCTTTTTTTTATTTTTTATTTTCTTAGATGTAAACATAAATAATAAAGAAAAGTTTTTTTTAATTATTTTTTTATGAAATAAAAAAGAAACAATAAAATTCTTCTTTTATTTTTTTATTATTTTAACGTGTAAAACAAAGATTAGAGATAAAAACAAATATTTTTTATCTTTCCTGCAAAAACAAATGTGAGATAAACATAGAGTGAAAAATGTGACCGGAGATGGAAGATTGTGTATGATAAAAATGTGAAACAAAGAGATTAAGAGGTGAGGTGAAAAATTCGATTTCGGGACAGAAATTTGATATGGAACTTTTTTAATATCTAAAGATTAATGAAATCGAGGTAAAAATTTAAAATACAATCTATCTAAGAGAAAAAGATAGGAAATAAAATGGATCTCACCTCGGGGTTCGAAAATGTCATGATGGTCTCGATGAGGGTCGACACGCTGTCACCAGACTGCTCGAAGGTTGGGCACCCTTCTTCGACAAGATCGGGCTCCTCTCCACCAAAGATTGATCAACGAATAACGAAGGAGGAGGAGCCCATTAAAAAGAGAAGAAAAATAAAAAAGGAAGGAATGCACAAAAGAAAAGGTTTTTATTAGTTAATTATAAAATAAATATTTAAATTAATTAAATAATTAACTATGAATGTCAGAATTAAATAAATAAAATAATTTCCAAAAATTAATTAGCCACCTTAATGGTGGCCATTAAAGGTATGGAATAAAATCCTATATACAAGGTAAGTTCTTTAAATCAAATAACGAAATTGTGTACTTGTATATATTAGCCACATTTTATAATTAAGTTAAATTATTAATTAATGTTAGATAATTAAATTTTTGGTAATTTTTATATAAGGAAATTAGTTGTATACTAATATTATGTACATATAATACAATATACATATGTACAAATAAGGAAATAATTTTTATATCTTTCTTAATTTTTTTATTTACATTTTTTAATGAAAATAATATTTACAATTATGTACATTAAAAATAAATATGAATAATTATTCAAATATGTAAGTGGTAAAACTACACAAAACACCCCAAAAAACCGACTTTTTAACCGTAACTCAACAAAATATGAAACCACTGCCATTTGAAAGATAATTTAATTTAGAGTATAATGGTGATTCAATTTGAGCTCGTAAGGAGCCGAAACTATTGTTTCAATTATCGCTTTGCAGCTTTTTCTGAGTGTAATTATTTACAATATGTACATTATTTTGCTTTGGATTTATTTTTATTATTTACAACAGAATTTAATTTACAATTTTTTTTCAAAAATAATTAATTTGAAGTCAATTTATGTACAAATAAAATAAGGTAAGGTTTGTACAAATATACTGGGAAAAGTATTTATAATTTTTTTTGGATTTTTGGATTAAAGACCCTATCTCCCCCTACTTTATTCCTGATCGATCAGGTCAAGTCTTGACCTTCTCTCGGGGTCTGGGTCAGTCTGCATTTATTGCATAAATTCATCCTTCATTTTTTTTCTTTTTCTTTTTTTTATTATTCTTTTATTTATGTACAAAAAGTGTTAAAAATGCAAATTTAACAAATGCTTGCAAAATGGTAAATTCATGGAATTAGTGGGTATTTACAGGTGTTCCACTACGGAAATAAGCTAAAATAAAAGAATAAAGGTGATGAATCGTGGATTCATCATTCCCCTATACTTTACCTTTGCTAGTCCCTTAGCAAACACTTATTTAGAAGATAAGTGAAAAAAAATAAAGAAAAGAAAAAGGAAAGAAATTAGAACAATGTTGACTTTTAAACTTATCTTCATAAAAATGTAGTATGGAGCTCTATCAGACCTTTGGATTATTAGTGTGTCGGAACCTTAATGGGAAATGGATTTAAAACCTAACTGCCTCTAAGTTCCACAAGACTCCTATTCAGATCTTCTCAACAGTCAGATCAGAACAAGTCTACATACGTAAATTCTTATGACTATGAATTCTTACTTGTACTGTGTAAGTGAAATATAGCTCCTCATCTCAAAAGTAGTAAAGAAACAACCTCTCTCAACAAGGTAACTCTAATCCCCCAATCTAGCAACTCTTTCCTCGAGGAGCGGGGATATTCCCTTCTAAGTTCAAGTACAACCAGCTCAAGAAGAGGGGATGGAGAAGAGAATGGACGGTAACCAGTGTAGTTACCTATCCTTGGATGCATGACCAGTGTAGCCATGTCACCCGCTGCAAGCTAACAAACATTTGACTTTGAAGCTCTTTTTCTTTTTTCTTTTTTTACTTGTATATACACTTCGGCAAGCATTTTACTTTTTTATCAGGCATGTCCACTTTTAGAGAATTTGCATTTTTTTCTTTTTTTGATAATATATACGAGGTGTAGCATGTACATAAGGAGTTTTTCTTCATGAGCCAGTAGACTATCCCTCTTTTAAAGCATTATTGCAACCCCACAACATCCTGTCTTTAGACCTCAACATCGCCAGACTAGGTTGAGACGCACTTTACTCCCTAGAGGAGGACGAGAGGTTCCGCCTAGATGTACTACCCTTGTATGCTACCCCAAACGAAAAGATTTCCCCCCCCCCCACAACCTCCATGAAGAGCTACGTGTAAAGTGAATTGTCCAAGGTAAGCCACGATCTGAAAGAATCATGCGTGTGTTGTTAAATATTCCGCTTAGACTTATCAAGATGACATGTGAACATAGTCTTATGGACTTAAAGAATTAAGTCACTAGGACCTGAAAAGTCTTAACTCCAATTCTTATAAGGTTCCTCTGAAATTAAGTGGATTAAGGTCCAACTGAGCTCTATTCTTCGAATTTATTCCATACTTAGTTTACATGTCAATATCATCCTGAGAAATGCACATGCAAATGCAAGAAAATATGTACAATGTAAAGACATGAAAACAAACTATTTTTGTGAAACAATTTTCAAATTTTGAACTTTTTATAGATTTTTGAAAAATGATGCACATGCGAAAAGAGTGTTTTTTATGCAAATAGTTAATAATATATACAAGTATAATTTTTTTTATTTTAAGGTTAGAGATGAGATACATATACTTACACGGGAGTGAGTCAATTATTACAAGAAGTAGGTGAACGGATTTACAACTTGAGTAAGTTATACAAGTATATACGTACAGTTGGAATTTTTATTATTTATTTGTTTTTTTTTGTGATACATATATTCCCCTAAATTTATTTGAAAATATATTTTCAAATAATTTTGGAAACTATGGTCCAAAATATTTTTTCCAAATAATTTTACAAACATTTACTAGCATTTGAAAAGTTTTTGCAAATATTTTTCAAACAGTATATATAGATTTTCAACATAATTTTTCAACCATTTTCAAAACATTTGCAAATAGTTACTACAAAATCAATTCATTTCACACAAAGAAACAAACCACAAAATTTTTACAAAGGTTGAAAAAAAATTTCAAACATTTTTCAAATAGTTTTTAAAAGATTTTTCAATTAGATTTTCAAACTACTTTCAAAATATTTTTTAAAATACTTTAACCTGATTTATTAATCAGTATATACAATAAGTATTTTGAGGAAATATCTGAATCTTTTATTAGTTAGTTGCTTTTAACAGTATTTATACGGTATTTTAGCCATATTAAAAATACGAAAGTACGAGTTATGGCTAAAGTATATATACAATATATACGACACCCCCCTATACTTAGCTCGAATTATGTCCTCATAATGATCAGAGAGCAGTAAAGGAAGACATAGCTCGTGCTAAGTATAGAAAAGTGAAAAGAATACTATACTATAATGATTAAAGAATATAATCAATAGAAGTCGGTGATCCTCCTATACTTAGGATCAAGTAATCATAAGTATAGAAGATTGTACACAAGGGGACTACCGAGTGATAGGATGTACAAAGTCTTCCTCCCCTATATTCAAGGTAAAATATCCCTAAGTATAGGCATCATAACAGAGGTAAAAAGAATCAAAAGAATAATCACAAGTCTGACACCCCCCTATACTTAGGGTAAAGTACACCCTAAGTATGGAATGATCATGAGATGGAGATGGGGTGTGAGACAAAAGAACGAAATCGATATGGACAGAATGATCTATACAGCTACATGTAGGACAATGTTGAGGTGCCTCTCAACAAGCGCTAGAGTTTACGCTCATAGCTAGGAGCAAATGCTAGGATAGCACAGTATCAAGGTTCACGACGACATCTGTGAGGCGAATACCGTACTGTTGTTGTTGTCTTGGTGGGAGAACAAGAACAGACTTAGGATGGTCAAAAGAGACACCCGAATATGCACTCAAGTGGGCGTCAGCTACCGGAAAAATACTCCAATAGCACAAAAGAATGCATCTGCTCAAGGTCTGAATGGAGTGGAAGGATGGAGCCGAAGAAAACGAACGTGGAGAAGGAAGGATCTATTAGGGAATCCTCCACGTCAATCACCGTCTCGAATAGATAAGGAAGATCAAGATCATGAGACTTACTAAAAAGGCTAATATCCGATGTATGGAATGTAGAGAAATTAGTAAAATCATCGAATACCTCAAAGATTAGGTCATCCTCACGAGGGTCGTCGAGGAGAGAAACCTTAAACTCAAGATTAGGAATATCAAAATACTAGGTCTCGTGATCCGACAAATCGGATGCACTCCCAGCAAGTGAAAGTGAGTACATAGGGTTTGTGACATCCTCCCGCATATAACTCTCAAGGAGTAATGCTGGATCATCAGGAAAATGGGGATCTATGCTGTCAAATATCAAGTCCTCCAAAAATGTATTGACCTCATAAAATGGGAAGACACAAGGCTCAAATATGGGACTATCAAGGTCTGTCAAATCAAAAATCGGTCCCTCATCAAGTTCTCTATGTTGAGATGAACCCAAATGTATCTCTGAATATGAGAAGATATCCTAAATAAAATACATTGAATCAACTGGACATGGACACTAAAATGACTCTAAGGATGGCTAAGATGTGGGCTCCTCCTCTTTTACTTGGGATACTAGCAAATCTAGATTCCACGAATCCTTGATGTGAAAGTGCGGTACTGGCTCAAATTCTGGTTGTAAATACAATGGGTACTCGACCAATGTTCGATTCTCGAAACCCGCAGTGGTAGTCAACACATCCATCAAATGAGAAGTAGTAGCATCCATATCCTCTGATTGGTGTGTGCTGTCAAAATCAGCATGATGTGTTCCACACTCAAGAGGTGTCATATCTCCCTCGTGTGATGTCCTGAATAAATCATCTTGTGAATATGGAATTTCTGAAAGTGTATCCAATATGGTCTCAAATAAATCCAGGTCGGGACAGTGGTGTGAACCACCATACGAGGTACTAACTAATGAAATCTGATCGGCGGTCCTCCCCTCATGGCGATGTGGATAAGGTCAGTCATCGAGAATCAATGATATGGAAATCACCTCAATAGATCACGTAACCTCAACCATGAATCTATTAGTGGCTCCTGGGGGTGAACTGAAAAATCACGAATACAAGACCACATCATCTCTGCGCTACGCTGGGGGCAAAAATACTACAAAAACAATGATCGTAAATCTCCCCATGTAGCAATTTTCTTTTCAGTCATCTATGCCAACTCTTTGTTCTAGTCTGAAGTGTAAATGGGAAGGTAATCAGCATCATGTCCTCAGAAGTGATATCAGAATATGATCATGATCCACAAATATACTCAAAATCATTGATATGCAAATAAGGTTCCTCATGCACTTCCCCTAAAAACTTTGACAGTAGATCAATGAACTCTAAATCTAGAATGAAGGGACTCAATGTAGACCCTGACTGAGCTCCTAAGTGTGGTTGCTCGTCTCCTAAATAATGTCCAATCATCCCAGAATCATGAGCGTCAAAAACTCGCAACTGCTTCATATGATCTCCTATGGGATGCACTCTTATCTCAGCAAGGTGATCGCCTGGGTTTCATATTTGGTCAATCTGGTCTCCTCGAGCGGCACTCACAGCATGTCCTGAATAGGATAATGGGTTGGGAGAAGATGGAAAATCGGACGGAGTTACGACCTCCCAAGAGAGTGGGCGGGAATGATGGACATGAAATGAAGAAGCCGCATAATCCGGCTAGAATGGAGTATAGCCCATCATGAAGTGAGGAAAGAAGGATGATGAAGGGAGGGAAGGTGGGATAGAAATAGAGTGAAATGAAGGGATGGAGGGTGGGATAGAGGAGAGAGATAGGAGGTAGAAGGTAACTTCTAATGATGTAGAGAAGATGAACGTAACTAACTCACACCAAAGACAACAAAACACAAAGCAAACCCCCCCCCCCCATTCACTAACTCAGCACAAATCTGACTGTGAGAGTTCGGTCTTTATCTTTTCAATTTTAAGAGTTAGGTGATCAACAAAAGTTGTACAAACACTTAGGAGGTTTTAATAGGATTTGGGCACTACTCCTTAGTGTGTACGCGAGCAATTAAAAACGTAAACAATGAGGGGATTGTTCTCCCTATATAATGGTATGAATTAATTACGTTTGATTTTAAGGGTCAAGTTAAATTAGCAGTACCAATTTTTTATTTTTGATTTTTTAATTTTTTTGGAAATTTTTAATAAAATGTCTAACGGGATTTCTCATTTCCTTTATTCCTATACCCACAAAATAGAGGGGGGAAACGAGAAAGACAATGCACGAGAAAATATGGATGCAAATGCTAGAGATAGAGGTGCATACCTGACTCCAATACTCTACATGCAATATGATCCACACAGAAAAATTAAACTAATCTAAATGAATGCAATGCGAGAACCGTCCTAAACAAAAACTTCTATTATCATGGAGCACAGATTGATTTGTCTAAGTCCAAGCGAGTTCTATAGGAACAGATATTCTATTAGGGGCTTTGGACTTAATGCTACCTGGCTCAATCAAATAGAAACCTATATCTAGGGGCTCAAGCACAAAAATTCCATGTGACACAAAATAAAAAAATAAAAGCAAAAAACAAAACACGAAAAACGGTGATGAGGTCCCCCAAGTGCACCGGTACTTGGCGAAACAGACCCCGAGAAATGTCCAAGTCCACAGTTCTAAATTATTACAATTATTCACAAAAATTCTTTAAATAAAATAACAGTCTTCTACTCCTCTGCTCCTCTTCTTGTGTTGGTCCCTCCAAAGATTCCAAGTCGTATCCATGGTTGTTCCTCACGGAAAAAGAGAAACAAGATATGGTCAGATGACAATCATAATAAATAGAGATAAAAAAATGAAACTGAAAAATGACTACAAAGCCGTGCTCCCCGGCAACGACAACATTCTGATGACATGCTTGACAACTCGGGTTAAGTATGAAATAAACAAGGGTCGTTGTGACCCGAATCACCAAGCGTTGTCAACGGAAAAAATTTTATTTTTAACCACTTTAGAACAGATAAATCAATCAAAGCAAATGTAAGCGGTTTCGCTATTCTATTTACCTGGTATAGCGACCATGGTCGAACACAAGGAGCATGATTTAAAAACTAAGTAGTCAAATTTCTAAAATGCAAATTTTAGTGGTTTTTATTCAATTTTTTTATTATTTTTAAAATAAGCACAAAGGAGAAAAACACACACCACGCTCTTTTTGTATTTTTCAGACTAGTAAAAAATGTACAGAAAAGTCTAGAGAAGATCTTTTTTTTTGTTTTTATATGTTTGAAGTAATTTTTTTAGATTTTTCTGATGTTTTTGTGATTTTTTATAAAAATCAAACAGTGAAAAATAAAGAAAACAGTGCACAGCCACAAGTATTTTGCAACTTAAAAATACTTTATGTACCCAATACTCTCAAAAATTATTTTTAAGATAAACTGCAAATAAGTATCTACAAACAAAGATTGGAATCACAATTTTGGGGTTTTTCTTTAATTTTCTATAAATTTTTTAGATTTTTCATTTTTTGCAAATTTTTTTAGGTTTTTATAAATGATTAAAGCACAAAAATTGGACAGAAATTAAAAGATACCAAAATACACCTATAATAATTTTTTAGAATTTTTGGGCAAGTTTTCAATTTTTTGTGAATTTTCTAATTCCAGACAGGCAAGAAGTCACAATTTTGTATTTTTTAATAATATCAAATGATAACAAAATGTTATGAAAATTTTAAACAATGTACAAGAATATAACAGGGACGTGCACAATTTTTTTGAAAAATTTTAGACCATGAAAATCATTTATTCCATAAAAAAAGAATGTAAATTTACTGTCTACAATGCAGGGACTAAAAAGTAATTATGAAAAGTTTTTGCATCAGAAATTGACAAGAAATAAATGGGGGGCTAATAATGCCATTTACTTGATTTTTTATTGAAAAATCTTTTAGGGTTCTGTTGCACTTCGTTTCTTCTCCAACAAGGCGATGGGGGTCGTCCCCACCACTATATTCCGCCACATGCCTCATGCCACAGGCGACGGCTAGAGGTCTTGGGTCTCACAGGAGAGATGGTGATTTGAGGGCACGGTCATGCGTGTAGGATGCGAAGAACGGAGGGTGCGGGCAGGCAGTCGGGAAGTGGCGATCTGAGGGTGCGTCGCCACTGGGCGGAGCGCGGAGTGGCCGGAGTGGAGGGGCGCAGGGGGCACATGTGTAGTCGGTGGTAGTCTACCACATGCGAGTGGAGTCAGGGACGCAGGGCCGCGGCCTGCGGCGGGAGACATTGCTGGGCCTGGAGGGGGGAAGTGCGCTTGCGAGGAGCCGCACGTCGAGCAAAACAGCGGAGCATCGCGCAGTGGCGAAGTCAGAGGAGAAGGATAGAGTTGCGGTCCTGGGAGCGAGCGCAACAGGGGAGGCCGTGGTGGCGCGAGTGGTGGCGGGCCACCGCTATGGAAGGAGGAGCTGGCGACAGCTTGGCGCGGCGGCTTGCGTGGGGGAACCTGAGGCGGGCATACCTGGCTATATTTTTCTTCTAATTTTTGTTTTTTTATTTTCTTAGATGTAAACAGAAATAATAAAGAAAAGTTTTTTTAATTATTTTTTTATGAAACAAAACCTAAGTAATAATTTTTTTCTTTTTTTATTATTTCTACCTGCAAAACAAAGATTGAGATAAAAGCAAATATTTTTTTATCTTTCCTACAAAAACAAATGTAAGATAAACATGAAAAACAATTATATGTTCTTTTTTTAATTTATACATAAAATAGGAGGAGTGAATGATATGGATCTTGCGCAGAGCGGAAGATAGATTCGTGTCTCCGGTAACTGTGCGTGACCGGAGATGGAAGATTGTGTAAGATAGAAATGTGAAATAGAGAGATTAAGAGGTGAGGTGAAACATTCGATATTGGGATGGAAATGTGATATGGAATTTTTTATTTTTAATATCTAAAGATTAATGAAATCGAGGTAAAAATATAAACTACGATCTATCTAAGAGAAAAAGATAGGAAATGGATCTCACCTCGGTGTTCGGAAATGCCGTGATGGCCTCGACGAGGGCCGACGTGCTGTCACCAAATGGCTCGGAGGCTGGGCACCCTTCTTCGACAAGATCGCTCTCGAAGATCGGGCTCCTCTCCACCAAAGATTGATCAACAAATAACGAAGGAGGAGCCCATTAAAAAGAGAAGAAAAATAAAAAAGGAAGGAATGTATAAAAGAAGAAGGTTTTTATTGTTTTATTAATTAATTAATTAATTAATTAATTAATTATGTACGAATTTCGAAATTAGAAAATTAAATAAATTAAATAATTTCCAAAAATTAACTAGCCACCTTAATGGTGGCCATTAAATGTATGGAATAAAATCCTCTATACATGGTAAGTTCTTTCAACCAAATAAATCAAATAAATAAAATAATTAAACACAAATTTCGTAATTAAATTAAATTAATTAATTAATGTTAGATAATTATTTTTTTTGGTAATTTATATATAAGGAAATTAGTTGTATACAAATATTATGTACATATAATACAATATACACATGTACAAATAAGGAAATAATTTTTATATCTTTTTTAAAAAAATATTTACATTTTTTAATGAAAATAATATTTACAAATATGTACATTAAAAATAAATATGAATAATTATACAATATGTAAGTGGTGAAAATGCACAAAACAACCTAAAAAACTGACTTTTTTTAACCGTAACTCCAAAAAATTATGAAACCATAGCCATTTGAAAGATAATTTAATGTAGAGTATAATGGAAGTGATTTTGATTCAATTTGAGCTCGTATAGTGCCAGAATTGTTGTTTCAATGATCACTTTTCGGCTTTTTTAGTGTAACTTTTTGCAATATGTACATTATTTTGCTTTGCAATTATTTTATTATTTACCACATAAATTTTATTTACAACTTTTTTTTCAAAAATAATCAATTTGAAGTCAATTTATGTACAAATAAAATAAGGTAAGGTTTGTACAAATATACAGGAAAAAGTATTTACAAAATATTTTTTTGGATTTTTGGATTAAAGACCCTATCTCCCCCTACTTTATTCCTGGTCGATCAGGTCAAGCCTTGACCTTCTCTCGGGGTTCAGGTCAGTCTGCATTTATGGCATAAATTTATCCTTCATTTTCTTTTCTATTTATTCTTTTTATTTATGTACAAAAAGTGTTAAAATGCATATTTAACAAATGCATGCAAAATGGTAAATTCATGGAATAAGTGGGTATTTACAGGTGTTTGACTATGGAAATAAAGCTAAAATAAAAGAAAAGACGATGAATTGTGGATTCGTCATGCATGCAGAGATATAAATGCGTACCTGACTCCAGCACTCTACGTACAGGGTGATCCGCGCATAAATTAAAGAAAGAAAGTAAACTAACTAATTGATGTACGAAGAAATCAGCCTTAGACGAGCAACTTCTATTGATAGTGAAGAACCGATAGCTAACTAATCAGAGAGAGGGGCATGAGTTCGGTCTCAATTATCGATCGGTGTCCGCCACAACGGATCTTGCACGCGTTGTATATGACCTCTAGCGGCTCGTGGCCTCTCAAACGATTAAGTTAACTTTAATTATTTATTATTTGCTAGTTTCAATTACATTCTATAGGAACAGAATGAGCAATGAGGTGTGGGGTCTTTGTTAATTACGTCACAATCAATAAAAGTCCTAAATATAGGGGCTAAATCCTCGTGAATCAAAAGAAAATAAAAGGCGATAAAAACAAAATCGTGAAAAACCCGATAAGGTCCCCCGAGTACACATGTACTCGGTGAAACAGACTCCGATGAGTCTAAGTGTCCACGAGTGTCCAAGTCCAAATATTACAACTATAATAGTTTCTGTAGAAAATGAAACTACTCTATCTACTATAACTATCTTCTCGTGCACTCATGCTCCTCCTCATAGGCGGGTACTCCAACAGAAAGCTGAAGCATCCTCGGGTGGTTCCTCGCACAAAAGCAAAGTAGGAATGTGTCAGAAAACAATTATATTAAATAGAGACAAAAATATGAAAAATAATTACTAAGTCATGCTCCTCGGCAACGGCGCCATTCTGACGACATAAAAATCGAGATCGATTGAGGTGGAAAATAAGCAATGTCGTTGTCTTTAGTCAATCAAATTGGTCAATCAAGAACAATAAACCACTCAAAAATAAGATCAAACAATCACAAAATATGTAAGCAGTTTCGCTATTTATTTTACATGGTATACTACCAGGGTCGAACACAAGGAGCACGAGAAAAACCTATAAAGTAGTCAAATCTCAGGAGAATAACATATTTTTTGCGGTTTTTAATTTTGCAAAATTCTTTCGGTTTTCAATATAGAAACAAAATCAACAAATAAGAAAACAAGACAACACCCCCAGTCTTTTTGTATTTTTAATCTCATAAAATTAATATAAAAATATTTTGGGTTTTTGAGGTTTAAAGTATTTTTGGTAATTTTCTGGGGTTTTGCAAAGATTTTTATGAATATCTAAAAATCAAACAGTGACTAAAAATGTAAATAATGCATAGCCAAGATTAAATTGTAATTTAAATATAACTAAAATGCCTTAAAATCTAGGGACAATAATTTTATAAGAAAATACAAATAAAAATCTACAAACAGGAAGTGAAATGGATTTTTTTGTTTTTTTCTTGAATTTGTATAATTTTATACGATTTTAGGTTTTTGATATTTTAGGGATTTTATAAAGAATTTTCAAACAAAATTGCTACCATAGATAAAACACACAAAACACACCAACGGGATTTTTTTATATAATTTTTGAGACAATTTTCGAATTTTTATGGTATTTTTAATGATAAACAGGATAATTTTTTGTGGTTTTTTATTTTTCAGTAATAATAAATGCACATAAATTAATCCAAAAAATCATACTAAATCTTACATACCAACCGAATTTAAAGGTAATTTTTAGGTGATTTTTCGAATTAAAATGTTATTTTTCAGTTTGAAATAGAAGATGTAATTAGGTATAGTGTACAAGGACCTATGTATAATTAAAATAAAGTTCGGGGTCAAATAATAACACAATTAACAAGTATAGGTCCTAAGTTGCAAAAAGTCCAAGCAAGCACACGCGCAACACTTGAACTAGGCTCACATGGGTATAAGTGTAAATGTCACAAACTCATCATTCAATTCATAACATATCAGAAGTACACGGCATACAGTGCAAATAACCGAAAAAGTCATGTAAGGCAGCACGTGCTACACACAGAGAGTGACTAGAATGCAAATAGATAAAAACACAAGGGCTGAGTTGTAAAATGTCTCAACTATAACTTTTTTTACTATACTAACCTAAATGCGGAAATAAACGAGGCTAAAAGAGAAAATATACCATTTGCAGGCACGTGTGAGGCCGTGGGAACACTTGGCAGGCTCAGGTGGAGGTGCTGGCATACGGGCCAGATCAACACGCTCTTGCAGATCTAACGGTCAGAGAATGCTGGCTACGTGTGTGGCAGATGCTCCAGAGGGTGTGATCCAACGACGGAAAGGTTATTGTTGTTTGATGGACGTGATGGAAAATGGTAGAGGTGCGGGCATCCAATGGCTAACGGAGCGTTTGGAAGAACACCCCCTCGGGAGACCTTCAATCGTCTAATGGAGGTGATCCACTGCTCCGATGAGGTCACGAAAGGGTCGTGTAGTGTTGCTGAGGTGCTCTACTTCTGATGAACGGCTCTGATGGAGGTGATAACGGTCGGATGGTGACGGTGGTGAAGCTCCCCCCTAGAGCTTCTCCTCCTTGGCAGAGAGCTCCAAATGATCCCAAGCATGCGTGCAGACCTACAAGGGGAAGAGAGGGCTCGGGGCTACGCTCCGACCCTGGTTATTGCTTCAAAGGATAAGGGAAGCAGCCTGCGATGGTTGTCAACCTCCAGAAAAGGCGTGAGAAGGAGGTCTGAGCCTAATCATGACCCGATGGTCGAATATCAGGATGGTTGGGTTGCGTGAGAGGGTGCAGAGTGAGATGTAGCGTAGATCGGAGAGGGTAGATGTAGGGAACGGGGCTCCGCTCAGTTGCTCCTGGAGCAAGTGAACAACGGCGGAGATGAATGAAAGATGAGACAAAATGCGAAATGCAAAGGAAATGAGCGATACCTGAAGCTACTGGTGTGCTTAGCAAGGTCAGGCGAAGGTGGACATTAGGGTAATGTCCTCAACCATGTTGCGGCGACGGGGAGGCTACTCGCAGCAGAGTTCCATCCACGAAAGCTTGAGTTGCATCGCTGCCTGCCCAAATCGAGCTCCAAGGGTGCTCCAGATAGCTGTCACTCAGCTGGAGGTCGCTTAAGTGTCGCAAATGGGGGCGAGGAACGAGCTGCTGCACCAGGAGGCAGAAGAGAAGATTTATAGGCAAACTCAGGGTTCCCAAAAGATCGACATGGAGCACGAAAACCCTAAAGGGATCCGGATGATGCAAGGGATCCATGAGAATCTCGGTTATACGAGGAATCTCAGGTCTGGATCTCTAGGCATGATGAGCTCGGAATGGGGCGGGAAAAATCAGAGAAGGAGCTCTGGTGAGGAGGCTTCGACCCGACCCGAGCTAAGAGGGGTGTTGACTGTAGTCAACAAAACTCCTGGACCAATCATAAAATGAGAATGTACAAAATAATTGAAAATTCAATAAAAAATAGCAAAATGATTTTAAAAATAAAAACTGTATAAAATAAAAAATGTTTATTATTTTTCAAATTATTTTTATTTTTACACAAAATACCCTTATATATTATATAGTATTATATATAGGTATAATACACCTATGTATAAAGTACAAGTATTTTTTATTTTATTATTTTTACATAAAATACCTTTATTTTGTATTTTATTTCATTTAACACATGATTTTAGGAGCATGAATTTTTTATTTTATTTTTATAAATTAATTAAGGGTACATAATAAACAGTGAATGAAATATATACAGGTGTATTTTGTGCAATGAATTGAGGATTTTATTTTTATTTTATTTTTTCTGAATTTTATTTTATTTTTATAATATTTCTAGGATTATATACAAGGATGTAAAAGAATAAATTTCATTTTATTTTGTCAAAAATAATTATATAAATAATGTGTACAAATATGGGTAGTATATACAATACATAGTGAGCCCTATCTATCTCTACTTATTTTATTTTGCGATCAGGTCAAGGCCTGACTTCTCTGGGTTCGGAATCACTGTGTATTTATTCTAAATACATCATTCCTTTTTCTTTACTTTATTCTTTTATTTTGAACAAAACATGCTAATTATGCAATATTAACAAAAAAAATGCATATTGCTAAGTTATGTGCTTACAGGTATTCACATGTTGTTTTGCCAAGAAAAAGAGCTAAAATAAAAGAATAAAGAGTGAGAATCAGGGATTCATCATGGAGTTCATGCTCAATTGGACCTATTGAAAACAATCGAAATGTAAGCCTAATAGTCAAGTAGTAATCCCCCTAAACTTGTAACACACTCTCATAAATTTTTTATTATGAGATTTGTGACTATGTTTGAGATGTTAATAAGGGTTTTTATCAGTTGTACCCCTTTAAGATATTGCAATATCAATAATGTCTCTCCTTTTTTTGGAATATCAGTTGTGTCCCCAACTTCTTGTCGTTCTATTATTTGTGCCCCTAATATTAGTTGTCGTCCATCCCCAACGCAAACAATCGTTTAACTTTGGGGATACAAGGAGAATAAAATTTACAAAAGGGATTGCAATGAACCCCCTTACCTTCCCCTCTGCTCCTCCTCCTCCTCCCCCCCTAACCCTCCCCTTGCTCACCCCCTCCCCACTCGTGCCTCTCTCCTCATCCTCCACCGACTGCTCCTCCTTAACACCTCCGCCTGTTGCTCCTCCCTCCGCCCCTCCTCCTCCTCCGTGAGTTGCTCCTTCCTAACCTCCTACGTCCATTGCTCCTCCCCAGCCTCCTTCGCCCGCTACTCCCTCCCCCAAACACCCTCCTCCTCCGTCACCGGTTGCTCCTCCCCCACTCCCCTCCTCCGCCCACTACTCCTCCCGTGCGCCCTCCTCCTCTGCCCCGCTCCTCCTCCCCCATGCCCTCCCCATCCACCCATTGCGCCTCCCCTACATTCCCATCCTCCTCCGCTCACAACTCCTCCCCAACCTTCTCCGCCTGACCTCCACAAGTGCTGGAGGATAGTACCCACACCCGATGCTTTGAAGAGCTGCTAAAATGGACGAAGGCTGAGGTGTCATTGGGAATACATGCTGGGAATGATTGCCACTTGTTCTATTGCTATGTGATTACAATTAATGGATATCGGTGAGCCTAACGCTGAACAAGAGAGAGAGAGAGAGATGTTGTAATGGTATGACCCTATATCTGCTCAAGAGGAGAATGTGCAGGGGTTGCCGATGTGGTGGACAGATCTCATTTCTTCGAGGTGTTGTAGCTTTAGATCGATATCTCTGGAGGGCTAGGGGTTCGATGGGACTCAAGATGCTGCGATGAAGATGCTTTGCTTGAGACCTGGAGGTGCGTTGGTGAGGGGGCACCGGAGGGGAGGGAACACTACACAAAAACTGATTTGGACGACGGGTTTGTGGAGACAGAAATCTGTAATGACGGACATAAATCTGTAATGATGAAAATAGTTGCGCTACAATATGCATTATCCCACCACAATCGTCACAGTCCCTTTGAAAAGGAAAATTTAAGCATTAGCATTAGATAATGAGAAGATTGCATTATATTACCTATTTTTAGTATAGAAGGTTGCATTTATGAATACTATTTGGATCCCCAGAATTAGGGTGAGAGAAATTCTCCCGTAAATTAGCAATTTAATACGTTGTGTTTTTTATAGTTACGGGAAGATTAGGGAGACCAAATTACGTATGAGACCAGGAATTATATATAGTAAGTAAATTGGTTGGGACTATTTCTCATTTTTGCACTTTTTAGAAATTAATTGAAGGTACATGTGTAGGAAGGTTGAGGAGCAGATGGTGAGCGCATCTCTACGTCCATGCAAAATAAAAGCCCATTGTGGACCTCCCGTTGTAAAATAAAACCCTTTAAAAGAGATCAGCCATCACTTTCCCCTTCTCCACTCGCATATTTTTTGAGAAAACCCTATCCTATCAAAAAAAAACTATTCCACAATGGATGTGGGCGATGGCGGAGGCCGAGCGGAGCTGAGGCAGAGTCGGAGGCGGAGGTCGAGTTGGAGGCCAAAGGAAACTTGCAAGGTGCCGATGATCAAATGGCCTCCTGGGTTATGGTGATCGACGACCGACATGTCACGAAGGCGATCGGTTGTTGACAACCGAGGTAGAGACGAAAGAAAGCTGGCAAGGTGGAGGCATAGGTGACTATGATCAATGTTGGCAAGCATATGGCGATAGGCGCTGGTCTGTACGTGGTGGCAAATGTGAAGAGCATAGGTTGGTGGTGGAGGATGATGATCGGCACATTAGGGACGAAGGGCAGAACATGGGGGCGCTGGGCGATGGATGGAATACACAGATCGTGAGTCGTGAGAGAGGGGAAAGATAGAGAGTAAAGGCGGAGTAAGAGGGTGATAATCGTTGGGATGGTGATGATTGGGAAAAGTCACATGCTATGCGTGGTGGTTGGTACCATAGGTCAACGGATGCTGGTAGAGGTGATCATCAATGGATGTTTGATGAATCCATGATTCATCTCCTTTATTCTTTATATTTTAGCTTCATTTCTGTAGTCAAACACCTGTAAATACCCATTAATTACATGAATTTTACCATTTTGCATGCATTTGTTAAATATGCATTTTTAACACTTTTTGTACATAAATAAAAGAATAAAGAAGAAAAGAAAATAAAGGATGAATTTATGTAGTAAATGCAGACTAACCTGGAACCCCCGAGAGAAGGTCAAGACTTGACCTGATCGACCATGAATAAAGTAGGGGGAGATAAGGTCTACAATTCAAAAATCCAAAAATATTTTGTAAATATTTTTCCTGTAAATTCGTATAAAACTTGTACTATTTATTTTTACATAAATTGACTTCAAATTAATTATTTTCTAAAACAAAAGTTGTAAATAAAATTGTGTTGTAAATAGTAAAAATAATTGCAAAATAATATATTGTATATATTGCAAAAATCACACTTAGAAAAAGCCACAAAACGATAATTGAAACACCAATTCTGGCTCCATACGAGCTCAAATTGAATCAAAATTACCTCCATTATACTCTAAATTAAATTATCTTTCAAATGGATTGTGGTTTGATATGTTTTGGAGTTACGGTTAAAAAGTCGGTTTCTGTGTATTTTGTGCAGTTTCACGACTTACATTTTTTGTATAATTATTCATATTTATTTTTAATGTACATAATTGTAAATATTATTTTCATTAGAAAATGAAAATTAAAAAAATTAAAAAAAGAATATAAAAAGCATTTCCTTATTGGTACATATGTATATTGTATTATATATACATAATATTTGTATACAACTAATTTCCTTATATAAAAATTACAGAAAAAATTCAATATCTAACATTTTAATTTAATACGAATTTTGTATTTATATTTAATTATTTATTCATTTATTTGATTTAAAAATATGCCTTTTATATAAGATATTATTCCATACATTAAATAGCCACCATTAAGGTGGCTAATTAATTTTTAATCATCTATTTATTTATTTAATTTATTTAATCCAAAATTCGTAATTAATTATTTAATTATTTTATTAGATCTCCCAATAAACACCTTCTCTTCTTGTACATTATTTCCTTGTTTGATTTTTTCTTTTTTCAATGGGCTCTTCCTCCTTCTTTCATTCTTTGATTAATCTTTGGTGGAGAGGAGCCCGATATCCGAGAGTTGTCTTGTTGAAGAAGGATGCCCAGCCTCTGAGCCGCTGGTGACAGCGCATCGGCCCTCATCGAGGCCATCACGTCATTTCCGATCCCAAGGTGAGATCTACTTTCTATTCACGTTATTTTTCCTAGGAAAATTATAGATTTAATTTTTGCGCCCCATTTGATTAGTTTTTATATTTAAAAATCATAAAAAAACACTTTTTCCATCACTCACTTATCAATCTGACACCGAAGTTTTCACCTCATCTCGTGACCTCATCATTTTCACTTTCTATCTCGTGCAACCCATCACACACCGAGCACGCATAGTGGTCGATCCCTGATCTATCTCTCACTACGCCAAGATCTGATCATTTCACAAATTCCATTTTGTTTATAAATAAATTAAAGAAATAAAAAAATAAAAAAAAACATATCATTGTTTTTCCTTTTTATCTCTAACCATTGTTTTGCAGGAGAATTAAAAAAAAATAAAATATAAAAAACAAACATAAGAAATTCTTTTTTATCTCTATTCACTTTTTTCATTTCAAAAAAAATAAAAAAGAATATTTGTCTTATTTCCACTTTTCCGTTTACACTTTAAAAAATAAAAAAATCCAACAGGCGCGGGGTCATCACCCACCGCCTGGGCCACCCTGCCGCCTCCCCGCAGGAATCTTCTGTCGCACGAGGTGGCGCCTCGCCCACTCCTGGACCTGTTGCCAGACCACCTCCTTCGAGCCAGGCGCCTCTGGCCGCCGACCATCATCTCCAGCCACCTGTCGCTGCAGCTCAACCTCACCGCCAATCTCGTCCTGGGAAGGAGGTCCATCTCCCACCACCACGCCTCCATCTGCGGCCAGCACCACCCCCGCCTGTCGCCGCAACAAGTCCTATGCCAGGAGCTTAGAACGCCACCTCCTCTTAATCGCCATGCAAGGAGCACCTCACCGCCTGGGAGTATCGGTCGTCCACCTCGCCATCTCCGATCCACCGCCGGGCACGACCACAGCCTTCGCTGCCTGACTTGGGGGAAAAAAGAGGAGTAGGGGTGGTGCAGCCTCCTCCTCTTCTATGTTGAGAATAATGTGCAAGACGAAGCCTTAAAAAATAAAATTTTTTGGTAGAAGTGCGTTTCAGCTCTTGAAGTTTTAAAAAATTACAAAATGGTCCCTGCTAGAGCCACTCACACGTAACGCACGCCCTCTTCATATGTTAAATTGCATTTGTTTTCCCGCTCTTATTTATTATTATATCTTAAAGAAAAATAATAAGTATTTACATTTAGCCCCCCGGTGTCCAGACTATTTATCTTGCATGATATTTTTATTGAAATAAATGCTTTGATTGCTCTATAAATTCTGAAAAAAAAAAATTATGCTCCTGCTATATTATTTGTCATTGTATAAATTTTTCATGATTTTTTGTTGACGTTTGATATATTTAAAAGTTCAAAAACCGAGTCATTTTGCTTGCCCAAAATTAGAAAAATTATAAAATTCGAAAATTTGCCTAAAAAATTCCAAAACAATGGTAGTGTATTTTAGTGTCTTTTAATTTCTTTCCAATTTTCTTACTTTACTTTTTATAAAACTCCAAAAAATTACAAAAAAAAAGAAAAATGTTAAAAAAACTATAGAAAATAAAAGAAAAATCTAAAAAATCTCATCTAGGTCTCTGTTTGTAGACATTTATCTTTAAGTTTATATTAAAAATAATTTCCAGGAGTATTGGATAATTAAAGTATTTTTAACTTACAAAATACTCTTGGTTGTGCATTGTTTTCCTTGTTTTTTCACTGTTTGATTTTTAGAAATCACAAAAACATTAGAAACATCTAAAAAAATTAATCAAAAACATTTTAAAGCATATAAAACACAAAAATATTTTCTCCATAATTTTCTTTGATTTTTTTTGGTTATTCCTAAAAATACAAAAAAAGTGTGATGTGTGTGTTTTATCATTTGTGCTTGTTTTGAAAAAATAAAAAAAATTCAAAAACCACTAAAAATTAATTTCGAAAATTGACTACATAGTTTTTAAATCGTGCTCCTTGTATTCGACCATGGTCACTATACCAGGTAAATAGAATAGCAAAACTGCTTACATTTGCTTTGATTGATTTATCTTTTATTAAGTGGTTAAAAACATTTTTTTCCGTTGACAACGCTTGGTGATTCGGGTCACAACGACCTTGTTTATTTTATACTTAACCTGAGTTGTCAGGCGTCTCATCAGAATGGCATCGTTGTCGCGGAGCACAGCTTTGTAGCCATTTTTCATTTTTGCTCAATTTTGTCTCTAAATATTATAATTGTTTTCTGACCATCTCTTATTGGATTTTTGTGCAAGGAACTGCTTGGAGGACGACTTGGAGTGTCCTTGGATTCTTCTTGGAGGACCCGCACAGGAAGAAGAGTAGGGACGAGAAGAAATCATTTATTTTACTTTAGAGAACATTTCTGAGATTGTTGTAATTATTTAGACCTAGACAATTGTGGACTTGGATTGTATTCGGGGTCTGATTCGCCAAGTGCCGGTGCACTTGGGGGACGTCACCACTGTTTTTCGCATTTTTGATTTCATCGCCATAACTCGCTATTTGATTCTCGCGGTTTTAGCCCCTAGACGTAGGATTTTTTGTTGATTGTGACGTAAATAGCTAAGGCCCAACATCTAATAGATTATCTGTTCCTATAAAATGTAATTGGACCTTGCTAAAAATTAAAATTGAAAAAGTTAACTTAATCATTTGAGAGGCCATGTGCCGCTAGAGGTCGTATACAGCGTGTGTAGGATTCGTTGTGGCGGACACCGATTGACATCTAAGACCGGACACAGGCCTTTCTCTCTGATTAGTTAAATATTTGTTCTTTACGATCAGTAGAAGCTGCTTGTCTAAGGTCGATTTCCTCGTGCATCATATAGTTACATACTTTTTTATTTAATTTATGCGCGGATCATACTGCATGTGAAGTGCTGGAGTGAGGTACGCATTTCTATCTCTACATGCATCATTGTGTTTGACCGCGCATCAGCTTTTTCGACTTCCACCCCCTGTTTTTTCTATTCAAAATAATCAAAGGAAATCAAAATATTCATTAGACATTGTTTGTTTTTTAAAAAAAATAAGTAAAAAAAATAAAATCTGGGACTGCTAATGCAAACCTGACCCTAAAACGTATCTCATTTAAAAATATTTTTTTAGGGAGAGTCACCCCTCATTGTTTGGTTTGCTTGAGCAAGAGAGTGACCTGTACACTAGGTTAGAGCCACACCTAAACTGCCATTAGACTACTGGTCTTAGAGTTATTCTCCAGTGAGGGTCTCTTCGGTAACCAGTAAAGCAGACCATGACGTCCTTAACAAAGCGAGTTGATCGGGTAGCCGGTAAACGGTCCGTAATTAGTACTGGCTAGAAAAGATCTAGCTTTGGGATTGGGCCAGTCTCTTGGGAGCATCGGGTTCATAACAACTCGCTTAATCGCTCTACAAGATTTATTTATCACCTAAACTAAAACTGTCAAGATAAACGATCGACACTTTACGGCCATCAGCTCACGTTGAGTAGGTGAATTTGTTGTTTGATTTCTCATCTTGTTTTCTTACCAGATCGCATCTGCACTCATCCCCACATCACGATTATGGGAAGGAGATCCCTTAGGTTGCCTCTGGCAGCACCGCTCTCAAGCACTCCTCCCCATTCATCTAGGGCGGTTTCAGAGAGCCCAGACCCACTTTCCGAACCTGAGTTCACTACCACCCTATCCCCCCTTGACCACCCTTCTTCCACCATTCTTGAGATACCTGAGGAAAGGCCAACACAGATTTATGTTCACTTGACGACACCTGAGTCAGCGTCTTTTGCCTTTGCAGAGACCCACGAGATGGCCAATAGTGACGGACGAACCGATGGACCACCTCAGAGTTCTACTTTTGTTCTAGATCAGGGCGCCATCAACAACACCTCGTTAGTCTCCCTAGAGACGATGCAGTGATAGATTCGGGACCAGGGAGCATTTATGGCAGAGGTCCATCAGGAATTAGTACAGATGCAAGCCGATAGAGGAGATCCTCACCGAGCAGGCAGTGTAGAGATTCCAGAGTTTGGAGGAGGATCAGAAGGACACCTAGAGGACCAACCAGAGCCTGCTAGACATCCACGACCGATGAGGCATTTGCACAACCCTGTTGCAACTCTCACTCATCGATGGAGTCAGCTCCCTAAGATTCTGGATGATTTCAAGCCCCCCAGACCATTCAGCTTTTTCCCAAGTTCTATGGGCAAGCCACCGAGGAGTCGCATCTTCCCCTGTAGGAGTTTGAGATAATCTGCGGCACTACCCACGACAGATACGTGGACGAGGACACTATCAAGATGATAGCATTCTCTTTCTCCTTGGATGACAAAGCAGCCTATTGGTTGAAGCATTTGGGGAGATATGTTTCCTCTTGGGAGCAGCTCCGGACCGAGTACTTGAACAAGTACTATCCACTCGGCCGGATCAATGCAGCACGAGCTCTGATAAACAACTTCTCCATGATACCCAACGAGCAGTTTAATGAGGTGTGGGATCGATTTCATGAGCTCATCGACTGGTGTCCACACATGACATATCCAAACCCAATCTTGTCCAGAGCTTCTTTTGTGGACTGACACCAGAGCTTTAGGGGCTTGTCAATGCTTCATGTGGGGGTTCCTATTTCATCAAGGATGAAAACCAGGTATGGGCTATCTATGAGGAGATGGTTGAAAACTACGCAGTGATGTCCTAGATCATGCTCTACGCTCAGGGGAAGCCCTCACCCCAGGCCGTGTCCTATCAGAGGATAGCACGGGTTGATGCTGGTCCACCTATTTCTTTGTCAGCAGCAGCAACAGTATAGGCAGAATCTTCAGCTGCTGATTTGGGTATTATCAGTGAGAAGTTGGACCGCATAGAGATAATAGAGAAGAAGCAGTGCCAGGGCATGACGCAGATAGATCAATTGGTACAAACTCTTAGTGATCTGAAGACACACATCTTGTGTCTCCAGGAGGCACAAGAATCTTCGCATCCTCGTCCCAGGTCACGAGCTGATCCCAGCAGCAACAGCTCCCCCCAGCACTCTGCCCAGTTGACAATTGAGGTTTGGCGAGGGTCTAAAGTAGTCCACACAAAGCGGGACCACAGTGTCGCTGAGCGACCGCTCACGAAACCTCAATCAATCAACAATTAACCCACAACAAGTAAATCAAGCAATGAAAGTAAATGTGCGGAGTTAAAATTTATTATAACTCTACAACAAGATGTGTATAGGTGCAAGTATGTGTAGAGGTCGAACAAATAGTGCAGACAGGTAGAACAGGGCAAAATTGCTCAAAATGTGAATGTGATCAAATGTCTATCTATGCTATTTTTTGTGGGTTTTTAATTTTATATTTTTTATTTGATTTTTAATTTTATATTTTTATATTTTGATTTTTAATTTTCTGATTTTATATTTTCTTTTTATATTTTATATTTTTTTATATTTTCTTTTTCTTTTAAAAGGAATATATGTACAAAGTAAGAAAGAGAGGAACAAGGATTTATAAAAATAGGTAAAAATACTAAAAAATTAGGAAATTAAATATTTTTGGCTTTTTAAAATTTTATAATGTTTTTGTGATTTATCTATATTTTTCCTAATTTTTTGGTATTTTTAAAGTAAAAAAATACTAGTAAATAGTGAACAAAGTTACTGGCTGGAATTAAAATGAGGATAAAAAAAATAAATCAGAGTCCAAAATTCCTCAAAATAATTTTAAAATAAAGATAATAGAAAGAGAAAATTTAGAGAGAAAAATGGTATTTTTAGGATTTTTGTAGAATTTTTAATATTTTTATAAAGGTTTTTGGGCTTTTCTAATTTTTAGGAGTTTTCTTTTGAAATTTTTAGTGGTTTTTGGAATGAAGTTAGAACACACTAAAACAAGCAAAATATATTTTTTTGGGAATAATCTGAGATGTTTTTATAATTTTTAGGGATTTTATAATGCAAACAATGCTGAAAATGCTTGTTTTGATTTATTATAAATATAAAAATGCAATAAATATGCAAAATAAAAATATTCCATAATACTATGATGCAACAGGAACATAATGTGATTTTTGTGGATTTTTTAGAATTTAAAGATGCATGGAATAAATAGAGATAACAATAAGAAAATACACACAGGTAGGGGCATTAATGTAATTACATAAAAATGCGAGGGCCTGCATGTAAAATTTCCAGAAATTATATAACTCAATTGAAAACTTTCTGAACGAAATACAAATAACCAAAAATGCAGGGCAAAAATAGCAAAATTTCCCAGACGCACGTGACGAGCACGTGCACCAGGCGGGGACCAAAATGTGATATATAAAAATTACGGGGGTTGATATGCAAAAATACCAAAAAATTATAACTGCAAATAAAAGTTCTCGAACTAAAAGTAAATATGGAAACTATCCAGGGTTGACTCGCAAAATTGCCACGTCACGTGCGCAACGCACGTGACCTAGCAGGGACCCAAACAAAACAATACAGAAATCTAGGGGTCTAGTTTACAAATATTACCAAAATATTCAAACAGCATATGAAAGTTTGTAAGCTAATAAACAATTAACAAAACTGGATGGGTGTAGATTGCAAAATTCCCAACCTTGGGCGCTGATGGACGGTGGGATCCCTCCTACTTATCCACGTGTCGTTGTCTCCTTGCGCGATACCCCTTCAGCTTCAACGCTAAGGATTAGATTATGAATGACGATCCAACGACTGATAGTGGGTGTGATCCAACGATGGCTGCACCTCTGGAAGAACGTCCCTTGATCGGACAGCGGGGAGAGAACCAACAAGAACTCCCGATGAATACGCCCCTATCGAGATTTAATCGACAAGGGGACGCTCCTCCGGGCACCTGGGGGCTCCTCAACCGTCACTGTGTACTCCAGTAATCTAGAGGTCACCTCTTGGCGCTCCAAATAGTTCCGGGGAGCTGTTGTCCGAGCCCTCGGAATGTCGTGCTTGTCCGGCCACCTGGGCGAAGTTGACGATGCTCCTGACCCCAGAGGGGTCCTTCAGACCCTGCAAGTAAGAAAAACAACTCGACAACACAAAGTGGCAGAGGTCTGATCGTTATTGGTGAGCAGATGGCGGAGGGGAGTGGTGAAAGTTATCGGAGCTCATTGAACTCCGGCGAGGTGTTCGTGAGTGAATCCTACGCTACTGCATGATTGAATCAATAAACTACATATGCGAACTAACAACTGGATCCAAGTTCTAACTACATAGCAAGAAAAGAACATAAAAACAAACGAAAAATTGACCTCGATTGGTTTGGAAAAACCAAGAGATATGGACCTCGACGGCCACTAGTCGGAGATGAAATGGAGCCGCTCCTCGGCGAGGCGCTCCTAAGCCGGCTGGAGGGTGCCCTGTCACGACCCCCGGTCCTGAGCGCAAGGAGGAAGGCCAAACTTGGTCAAAGGAGGGTTCCAAGTGCAAAGGAAGTGATGGGGGGCTTTTTGAAAGAATGGCGGACATGGCTCAAAGAACGATGTGTGGCAGGCGCTGCAATGATCCAAAGCCCAATATTTCCTCTCGGCGTGTAAGCTCTATGATAGGGGAGAAAAAGTCGTCAAGACCACATCATGAAAGGAGGAAGGATGTGGCCTCGAAAAAATGGTCGAAAGTGGCCAAAAATGCATTCTGACACAGCCCAGACGTTGGGCAGAGAGTTGACCAGAGGTCAACTCTTGCCGCCCCTTGGTTGGTCCACGTGGACCAATATGGAAAAAGATTGGGGAAAAACCTTGGAAATTCAATTAAAAATATCAAACGATTTTATTAATTTTCAATTATTATTTAAAAAATGTTTATTATTTTATAAGGTATTATAATATGAATTTTAATTATTTTTATGAGGTATAAAAATATAAGTTACCATTTTAGGCCTATATAGTTATATTATCTATATAATTTATTATTTTATTTTTATTTTATGTATTTAATTTTATTAATTTTATTTATTATTTTATAAATTTATAAAATATGTTTATACACTTAAATATATTTTTATTTTATTTTACTGAAGTGTTTTATATACTTAATAAAATAGAAATAATAATTATATAGGTATATGTACAGGTATTATACCTAGGTGTTTTATACATAAGTATTTTATTTTGTATTTTCTTGAGGTTTTATTCATGTTTTAATGTACATATGTATTATAAATAATATTTACAAAATTATAAAAATATAAAATTATAAAAATAATCAATAAATAATAAAAATGAATATTTTAATCTGTACAAGTATACATTAGGGGTCCAAAACTCAACTTTCAAACCGTGGCTCTGCCAAACACGAAACAACCTCCATTAAATAGCTTATTTAAAAGTGAAAAGGGAAGCTGCTCCGCGGAGCAGCCAAGCTGGCTGCTGCGTGGGGCAGTTTCCCCCCCTTTTTTATTTTTTTTTGAAATTTTTTTTATGTTTATTCATCTATGTATACCTCCTACATGTCATTCAAATTTCATGAGAAATGGAGACTCCGATGCCCTCCATCTAGAACATATAAAATTTAACGGCATGAAATTTGCTGTAAAGTACATGTTCTAGATGGAGGGCATAGGAGTCTCCGTTTCTCACGAAATTTGAATGACATGTAGGAGGGATACATATATGAATAAACATAAAAAAAATTTCAAAAAAATTAAAAAAGGGGGGAAACTGCCCCACGCAGCAGCCAGCTTGGCTGCTCCGCGGAGCAGCTTCCCGGTTCTCTATTTAAAATTATATACAATTAAAGTTGAGTTTGACGCATTTTGAGTTTTTATTTGGGATATACAGGTTTGGGAAGTTGGGATTCTGGAATTTTATTCAGACCATAACATTTTATCTGTATATTATTTTTTAGTGAAATCAATTTTGTATTTTTATTTATTTAATTATCTACAACTTTCATGTACAAAGTTTCTTTATTTGAAGTATAAAAAGAGGAACCAAAAATAAGTCCCAAAATGAATAAAGAATGAATGAATTAAAAGGAATTTTTATTGTATTTTGTCCCTTATCTCCCCCTACTTTATTCCTTGTCGACCTAGTCATCGAGATGCCCATGTCTCGGGGTTTCGGGTCATAAAATATTTGCAATATTTTATTTTTTTTCTTTTATTTTCTTTATTCTATAATTTTGGCTTTTAAAAACCGCATTTTATACAATATTTACACAATGATGCATGAATGCTAAAATGCATGAATTAACGTTGTTTACAAGCATTTACTAGGTTTTTAAGACCAAAATGATAGAATAAAGATGATGAAACGTAGATTCATCACCAGTACCGCTAGGTTCACCACATTCAGGCGGAGCCGGTTTAGTAGTTGCAGCAGCACTACTCTCAGCCACCACCATCTCATGATACTAGGATGGTGGTGTTTCAGCCGGATCAACCACTGATAGTTCTTCCCCCTTTATAGTACGAGCAGGAGACGTTGATGGAAGTCAACGAGATTTGGTATGACCGGCAATAGCCAAGGATCCGCCAAGATCATCCCGGATTCAGGTGGTCTACTGGAGGCACCTCGTCTCAGCAGCAACCTCTAGCTCAGGGTAGATAGAGCATCCAGCAGCAGCAGCTGCCCCATTACTCCCAGCCACAGTAGCACTTCCAACTGGATCCTCGTCCCTACCATCTGGGACAGCAGTGGAGGCAGCAGCAGCAGCCTCAGCAATATTCTCAACCTCCTCCTCATTTCCAGCGAGGCAACCCATCTGTTTCTCATGCACATGTTTATGAGAACCCAGCCCTTGATGACCTCGTCCGCTTACGCACTGACCAATAGGCATCCTTCCGGTGAGAGATGGATGAGTTCCGACAGGAAATGAGGGAGATAATCAAGGGAAAAGCCACCATACCCGCTCAGATTGAACCTAACCTGAACAATCTGAAGAGGAAATCTAGGCAGGTACAGTTTACAACGACCGCCACTCCTAGTTATGTTTTGAATGATATTTCCTCCTACATATTTGATGATGATTACGTAACACTTAGGAGCGGTAGGATGCCAGCCAGCAGTGCCACATCTGAGCGATAGTCCCATGATGATTCCAGAACGTCAAACAAGGAGGATAGCGGTGTTGATGTCACTGATGATGTTGATGACGGTGGTACTGACGCCACTAAGGATGATGATATAATAGATGATACTGAGGCCGTAATTTCTCCTATTGTAGACGGTGGTACTGAAGCCATCAAATTACCAGATGCTAAGACAGAGCGTGGTGTTTATGTCACGAAGATAGATGCCGTGGGTGGTATTGATGCCACCATCTCTATTCCAGTTGTGTTTCGTCCTGTGTTTGTACCTCGGGAAAATATCAAAAATACCCAAAAAATGAATAAAGGAAAGGTTTCTTCATCTACTCCGAGGCCATATGTGTTGCATGATAACTCTTGTATGGGCTCCATTCCTTCTCAGCAACATGAACCTCTTCCTGGCCCTCTATCGGAGGAGGGTCCAGCTATCCCCTTCGCTCAAGCACTCCGCTTAGGGCAGGGGAACAAAATAAAAAATACAAAAAAATCACAGCAGTTAGAGTTCAGCCAGCAGATGATCGACAGATTCCATATCCAGCTGACTCTACAGGAGGCACTAGATCACATCCCTATCTTCCAGAAGCACTTGAGAGAGAAGACCATTGTACATAGGAAAAAGAGGAATCGTAATGCAGAAATCCATGTGCTTACACGTGCCACTTGCTTCTCTATACAGAACCAATTGCCAGCCAAGAGACCTGATGCAGGAGCTCCATATGTTAGATGACACATTCATGAGCAGCAATTCGATCGTTCCCTATTAGACAGTGGTTCGTCGATTAACCTTCTCCTGGCTGCCTTACTCGATCGACTCTAGTTTGGCCCTCTTAGATAGAGTAGGACGATCCTTCAGTTTGTTGATAGATCTATTAAGAGGCCGAAGAGGTTACTTATGGGCGTTGTCGTCACAATTCAAGGCCTGAAATTCCCCGTGGACTTTGTTGTATTGGACATGGAGATCCCTGAATGTGTGATCGATGCCCCCGTCATTTTAAGAAGACCTTTCTTGGCCACAGCCAGGGCGGTGATCGACCATGATAGTGGGAAGGTATACTTTCGCATCGAGGGTGAATGTGTACAAATAGAGACGATCGAGGAGACCAGATCTAGATATTCAGAGTGCTCAGATCAGATGACTGACTCAGAGTAGATGATAGAGGCAGAGCTAGACATCTGCTAGGAGTGTGACTTTGTGATCATAGATGATGAAGCAGTTTGGGTAGATCCCGCATCACGAGCTCTTGCCACATCTTCAGACAGTGTAAATCCACAGATCATGGCAGATGAGAGTTCGGAGATTACACTCATGGCACAGGATACAATAGAGGTTGTTTATCATGATCAGGATAGAGAAGATGATTTTGTCTCATGCACTTCAAATTCAGATACCTCAAACACGGACACTGATTTTGACTTGTAGGAGTTCGATGAATATTTACCGTATCTGGTGCCTACAGAGCCGACAGCTAGGGCTGAGAGTGAGCCAGGTCCGTTGAATGATATACCCCCAGGGCCATCTTCATCAGATTTACCATTGCAGCGAGAGTTCTGACACATAGATCTGGTAGCATTCACTTAGACATTCCAGAAGCCAGATTTACGAGCTCCCACTTGCCCAGAATTAAAGACCTTGCCGCAGAACATGAAGTATATATTCCTTGCGAGTGAGCCAGATATGATCCTAGTCATTATCTCAGCGGATTTGACAGAAGACCAATAATCTCGTTTGATGGAGGTTCTTGAACTAAACCGGAAGGCAATAGGATTGAGTGTAGCTGATCTCCAGGGTATAAGTCCGGTCCTGTGCTCCCACCACATTTATCTCGAAGAAGACGGCAAGCCCTCGCATGAGTTCCAGCAAAAGCTGAACCCGAATCTTCGAGAAATGGTCATGAAGGAAATATCTAAGTGGTGGAGCGCCGATTTTATCTACCTCATCTCCGACTTTAAGTGGGTTAGTCCATTGCTTGTGGTACCCAAGAAGACGGGTATCACCACAGTTGTGAATGAGTCTAGAGAGGATATAGCTACCCGAGTACCCACTTCTTGGAGGGTCTGTGTGGACTACAGATGATTGAATCAGGTCACCAAGAAGGACCACTTCATGCTACCATTCATAGATTAGATCATTGAGAGATTAGCTGGGAAGAGTTACTACAACTTTCTTGATGTGTATTCAGGATACAACCAAGTGGCCATAGCACCTGAAGATCACGAGAAAACAACTTTCACCTGTTCGTTTGGGACGTGTGCTTTTAGATGGATGCCCTTTGGATTATGTAATGCTCCGACTACAATCGAAATGTGCTTGCTCTCTATTTTCTCGAACATGGTTGGTGAATTTTTAGAGGTCTTCATGGATGACTTCTCGGTCTACGGTGATAGTTTCGATACATGTCTTGATTACCTAGATCGAGTACTTCGGCACTGCATTGAGGTCACCTTAGTCTTATCTTTGTAGAAGAGTCACTTCATGGTGACTCAGAGGACAGTCCTTGGCCACATCATCTCCAACAGGGGCATGGAGGTCGACCCGGCCAAGGTGGATATCATCAAGAAACTCAATCCATCGCCCAATTTATGACAGTTGTGGTCCTTTCTGGGCCATGTCGGTTTTTACCGACGGTTCATACAAGACTTCAGTAAAATTTCCTGACCGCTTACTGATTTATTGATAAAAGACACCGAGTTCCTTGTCGATAATAAGTGTCTTGCATCATTTGAGACTCTCAAGAATTTAGTTGTTGAGGCTCATGTCCTTCAGTCTCCTGATTGGTCTCTCCCATTCGAGATCATGACAGATGCTTTTGACTTTGTCGTAGGGGTTGTTCTTGGACAGAGGAGGGATGGAGCGCCTTTTGCCATTCAATATGCTAGCCGAACAATGGATGCCGCTCAGCGGAATTGCACAGTCATAGAGAAAGAGATGCTAGCTGTAGTCTTTGTCTTGGATAAGTTTTGATCTTACATTCTTGGATCTAAAGTGACTATTTATACTGATCAAACCACCATCCGATACTTAATGGCAAAGAAGGATGCCAAAGATAGATTGACCAGATGGATCCTTCTACTCTAGGAATTTGACATTGAGATTAAGGATAAACCTGGAGTCAAGAATGTGGTGGCAGATCACCTCTCACATCTAGATAACTTTGAGTATTTAGGTCGAATGACATCTATTATAGAGACATTCCCAGATGAGGTGATCCTTGCAATTACCTCACATCAATGGTATGTTGATATTGTGAACTATCTTGTCATGAAGAAAGTTTCACAAGATTGGCCCAGACAGCGACTTGAGACCTTTCTTGCGAAGGCCAAATCGTACTATTTGGAAAATTCCACCCTTTAATCATGAAGGGGGGGATAGCAACTGGAGACGGTGTATTCCTCAAGAAGAGCATTATAGCGTCCTCACATTTTGTCACAAGTTTGAGGAAGGAGGACATCATTCTCAGAGACGGACAGCACAGAAGGTGCTTCAATCCGGCCTTTGGTGGCCCACCCTCTTCATGAATTCAGATGAATTCGTAAAGAGATGTACTGACTGTCAGAAAATGGCACTTGTGGATAGAGAGATATGATGTTGATGTAGCTTATTCACTTCTGTGAGGTTTTTGATGCATAGGGCATCGATTTCATGGGCCCATTTCCTAAGAGTCAAAGATTTGAGTATATTCTTGCTTGTTGTAGAATATGTGAGTCGTTTGGTTGAGGCCATCCCCGCCCGAACCGCAGATGCTAATACTATTTGCAAATTCTTGAGGAAAATATCATTTCACAGTTTGGGGTACCTAGAGTTTTGATATCAGATGGGGGGACTCATTTTATCAATGACAAGGTAAGGTCCCTTGCCAACGAGTTCAGCATAGATCATAGAGTTGCCACTCCTTATCATCCACAGACGAATGGTCTTGGTGACGTTTCTAATAGGGAGATTAAGACTATATTGTAGAAGGTAGTTTGCCCAGACCGAAAGGATTGTTCACAGCTTTTGGACTCGGTCTTGTAGGCATATCGGACAACCTTCAAGACTCCATTGGGTACATCTCTATTTTGACTAGTTTATGGCAAGCCATTCTACTTACCAGTTGAGCTGAAGCATAAGTCACTATGGGCTGTTACTGAAATATTTTGGGATCCAGAGAGTGTAGGAGATCAGAGAAAGGCAGAATTGGCAACCCTAGAGGAACTTAGAGATACAGCCTTTTCCAGTAGACTACAATATAAGGAGCGAGTGAAGATATGTCATGATTCCCATATCAGCCATAAGCAGTTTGAGCCGAACCAGAAACTATGGTTATTCGATGCCAGGCTAAAACTATTTCCAGGGAAGTTGCAGAGCAAGTGGAAGGGAGCATACTTGGTCCGGAAGGTGCATGACAATGGCGGCATTGATATATCTGAGATGTCATCTGAGTCTACCTTCCGAGTTAACGGTCAACGCCTGAAGCCATATCCAGATCATGATTCGCTGACTGTCGATGTTGACCCTATTCATTTTGTATGAGATGTGGTTTTTGACTCACATTATTTGCATCTCATGCATGATTATCACATCCTCCCGCAGCTGTATAGATCCAGATGTCCATATTGCACATTCTTTTGTATGAACACCCCATCTCCATCTCATGATTATGCTATACTTAGGGTGTACTTTACCCTAAGTATAGGGGGTATCAGACTTGTGATTATTCTTTTGATTCTTTTTACCTCTGTTTGTTGCTTATACTTAGGGATATTTTACCCTAAGTATAGGTGAGGTAGACTCTGTACATTTTACTCCTCGATTTTCCCCTTGTTTACAGTCATCTATACTTAGGATTACTTGATCCTAAGTATAGGGGGAACATCGAATCCTATAGATTATATTCATTTATTCGTCATTGTAGCATATCATTCTTTTCACTTCCCAATACTTAGCACGAGTTATGCCTTCCTTTGTAGCTCTTTGATCACTATGAGGACATAGTTCGAGCAAAGTATAAGGGGGTGTCGTATATATTGTATACATACTTTAGACATAACTCGTACTTTCATATTTTTAATATGGCTAAAATGTTGTATAAATACTCAGAAAAAACTAACTAATAAAAAGGATGCAGATATTTCCTCAAAATTCTTTTTGTATGTACTGATTAATAAATCAGGTTAAAATACTTTGAAAGTTATTTTGAAAGTAGTTTGAAAACCTATTTGAAAAATCTTTTGAAAACTATTTGAAAAATGTTTAAAAAATATTTTCAACCTTTGTAAAAATTTTGTGGTTTGTAAAAAAAATTCTTTGTGTAAAATAAAATTATTTTGTAAAAACTATTTCCAAATGTTTAGAAAATGGTTGAAATCTATTTTGAAAATCTATATATACTGTTTGAAAAATGTTTGCAAAATAATTTTCAAATGCTTGTAAATATTTGTAAAACTGTTTGGAAAAGTTATTTTGGACTATAGTTTTCAAATAATTTGTAAAATTATTTTCAAATAAATTTGAGGAATATATGCATCACAAAATAAAAAAATCCAATCGTATGTATATACCTATTACTTAAGTTGCAAATCCTTTCATCTTATTCTTGTAAATAATTAACTCACTCTTGTGTAAATATGTTTTTCTTATCCCTAACCTTTTAAAAAAATTATGTATATACTTGTATATTTTACTAACTATATTCATAAAAAAAAACTTTTTGCATGTTGATGAATCTACGTTTCATCATTTTTATTCTATCATTTTGGCCTTAAAAACCCTACTAAATGCATGTAAATAGTGTTAAATCATGCATTTTATCATCCATGTATTTGTGTATAAAACATGCGTAAAATACATTTTTTAATGCCAAAATTATAGAATAAAGAAAAGAAAAATAATAAAATATTGTAAATATTTTATGACCCGAAACCCCAAGACCTAGGCATCTCGATGACTAGGTCGACAAGGAATAAAGTAGGGGGAGATAAGGGCCCAAATACAATAAAATCCCTTTTATTTAATTCATTATTTATTTATTTTGGGACCTATTTTTGGTTCCACTTTTTATACTTCAAATAAAAAAACTCTGTACATGAAAGTTGTAGATAATTAAATAAATAAAAATACAAAATTGATTTCACACAAAAATAATGTACAGATAAAAAGTTATAATCTGAATAAAAATCCAAAATCCCAACTTCCCAGACCTGTATCTCGCAAATAAAAACTCGAAATGCATCAAACTCACCTTTAATTGTATATAATTTAAAATAAGCTATTTAATGGTGGAGTTTTGTATTTGGCGGAGCTACGGTTTGAAAGTCGAGTTTTGGACCCCTATTGTATACTTGTATAGATTAAAATATTCAATTTATTTATTTATTCATTATTCTTATAATTTAATAATTTTATAGTTTTGTAAATATTATTTATAATAAATATGTGCATTAAAATCAGAATAAAAACACAAAAGAAATCCAAAAATAAAATACTTGTATATAATACATAGGTATAATACCAATACACACACCTATATAATTAATACTTTTATTTTATTAAGTGTATAAAATACTTCAGAAAAATAAAATAAAAAAATATTTAAGTGTATAAAAATACTTTATAAATTTATAAAATAATAAATAAAATAAATAAAATTAAATTCTCAAAATAAAAATAAAATATTAAAATATATAAATATATATACCTATATAAGCCTAAAATGGTAACTTGTATTTTTTTACCTCTAAAAAATAATTAAAAATCACCATAAATAATTCATAAAATAATAAACTTTTTTATTTAATAATGAAAAATTAATCAATTCATTTCAATTTTTAATCGAATTTACAATCTTTTTCCTCGGGCTTTTTCCTGATTGGTCCACGTGGACCAACCAGGAAGCGGCAGAAGTTGACCTTTGGTCAACAATCTGCCCAACGCCTGGGCTGCTTCAGACCTGAGTTTTTGTCCACATTTGCGGATTTTTCGAGGCCACATCATTCCTCCTTTCACGATGTGGTCTTCACGACTTTTTGTCCTCGACGATTGGTGATACACGCCCTTAGCTTATCTAGGGGAATGGACCGCTTCATCATCTGCTATCACTCGATCTTCACGCCCACTCGTCAACCCTTTCAAATGACCCCCTGTCACTGCCATCCACCTATGAACCCTTCTTGACCATTTTTTCTTCCTTTTTTCACGAGCTCAGGACTGGACCTCGTGACAGGAGGTCCTCCAGCTCTCTTGAGGGGAGGTTAGGTGGCCGTGGAGGCGTCTGCAAATCCATCTCTGGCCAAACGGGCGTGAGGTACAAATCTCGAGTTTTCAACCCTTGAGGTTCGCCTTTCACATATTTTTCTTGAATTTCTTTACTATCCGTAGTTGTAGGATCCTAATTCCGTTGTCGATTTCTCTTATTGACTAATCTTTCACCTAAGCCACCCCTCGCCAGAGCTTGCTCCGGCGAGCCTTTAGTTCGCCACACTCCGCCGCATTTCATCCACTAGGAGGGTCATGGCAATTTGCCCGCGACCCCCCTTGACCCTATGTTTTGCAGGTCGGGCATCCAAAAGCGCCTGGAGCAATTTTGAAGATGCGCTGGAGGTTCCTGGAGGCGCCTGGCTCCTCCACCTCTGCCGTCACGTCTAGGAGGCTGCCTCCTCTTTTTGAAGCCCCAGGTGTAAAGAAGAACCCTACAGGAAGCTTCTGGGCCATTTTGGAGCACTGCCGACTGCCGGAGAAGCACGTTCTGGCTGGAGGAACCTTGCCTCGGCGTAGTTCGTTCCGGTTCATCCTTCTGCCTTCTCCACCGTTAGATGAAGGCCGTTCTTCTGAAGCTACAGTGTCCGTCCAATTGGCGAGGCTCAAGGTTGTTGATCCTCTCCCGAACATCTAATCCTGAGCGTCCAGATCGAAGGAGTATCGTCGCGCCATATGCTGACACGTGTATAAGTGACAGGCGCTCAATCGTCAGATCGACTCACCGCTGGGTATTTTGCCCTTTTTACCCTAGCACATTTTGAATTAATATTTGGCTCTGAATCATTCGTTAGCAGTTTTAAACTTTTTGTAATATTTATTAAAAGACTCCCAGACGTTTTGAATTTGCATTCTCGTCCTTGCTAGCTAGGCGCATGTGCACGTGCACGTGCACATGGATATTTTGCAGGAAAGAACCTGTGTTTTGTTGTATTTTTATGTAGTCCTGAAAGTTGTCTCACATGTTTAATATTTGAGGGTATTTTGTCATTCAGCCCTTGACTTTTTGATAATTGCATGTAAGTCCCCGCCAAGTCACGTGTTGTGGTACGCGGACGGTGGCGTTTTTGCAGGTTTAACCCTAGGATTTAGGCGATTTCCAATTGGTCCAAAAAATTTGTTAATTACGTTATATAATTTCTGTGAAAATTACATTCTGGCCCCCGAGCTTTCGCATAATTACAAAATCGCCCTTCCCAGCTTTGTAGTTTCTTTTTGCTATATCTATTTATTGCATGCATCTATTAATTCCTAAAAATCACCAAAAAATTACCTTGTGTTCCTGTTTCATCATAGTATCACGCCATATTTTTATTTTGCATTTTTATTGCATTTTAATACTTATAAAAATTTAAAAACACTCATTTTCAGCACTGTTTGCATTATAAAATCCTTAAAAATTATAAAATCACCTTAGAAAATTCCCAAAAACATATATTTTGTGTGTTTTCATATCTTTTAGCTCCAGACCAAAAATCACTAAAAAATACAAAAGAAAACTCCAAAAAATTATAAAACTCTAAAATCATAAAAATATTAAAAATCCATAAGTAATCCTAAAAATATAAAATCTATTTCTAAATTTTTTGTGTTTTATTATTTTTTGTTTAAAATTAATGTAAGGAAGTTTGGACTCTGATTTATATTTTTCGTCCTCATTTTAATTCCAGCCAGCAACTTAGCTCATTGTTTTATAGTATTTTTTACTTTAAAAATACCAAAAAATTAATAAAAATCCAGAAAAAGCACAAAAACATTTGAAAATTATAAAAAGACCAAAAACATTTTCTTTCCTGAGTTTTGAGTAACTTTTACCTATTTTTATAAATACTTTATCCCTCTCTTTCTTACTTTGTATATATTCTATATAAAGAAAAAGAAAATCTAAAAAATATATAAAATATAAAAGAAAATATAAATTTCAAAAAAATAAAAATCAAAATATAAAAGTATAAAATTAAATAAAAAAAGATAAAATTAAAACCCACAAAAACGTAGCATAAATAAACAAATACATCGCATTCACATTTTTGAGCATTTTGCCCCGTTCTACCTATCTGCTCCCTATGTTCGACCTCTACACATACTTGCACCTATACACAACTTTGTTGTAGAGTTATAATAAATTTTAACTCCGCACTGCTTTTCATTGTTTGATTCTTGTTGTGGGTTAATTGTTGATTGATTGAGGTTTTGTGAGTGGTCGCAGAGTGACATTGTGTCTCGCCTTGCGTGGACTACTTTAGACCCTCGCAAAACCTCGATTATCACATGTGCATCATTTTTCAAAAATCAATAAAAAGTTCAAAATTTGAAAACTGTTTCACCAAAAAGATTTTTGCTTTTTTTCTTTGCATTGTACATATTTCTTGCATTAGCATGTGAATTTTTCAGGATAGTATTGAAACTTAAACTAAGTCTGGAATAAATTTGAAGAATGGAGCTTAGCTGGACCTTAATCCACTTAATTTCAGAGGAACCTTATAAGAATTGGAGTTAGGACTTTTCCGGTCCTAGTGACTTAATTCTTTGAGTCCATAAGACTATGTTCACATGTCATATTGATAAGTCTAAGTAGAATATTTAACACCACACGCATGATTGTTTCAGACCGTGTCTTACATTGGACAATGCACTCTACATGTAGCTCTTCATGGAGGAGGTAGTGACGGGGCAGAATCTTTTGGCTTGGGGTAGCATACGAGGGTAGTACATTTAGGCAGGACCTCTCGTCCTCCTCTAGGGAGGGAAGTGCGTCTCAACCTGGTCTGGTGATGTTGAGGTCTAAAGACAGGATGTTGTGGCGTTGCAATAATTTAAAAGAGGGATAGTCTACTGGCTCAAGAGGAAAAACTCCTTATGTACATGTTGCACCTTGTGTATATTATCAAAAAAGAAAAAAATGCAAAATCTCCAAAAGTTGACATGCCTGATAGAAAAGTAAAATGTCTGTCGGAGTGTATATACAAGTGAAAAAAAAGAATAAGAGCTTCAAAGTCAAATGTTTGTAAGATTGCAGCAGATGACTTGGCTACACTAGTCATGCATACAAGGATAGGTAACTACACGGGTTACCGTCCATTCTCTTCTCCATCCCCTCTTCTTGAGCTGGTTGTACTTGAACATAGAAGGGAATATCCCAGCTCCTCGAGGAAAGAGTTGCCAGATCGGGGGACTAGAGTTACCTTGTTGAGAGAGGTTGTTTCTTTGCTACTTTTGAGATGAGGAGCTATATTTCACTTACACCGTAGAAGAAAAGATTCATAGTCATAAGAATTTGTGTATGTAGACTTGTTCTGATCTGAGTGTTGAGGAGACCTGAATCGGAGTCTTATGGAACTTAGAGGATTTTAGGTTTTAAATCTATTTTCCATCAAGGTTCCGACACATTAATAATCCAAAGGTCTGACAAAGCTCCATACTACATTTTTATGAAGATAAGCTTAAAAGTCAATGTTGTTCTAACTTCTTTCCTTTTTCTTTTCTTTATTTTTGTTTTCGCTTACTTTTCAAATATGTGTTTGCTAAGGGACTAGCAAAGGTAATGTATAGGGGAATGATGAATCCACGATTCATCGCCTTTATTCTTTTATTTTAGCTTCGTTTCCATAGTCAAACACCTGTAAATACCCACTAATTACATGAATTTACCATTTTGCATGCATTTGTTAAATATGCATTTTTAACACTTTTTGTACATAAATAAAAGAATAAAGAAGAAAAGAACAAGAAAATAAAGGATGAATTTATATAATAAATGCAGACTGACCCGAACCCTGAGAGAAGCTTAAGACTTGACCTGATTGATCAGTAATAAAGTAAGAGGAGATAGGGTCTGCAATCCAAAAATCCAAAAATATTTTGTAAATATTTTTCCGATATATTTGTATAAATCTTGTACTATTTTATTTGTACATAAATTGACTTCAAATTAATTATTTTTGGAAATTATAAATAAAAATGTGTTGTAAATAATAAAAATAATTACAAAATAAAATAATGTACATATTGTAAATAATCTCAATCAGAAAATACCACAAAGCAATAATTGAAACACCAATTCTGGTCCATACGAGCTCAAATTGAATCAAAATCACTGCTATTATACTCTAAATTGAATTATCTTTCAAATGACTGTGGTTTCATAAGTTTTGGAGTTATGGTTAAAATGTCAGTTTTTTGGAGTGTTTTGTGCAGTTTCACGACTTACATTTTTTGTATAATTATTCATATTCATTTTTAATGTACATAATGTAGATATTATTTTCATTAAAAAATGAAAATAAAAAAGATATAAAAATTATTTACTTATTTGTAAATTGGTATATTGTATTATATGCATATAATATTTGTATACAACTAATTTCCTTATATAAAAATCCCAAAAAATTAAATATCTAACATTAATTAAGTAATTTAATTTAATTACAAATTTTGTATTCATATTTAATTATTTAATTCATTTATTTGGTTTAAAAACATGCCTTTTATATAAGATATTATTCCATACCTTAAATAGCCACCATTAAGGTGGCTAATTAATTTGTAATTAAATAATTAATTTATTTAATTTATTTAATTCTGAGATTCGTAATTATTTAATTAATTAAATTATTTAATTTAATTATTTTATTAAATCTCCTAATAAACACCTTCCCCTTTTGTACATTCTTTCCTTGTTTGATTTTTTTCTCTTTTTAATGGGATCCTCCTCCTTTCATTCTTTGATCAATCTTTGGTGGAGAGGAGCCCGATCTCCGAGAGTCGTCTTGTTGAAGAATGGTGCCCAGCCTCCGAGCCATCCGGTGACAGCGAGTCGTTTTCACATTTTCTGTTTCAAAAAATAACAAAATATTTTTTCTTATTTCCACTTTTCTGTTTACACTTTAAAAAATCCAACAGGCAGCGGGGTCGTCACCCCTCGCCGCCCACATCCACCACCACCTGGGCCACACGCTGCCTCCCCGCTAGGAATCTTCTGCCGCGTGAGGCGGTGCCTCCGCCCGCTTCTAGACCCGCCGCCAGATCACCTCCTCCGAGCCAGGCGCCTCCGGCCGCCAACACCATCTCCAGCCACCCGTCGCCTGCCGCTTAATCTCACCACCAATCTCGGCCTGGGAAGAAGGTCCATTACCGACCACCACGCATCCATCTGCGGCCAACGACACCCCCACCTGTCGCCACAACAAGTCCTCCGCTAGGAGCTTAGAGCACCACCTCCTCTTCATCGTCGTGCAAGGAGAACCTCACCGCCTGGGAGCACTGGTCGTCCACCTCGCTATCTCCGATCCACCGCCGGGCACGACAACCGCCTTTATCGCTCAGCTTGGGGGAAAATAGAGGAGTAGGGGCGACACATCCTTCTCCTCATCTGGGTTGAGAACAAGGCGCAAGACGAAGCCCTAAAAAATAAAATTTTTTTGGTAAAAGTGCAGTTCAGCTCCTGAAGTTTTAAAAATTACAAAAAGGTCCCCGCTACATCCAGTCACGCGTAACGCACTCCCTCCTCTTGGGTAAATTACATTTGTTTCCTCACTCTTATTTATTGTTATATCTTAAAGCAAAAACAATAAGTATTTACATTTTAGCCCATGGTGTCCAGACTATTTATCTTGCATGCTATTTTATTGAAATAAATGCTTTGATTGCTCCATAAATTTTGAAAAAAATTTGCTCCTGCTATAGTGTTTGTCACTGTTCAAATTTTTCATGAATTTTTATTAACGTTTGATATATTTAAAAATTCAAAAACAATGTCTTTTTGCTTATCCGAAATTAGAAAAATCATAAAAATTCATAAAATTTGCCTAAAAATTCCAAAACAATTACTAAGGTGTATTTTAGTGTCTTTTAATCTCTATCTAATTTTCTTGCTTTAAATCTATATAAAACTCTAAAAAATTACAAAAAATGAAAATCTTAAAAAATTGTAGAAAATTAAAGAAAAAAAACTGATCTTGGTCTCTATTTATAAATATTTATATTTAGTTTATATTAAAAATAATTTTCAAGAGTATTGGGTAATTAAAGTATTTTTAAGTTACAAAATACTCTTGATTGTGCACTGTTTTCCTTGTTTTTTTCACTGTTTGATTTTTAGAAAATTATAAAAACATCAGAAAAATCTAAAAAAATTACCAAAAACATTTTAAAACATATAAAAGACAAAAACATTTTCTCCATAATTTTTTGAGATATTTTTTGGTTATTCTGAAAAATACAAAAAAAGTGTGGTGCGTGTGTTTTATCATTTGTGCTTGTTTTGAAAAATCAAAAAAAAATAAAAAATCAAAAACCACTAAAAATTAATTCCGAAAATTGACTACATAGTTTTTAAATCGTACTCCTTGTGTTCGACCCTGGTTGCTATACCAAGTATAGAATAGCGAAACCGCTTACCTTTGCTTTGATTGATTTATCTTTTATTAAGCAGTTAAAAACAATTTTTTTTCCGTTGACGCGCTTGGTGATTCGGGTCACAACGACCCTTGTTTATTTCATACTTAACCCGAGTTGTCAGGTGTGTCATCAATGTTAATGAGGACTGAGAGTGAAGGTAGATGGAATGAAGGGCATAGTGCAAGGAATGTGGCCGGGGGAGCATGGTGGTAGGTTATAAGCAGATTACAAGCATGGATACTGAGGGCGGCTATCAGTGGGTGGAGTATGCATGAAGTAAATCGTCTGTAGAACGTGAAGGTCATGATCAAAGGTTGGAACACGAGTATACTAGATAAGAAGTTTTACACAGCTTATAGATGATTTGTCTATCTAGTGATGCAATTTTGTCTCCAAAGAGTTTGCACATGAACAAAGCATTGAGGTATAGAACATGGTTATATAAGTTGGCATTGAATTACAAAACTTGGTCATATATGTTGGGCTTGAAATACATAACATGTGAAGATATATGTGAGCTTGGCATTTGGTGTTCATTAATTGAGATTGAGTGCATGATTAGTTGGGATGGGATGCAAATCTGAATCCTATTTTTTCATAATCTTGTGCATTTTCCTGGACATTATTATTAGCTATTAACTTCATTTAGGAAGAATAGCTTTATTTAGATTTATGTATAAAAGTTTCGATCTAATAAAGTTGGTATCCTTTGCATCATGTACTTATGCATACGATTGTTCAAATCATGTCATCTAATATCTGAAAGACATGGATTGCTTATCATATGATCTGTTAAAACATCACCATAATGCTTATATTAATCACCAAATTTCCATGTATCTTGGAATTATCTAGAGTTATTACTGCATTTGGTTTGCTAAAACTGTATATAAATCTTGTAATCACGTCCCACTTATCTTCATAAAACATATACTGATGCATTGTTTGTAGATTTGCATGTGTGGTTTTAAAGTTAAACATCATGATTGAAGTGTGCACATGCTCTCTTAGTCATGCATCATTTTTGTGATACGCACCATTTTTATCACCGGTTGTTTTGTAACATGCACCAATTTTATTCACTACGCAAATACACGGTGTCTGCATGTATCTAGTTTATTTTGAAGTCAAAAAATAGGTTTATTTTTTTGATCTAGTTTGTTTATCTGAACAGCGGAGAAGTTTAGATTCTTTCAGCTGGAAAATTAATTAATTGATTCCTTGATCATGTGCTTAAAGATCTCATTGATTACATAGTATTAGAATAGAGGGACAGTTGACACGTGTCCACCCCCACATGGAACTCGGGTAGGGTTTACTTATACTAGATGATGGCAAATTCTTGGTATAAAAAACTATATAAAAAACTTTATTGAAATTTGCTTTGTAGATCTAAAATACTGCATATCATGACACAATTCCATGAAATTTGGGTTCAACATTAGTAAATACAGTACATATGCCCAATAAGTTCACTTGGATTTTGATTTTTTGTGATAAAGCACGAGGAATGTGGGCAGCTGGAGCATAATGGCAATAGGTGGGCATAAACCATAATATTTTTTATATGCACAACAATCTCAATTTTTTAGAGTAGCATGTTGCTATTATTAAAGAGGAGAAGAAAAAGTTGACTTCTGCAATCTATGTTGGTTTGAAGAAATATAGTGATACCTCCACATAGCATATTGTCCACCCTTTCTCATCTACCCTTTCTTTACAGACAAGTAAGCTTTCTTGTTCCCTCATCACCATTTATTAAGATTAGTCTATTGTCATGTCCTGCAACTTGTTCAGAATTATTCCACCAGTAAAGTAGCTGCATCTGGATTGACAAATATCAATAGAGAGGACCACTAAAGTCAATGTAAGAGAAATATCATCTTTTGTGGTATTACACACGATTATGAGGTCAAGCGCTGTCTTAAGATACACCAATTAAATTTGAAAATCGGTATATACATTCGAACTGAAATAGGCAAGAATCATTATATCATTAACAAAAAAAACAACTAATTTTATGTTGGATTATCATTGATCATTATGATATTGTACATGTGGGACCGAAGGATGTCTACCGTAATATCGGAGGACGACACTGGAAGAAAGTTATATGCACTGTGGCGATTCTATAGTCAGTTGTGGTGTCATGCAAGCCGAAATCTCCATAAATTCAGTAGCTCATGAATCTGAACAAGATCATTGATGCAGTCATTGGCTCCCTTTAAAGACATCATCTGAAACAATATGGGCTCACTCTTCCTACCATCAGATTCTGATATTTTGCTCAATTCACCCAAGCCAAATGATATGGGTAACAAGCTACTCACCTTGTATTCTTCTGCTCTGTATGTGTCATATTACATTTTTTATAAGAGTTTTTAATTAGATTCAACAATAGCATCTGAATAAAATAGTTATGAAATTTTTCAGTTGATGAGTATCGAATGGATGACAAAGTTGGTGTCAAGGTGAGATGATGGATATACACTAGGAATGTGCTTAAACAATTGGTAGTTGTCAAGGTGCATTTTCTTAATTTCATAAATAGTCTTTTAAATAACATACTTCCAATAGTAGGTAGCTCCTGCCTATAAATATTGAAAAAGTCACAGCTTTGAATGTTGTACTTCAGTGATGACTAAATTTCTGAATTGCACTCTTCATATGCATAATGGACAGATAATGATTTTGATGCATATCCCTCGGTGATAGGAAGTACATGCCCTTCCTATCAATTCATGAAAAAGTAGAAACACATTCTCCATATTATATAAAACGTATCTTTATTCCCATGGAGAAATAGATGCATTCAATAATCTATTTTTTTTCAATATTTAACTTACAACTTGTGTTGACATCCTCCCTCTCCCCATGACAAATGGAAGTCCACACACTGACATATCGCTAATAAGTTCTGATACAATAAGCATTAAACAACGAAGAACATGCTATTTTCATCGCGGCATGATCCCGATTATTAACTCCCTTAATTGGCCTTCCTATGATATCCCCTCATGAATCTGTGATTCATCACTCTAAAAGTTGAAAATAGAGTTTTGTTCCTGAGTAATTAGATGCATATTTTCCCTTATCTTGCATAATTAGCATTCATGCATGCAAGCATAATATCTGCATTTTAGCATCCATATTTGCATTAAATAAGAAGCCCAATTTCACTTGTAAAAATCATCTGTATATTCACCATATTTCACCTATTTGTATATATTTTATACTAACTCCAAATCCAATAAACCAAACTATATAGTGTATATATTAGTAACACTAATAAAGAAAAATTATCAAAAAAATACGAACTTGTAGAATTGACCAATAAAACCCCAATCCAAGTTTGAGACTAGGAGCCTTAAAATATGCACATCTCTCTCATACAGTGTCCGATTTAGGTCTACTCACTTTAAAAGTAATATACATTCAAAGACCTTCTAAACAAGATCAATTTCATTAAAATCAGAGCTCGTATACAAAACTTGGGTTTTGGGTCCCTTTTGTATATTGTACATATTGACGGTTTTGCCCTTCATTTTATCCTTTCATTTTTTAATTATTAAAAATCCAAAAAATAGATTCAGTTGTAAATATTCTTTTTATATTTTTTTTCTAACTTTATTTTGATTTTTTTCGAAATTAAAAATGACAAAAAATTACAAAAGATAAAATTTGGTATTTTATATCTATAAGGTACCCCCAAAAATACATTTTGTACAGATGACTTCTTTTGATTTCCGACCCTGCACGAAAGTTGTAGATCTCGTCGAGACGAGCAACTTTTGTGTTGACCATTTTTCATTTCACCCATTTTGTTATTTCTTTTTTATTTTTCTTTACATTAAATTTTTGAATTTTCTAGGAGCGACATGTGGCAGCTTCTGAAGCCGCCACATGTCACCCATTTTTCTATTATTTTCGGATTTATTTTATTATTTTCGAATTTTATTATTATTTTATTCTTACTATTTTAATTATTGTTATTTTAAGTAGCCTACTTATTTTACTTATATTATATTAGAGAAAAGGGAGCCTACACCTAGGGGTGTAGGTAACTACCTACACCTGACTCATTTTTTCATAATTTTTTGATTTTTTTGAAATGAAATCTTGGGGGAATTAGATCACTATGTACCACCATGGTGTCATTCAAAATTCAACTTAATTCGAGACTCCTATCATCTTCATCAAGACTATCAAATTTTAACGGTCTCAAAATTACTGAAATTGACCCCTTCTAGATGAATGTGTTATGAATGTTTGTTTTGCATGAAACTTGAAACACATATTCCTCTCAATATATTAAGAAAATCCCCCTAAGGTTTCATTCAAAAAAAATTCAAAAATCATGCAAAAAAAGGCCGGGTGTAGGTAGTTACCTACACCCTAGGCTTAGGCTCCCAGCTCCCATTATATTATATATTTTTTCTCTTCCTTTTATTTCTTCTTTTCTTATTTCCCACTCCAAGTCACCACTTCCTCCACTATCCCTCCAGCTTCTCCATCTCTTTTCTATCTCGCTCTCCCTCTTTATATTCACATCCCCTCCACCATTTCTCATTATCCGCCATAATCGAGAGAGAAAGGGAACCACCAGCTCAGTCTGCTCGATGGTGACAGCGACCGAGTAAGTATTCGACACGACGACAGTTTTCATCGTATTTGGCGAGATCCGAGGTAGAGAGATCGACCTCGTCGCAGCCGCATTCAATATGCATAGCTTCTCTGATTTTTTTTGCCGAGTCGAATCGAGGCCACGATGATGAGAGCAGCACATCGCAACTCCATCTGGCAAAATCTCAGGTAAGTATTCCCTCCTTTCCCTTGTCATTTTATTTTTATCTAATGATTTTTTTCCTTGTTGTTTCATCCACAAATCATCAAACAAAAACCATACCATCATTTTATTCATCAACCACCACCATCACAATTATCTCTCTCTCTCTCTCTGTCTTTCCCTTTATTACTTTATCTAAACAAGAATTTTCTCCCTCAACATTTCATCACCATATAATCATAGCTATCATCATCACCATTTCATTCATCACATCTTTATTTCATTACACTTTGACATTTTTCTACTGTTTACAAAGAAAATACAAAAAAATTTGCAAAAGAAAATTAAAACAAATAAAAAAGAAACAGGAGAAGCAAGCCGATGTCTGCTCCTTCACCGCCGGCCGCCGCCGACCTACGCCCTCGACATGCGGCCCACCAACGGAAACAAGCCGTTGTCTGCTCCTTCACCGCCAGCCCCCGTGCTACAGCACGCCACCAGTTGTCCCTCGGTTGCGTGCCAGGTCGACCTCCACCTCTCCACCCGTGCAAGCCGACGATCAGTCGAGCCACCACCCATCACAATCGCGCCCCCGCGTCCACTGCGTCGCGTGACCCCAGCAGTTGCAGGCCAGTCATGCGCTTACCGCCCCGCCACGTAGCGCCGTCGCCGCCAGCCGCGGTGCCACTGTGCTGCTTTGCGCCGCCACGAGCCACGCGATGCCCCTGCGGCGTCGCCTCTCCCCCACGTCTGCCCTAGCTGGTTAAAGAAGGTCACTCTTTTATTTTATATTGTCAAATTGCATTTGCAACCTTTCAGGTTTTTAAAATTATAAAAGTACCCCTGTGTACATTTTTACTTTGTTATTTCATTTCTGTAATTGCAAAGGAACCCTGGCTTTGAGTATTTATTTGGACATTAGCTTTGCGTCAATTTTTAATCAAAAAATAGCATTTTGTATATCATCTAGTTCTTTATCTTGTGGCTATTTATTTGAATTTTTGTGATCATCAGATTATTTATAAAAAATCAGAGATTGAAAATCAAAGATATTTTGCCCATTTAAGCTCTGAAATTCGTATAGCCATATTTATTTCTCTAAAAATTGAGAAAAAAAATTGTAGGTGATGTTTCTCTCTGTGCTTAAATTATTGTCCAAGTTTAATTGAAATTGGAGTTGTCGTTTGCATAAAATAAATTATAGAGTGAATTCTGTAATTGATTTTTAATTAAATCCACGAAGATTATTTTTGAGAAATTTTAACTCTCCTGGATTCCTTATTGAAATATATATTTGAGATAAATAGATCTCTTGATAATTTGACTTCGTGGATTTATTAGGAATTAAAGACTCACAGTCGCTCCGTTTTCAGTAAAAAATCATAAAGTGTCATAAAATTCTAAAAAAATTAGCCTAGATTAATTTCATAATGTTTATCTTCCAATAAATTTTTCATAAATTTTGCATATCATTTGCACGAAAAATTGCATAAAACCCTAAAAAAGTTTGCATTTTTCATTTCTGTATTTTAAATCCAAAAATTCCAAAAAAATCTATTTTGCATTTATCATTGAATTAGGTTTATAGGAAAAATATAATTTGGTCAATTTGGATTAACGTCACATTAAAATTAAATTTGGCTAAATTGTTGATTTTCTTAATAACCTAGTTCATTCGCATCATTGCATTTGGCTTTTTATTGCATAAAAATTTAAAAAAAATCCAACTTATAAAACCGCAATCTAATCCCTCTAACTTGATCCTGAGTTGTTCCTTTGCCTCCTTGAGTCGACCCTGGGGTTTGCCCACGCTAAACAAACATAAAACCGCACGTTAATTCATTCGACGATTCATCGATTTGTGCGGTTATTTTTTATCGATCTGGATTTATTCGACTGCAACGAAAATAGTCAATTCGACACATTAAAAGGATAAAAATTGGATCCATCAAATGGCACCGTTTCCGAAGAGGCAAACGGCTTAGGATCACTTTAGAAAATTAGATTTAAGTTTTCCACTCACTCGGGTAGTCTGATCCCCGGACCACTTTCTAATTATTCCATTTTTTCTTAATTATTTTTTCTATTTATTTTTCTCTCTCTAACATTTTTGTATCTTTTTGTGCAAGGGCCCGGTGGACTTGGAGCGTCTTTCTTGAAGTCGATGCATCTCAGAGTGCATCGGAGGCCGACAATTCGTGGATCAAGTCGGCTATTGAGACGCCAGAAAGATTTTCATTTTTTTACTTGTAAAAAAGTGTATGCATTTACAACGATTCCCGTTTGGGATCTCGTGCACGTAAGTCATAAAAAAACGTATCCCTGTGTGTTGTGTAGTTGCTTTATGTAGAATAGGACCTGCACTTATGGCTCTTAGAGCTATTTAGGAACTGTTTGTGCTCGTAAAATTCTAGGATCACACTTCGCACTTAAAATATATACTTAGACCACAGGACTTAGCCAAATTCAATTCATTCTTCACTCGCTAATAGAACTGCCTGTCTAGGAGCGGCTTTTCTCGATTGCATTCATTTAGTATAAAATTTCAATTCAGTATTGCATCCCGCATTGTAGAGAGCTGGAGGAACTGTAAGTCTTCTTACTCAAGCATTCATCATCGTTTTCTTGATTGCATCGGCTTTTTCCGATTCTCTCTCTCAGTTTTTTAAACCTAGGATAAAGGAATTGGGACTGGACGGTAGACGTGATTGCTTGTGTGGATTAATATCAGTAACAACTAATCTCTAAAATCAAGACTGCTAATTGAATTGGACCAAAAAATTGACTAAAATTAACCCTTTTTGCGGGAGACTAACCCCGACCTTGTTTTCAGGCTGAGTGAGGGTACTTAAGTGTGTGAACACCTTAAGGCAGAGCCAAAATCCCTGCCTTCCATATCACGTACCGACTGATCCTAGCAAATATCACAAGTTGAATTTCTCAGGTTCACTGACTAGTATCAAGTAGCCTCCGCCTGTTCACAGGTAGATAGGGGCGAAATTGCGGTACTTCACGACAAGTTGCTAGTAACCCCCGGGGGTGAAGTTCCGGCCTTGTCAGCCTCCGCCATTGCAGGTAGATAGAGGCAGGTCTTTGAATCCATCAACTTGGGATAGGAGCAAAGAAAGGAATGACGCATGTATCTTAGGCGACAGGTTAAACAGGGGAGATGCATCCAGCTTTTAGCCGACTCCCCTATAGGCCACGTAACTCCTTGCTATCTTGCCTGAAAATCACACTTAAAATCAACAAGAATAATCGTAGTTTCGGGTCCTTCATCGTGTTGAGTGTGAACTCGGGGTTTACTCTTGCGTTTTTCTTTGCATCTGTTCGTGTGTGTTATCATGTGTAATTACATATTTTCCACCTCAATTTTCTTCATTTCCTCTTCAAGATGTCGGGATATTGGTCCCCATACCCTGAAACCTCTTGTCATTCCTCATCGACCATATACCAATCATATTCATCTTCTCATTCTTCCATGTATCCTCCGCCACCCACCGGAAACCCTTACTCGTGGTTGGCTCCACCTCAACCTGATTATGAAGTCAGAACTTCTACCGACTTCTCCACTTATTCGCATTTCTCACCTACTCCATATTCCAACACTTCGAATCCACTTCCATCTTGGGCTGACTATCCTTATTCTCGAGAGCTTGCAGGAATCAACGAATCGAATGAAGAGCAAGCCAGATGATTGGCAAAATTATATGCCCCCACATACTTCATTCTCACCTCAAGTAGGAACCAGACAACAATTTACATATACACATCCCGACTTGACCTTAGGGCATCACATGGTCGATCGAACAACCCGAATGAAGAGGCCCGCACATCATGATTTCCCAGACTTGATTGACTTTAGTGATCAAGCTTCCATTAACCAGCCTTCATTCGGAGAGCCTATACATTCACAAGATTGGACTCATGAGCTAGACTTATCAGTCCTCGTTTCATCATATGAGGCTCCGACCAATATTTGCCATTTGGATGGTCCACACTCGACCCAGCATTACATGCCAGAGGCTAGGTATGTTGAGTACGAGACCTCGACACCTCAGCAGTCTCCTCCAATTCAGCAGAACTCTCCATGATTTGTCATGAGAACATTTTGGAGGATGACATTTCCAGACTTATTGAGAAAAATAAAACATTCGATAACAAGTTGAGAGATGTCATGGAAATATTGCACTCCATTTCTGTCAGCTTGGGAATGAAAGTGGAAAAGGACGTAAGTAGATCTGATGTTGAAAACCAAGCCAACATTAGGGAACCCACACCTCATGTACAGTTGGAGTCTATTCTATCTCCCTGTTCTACTAACCCCTTACCTTCCAATCCAGAGTCTGATCATTCATCCACTAAAAACACCAAAAAATTGAAAAACCAAAAAATTACATACAAATTGAAAATGAAAATGACTTAACAAAATTGGATCATACCCTAAGGGAAGCACTCGATGAAGAATTGATTTTTAATCTTCCCTTAATAAAGGCCATAGATCACTTTCCTGACCTCAAACGATTTGTGAGAAGTAAATTGCCGCGACCCCGATTTCCGAGCCGTCGGATCCTCCCATATTCGGATCTGGTTACTCAGCAATAATTTATTCAGCAATCACAACTAACATTCAGATCTAGACTGCAAATAAAAATACTCAGAAGAAAGTATTTCAACACTTTTCCATTCACAAATAAAGTTCAGATGATACACTGTCCCACTATAACCATTTACGTGTACATCAGCTTGAAAGGAAAATATACAAAAGATTACTAACTACCTTAAAAAGTAAAGCTACTTTGGCTGGCTAGATGTCTAGTATGTAAGCTGGATGAATTTTTAAAGTCCTTGCGATGGCTCACCGATACCTATTTGGTTTTCCATAAATCATAGGATAAAAATTAACGAATGCTAAGTAACGAAAAAGAGAAAAGCAAACAAATTGTGTAATTTTTCAAAACCTGATAACACAAAAAAATTTCATTCCTTCTCATTAATTTAAGTCCTATTCCTTTCTATTCCACATCAAGGATTAGTCTCGGGGAACCCCACCATTCTTGGACTCCAAAGTTGTGGATACTTCGGGATTGGAGATTGTGTTGATCTTGGTAAGCTTATGCCGCCGCACGTCGCCTCAACCAATCATCCAATACTATCCTGACTATTTTCTTTTCTTTTATTAAACATGGTCTCAAACCCTCAGCCTAGAAAATAAATGAGCACACCGCCCTCGAGGACTCGGCTGCTTAAAACCTCAGGCTAACATTATAACCTAGCGGCTTAAATGCATATTATCGTGACCCAGCCGCTATTGAACCACCCGTGCCTCCACATGGCACGACCACATCTTCTGTCGTTCAACCCGAATATATTAGCTCCTGGTACCACGTGTTGCAAAACATTCATTTCGTGCGCACTTATCATAACTGGGCAACCGTATACCACCTAGGTAGGGAAACGCCAATACGGGTTCCTTCCGACAAACCTACGGGTTGCATGAAAGACCTATAGTTCTACTCCCAGTCATCCTTAACGTGACACATGATCCTTTTTAGGATCCAACTCAAACCACATCAATTTCCATGATGTAATTCTTTCGTTAAGTCTTCAATTTGCATAATCAACAATACTTAGTATAGACTCACATATATATTATTCATATGCATATATACTCGTATTTATGCCTATTTTAACTCCCAACCCTAACTTTCAAAGACATCGCATCGATTTGATGCTTAAACCTTATTTTAGTGGAAATCACAAAGCAACTATTCAGACATTATCAAAAATAGCCAAAATTAGGGTTCTTTATAGCACAGAACATAAAATCAAGACTTTCAATAATCTCGTTTGAAAATCCAACGGCAAAAGAAAGGATTTCGTTACCTAATCGAGCTCTCTCTCGTGTATGCAAGGCTTTATCGTGTTTCCTTTTTAGAAAGGCTATTTTAAGGCTCCTTTCTCCTCCTTGTTCTCCCGACAGCGCTTCGATAGCACTCCTTCCTCGCCTCCCACTCCTCCTCCCGACCTCTCAACCCTAGATCTTGGGGTGGTGGTGGTAGTGGAAATCGTAGAGAATGAATGGGTGGGGGGTCTATTTATAGGCTCCTGAAAACCACTAACCATGGTTAGAAAATCATGTTTTAGACCTTAACCATGGTTTAGCGGCCCATGGTTTTAGCCAAAACTTATCCCAAACTTGGGGCTTAAGTTAGAACATTCTAGAGGATTCTAGATTCGCTAATGACACTTAATTAACACTAATCATGATTAACTTTCACTAATCACGATTTAACTTTCGCAGCTTATTCCTATCTTTTGCTAACTATTGATTAGTGTTTGCTAATGATCATTAGCAGTTTTCAATCCGTCATTAGTTTCTTTAATCATGTTTAATTAGTCTTAATGACAGTCATTATGGGTTAATGACATCTTAGTCTTCCTTCTCTTTTTTCCGAAAATCATGACTATTCGAAACGAAGTCCGATTCACACGAAACAAATTCCGTTGGTTTTCTCTTGACGAGTCAGATCTTATGATATAGGATACGAGGGATGCCAAGTTCATGGCTTTACAATTATAACAACCTTAAAGGAAGTCTCGTCCTCGAGACTAGAAATACAGGCATAACAACCTTAAAGAGGATTGAAACATAACAACCTTAAAAAGAATGAACGTTCTTTCATTTATAATGAACATGTACAGAATACATAGTGTTATCATTCAAACAAGTACGGGTATTTCTCTCTCATTTCTGCCTCAGGTTCCCATGTGGCTTCTTCAAACTCTTTGTTCCGCCACTATACTTTAACTAGAGGTACCTCTTTGTTTCTCAATTTCTTGATATCCCTTTCAAGTATTTGCACAGGTATCTCTTGGTATGTAAAGTCTGGCTCAACATGTAAATCATCATAACTTATCTTATGCTCTGGATTCCTACGTTCTTTCTCAGATTTGATGCATGGAATACATCATGTATTGCCGAAAGATGTGGAGGAAGCGCAAGTCTATAGGCAACTTTTCCAATCCGTTGAATAACTTCAAAGGGACCCATGAACCTGGGTGCGAAATTCCCACGCAAGACAAACCTCTGAACGTCCTTCATAGGTGATACTTTGAGAAATAAAAAGTCACCTACCTCAAATTCAAGGTCTCTTCGCCTGGTATCACTATAGCTTTTCTGGCGACTTTGAGCAGTCAATAGTCTTTTTCGAGCAAGCTCTACAGCTTCCCGTGTCTCTTGCAGTCTATCTGAATCATAAAGGTTCTTTATTCTGACCTCTTGCCAACACAAAGGAGTAGTACACCTTCGTCCATATAGTGCTTCAAATGGTGCCATGCCAATACTTGTATGGTAACTATTATTGTAGATGAATTCTGCAAGAGGCAAATGTTTAATCGACGATCCCTTCCATTCTAAGGCACATGCTTGTAGCATATCCTCTATTGTCTGAATCGTATGTTCTGACTGACCATTTGTTTGTGGATGATATGCTGTACTCAAGCATAGTTGTGTACCTAAGTCTTTCATGAAGTTCTCCCAATAGTGTGAGGTGAATCGTGAATATCGATCAGAAACTACTTCCTTCGAGATACCATGGAGGCAAATCACATGTGTAGTATATAACTCAGCAAGCTGGTCTAGAGTGAAAGATAAGCTTATCGGAATAAAGTGTGCTACCTTTGTTAGACGATCTATTATAACCCAGATACTATCTTTACTACCAGTCGTCTAAGGTAAGCCAGTAACGAAGTCCATGGAAATGCTTTCCCATTTCCATTCAGGTATAGGGAGGGGTTGCAATAATCCTGGTGGCTTTTGGTGAGAAAAGCCTTTACATGCTGGCAAGTGAAACATGCATTCACAAACTCAGCAACATCTTTCTTCATTCCTGGCCACCAAAAGTATGAATGAAAATCCTTATACATCTTTGTAATTCCTGGATGAATAGATAATCTAGAATAATGAGCTTCACGTAAAATGTCTTTCCTCAGTTCAGGTATGTCTGGTACACAAGCTCTGTGATGGTTATATAGTAATCCATCTTGTATATGGAATCCCTCTATTTCATTCTTCTCAAGTTGTTGTCTCAAGTCTTTAAGGATTGGATCATCCTCCTGTCCTTTTTTTATTTTATCCCAGATCTCTGCTTTGTATCAGTGAGGAATAGTTATAGTATCGGCTCTACTATCAAATGGTTTCCATTCACTTAATGTTGATAGTAAACCCCAGAAGTGGATAGCACTCACCAACCCAGGTGAATAAGTTCTTCTGCTAAGGACATCTGCTACGACGTTCTCCTTACCTGGGTGGTAGGAGATAGTGCAATCATAATCTTTCAACAACTCTAGCCACCTTCTTTCTCTCATATTGAGCTCCTTTTGATCAAATAGATATTTCAAGCTTTTATGATCGGTGAAGATTTCAATAGTAATACCATACAGGTAGTGTCTCCATATTTTTAAAGCAAAAACTACGGCAGCTAATTAAAGGTCATGTGTTGGGTAGTTCTTCTCTTGTATCCTGAGCTATCGTGATGCATACGCAACTACCTTACCATATTGCATAAGAACTGTCCCAAATCCTTCTTTAGACGTATCAGTGTACACTGTAAACCCTTCACTCCCAGAGGGTAGAGTAAGGATGGGTGTAGATGTTAGGCATTCTTTCAGTGTTTGGAAACTATTTTCGCATGCACATGACCATATGAATGGAACTTCCTTCTGGGTCAACCTAGTCATTGGCAATGCTATCGTGAAAAGTCCTTCACAAATCTTCTATAATATCCAGCTAATCCCAGAAAAAATCGTATTTCTGCGACAGTCTTCGTGCGTCCCCAACTCATCACCGCACTAACCTTTGTAGGATCAACTGATATACCTTCCCCAGAAATAACATGGCCTAAGAAAGATAGTTCAGATAGCCAGAAGTCACATTTGCTATATTTAGCATACAGTTTGTTCTTCCTAAGAGTTTCAAGTGCCTTCCTGAGATGATGTTCATGCAGATACTTATCCTTGGAGTAAATAAACACATCATCATTAAAGACTACTACAAAGTGATCTAAGAACTCCTTGAATACTCTATTCATCAGATCCATGAAAGCTGTTGGAGCATTTGTCAGTCCAAAAGGCATAACTAAGAATTCATAATGTCCATACCTAGTTCGAAAGGTTGTCCTGGGGATATCCTCATCTTTTATCTTCAACTGATGGTATCCAGATCTTAAGTCAATCTTAGAATACACAGTCAAACCCTGTAACTGGTCAAAGAGATCATCTATCTTTGGTAGAGGATACTTGTTCTTTACGGTCTTCTTGTTTATTGGTCTATAGTCAATGCACAACCGCATTGACCCATCCTTTTTCCTGACAAATAAGACAGGTGCTCCTCATGGTGAAGTATTAGGACGAACGAATCCTTTATCTTATAGTTCTTGCAATTGTACCTTTAACTCTCGTAACTCAGCTGATGCCATCCTTTATGGAGGGATAGAGATAGGTTGAGTATCAAGCATAAGAGAGATTTCAAATTCAATCTCTCGCTTAGGTGGTAATCCATGTAGTTCCTCTGGAAATACATCAGGATACGCGCCCACTATAGGCACATCTTCTATCATTCTTTCTGACTCTGATGTAGTGGATACATAAGCTAAATAACCTTGGCACCCTTGCTCTAACAACTGTTGTGCCTTCAATGTAGATATATATTTGATATTGTCATTGGATATCTTTCCAATGAACTGGAACTCTATCGAGTTAGGAAGGTGAAACGTTACTGTCTCCTGGAAACAATCAAGACATGCATGATGCCTTTCTAACCAATCCATTCCTAGTATAAGATCAAAGACCTCCATTTCGATTAGTAGTAGTGAAACAGGTAACTGATGTCCCGCTATCAGTATTATACAATTATCCAGGATTTCTTGGATTATAAATACTTGTCCCTTGATCAGATAGGACTGTTGTACTTCTACTGGTATCTTACCCAAAGTGGGTACTAACCGTCTAGCAATAAATGAATGTGACGCAGCAAAATCAAATAAGGCATGTACTGAAAAGCCATGAATAGTAACGGTACCTCGTACGACTGTGCCTGAGTGGTAGGTTTGTTCCTCTGAAATTGCATTTATCTGGCCATTAGGAATAGGCAAGCTAGAACCCGCAACACTTTGTGGTGGTTGTTGTGTAGGAGACGCTCCTTGTGAGCCCCGACCTCTACCATGTCTTCCTCCGTGTGTTGCTCCATTACTCGAGGTGGATGTTATACTGTTAATTGGGGTTGATTTAAACCTGAACCTCTCAACTTCGGATAATCTTTCTTGATGCGGCTTTCCTGATAGTAGTAAAAACACACACGTGCTCCTGTTTGAGATGAAGATCCAGCCACAGACGTGCTAGCTCCTGCTGCTGAGTCGTGAGGATATAGTGGAGGTCTAGAGAAACCCCTTCTTCCTGATAATTCCTGACCCAAGGTCTATGGTGAGCTTATATTGGAACCGGCTGGATGATAGCGACGATCTCTATGGTTATAATGTGCCTTTCTTTTGGATGGTCCACCATTAAAGTGGAAACTTCTTCTTTGGAGGTTTTCATCCCTCTCCATCTCAATACGAGAGGCGATGTCCATTGCTTCATCTACGGTTGTGGCTCTAAAATCAGCAAGCTTTTCTCGTAGATCTCCCTGAAGACCGCTAACAAATTTGGTAAGACACTCTTATGGTGAAGCTTCTAAAGCTGGTGAGTACCGTAGTAGCTCAGTAAAGTGGATATGATAATCTCGTACGGTCTTAGAACCCTGATTCAGAGAAGCCAACTCTCTCCTCTTTAATTCTTCCCAATGAGAGGGACAGAAGTGAGCTCGGAACCTCTCTTCAAAGATATCCCATGGAACAGGATCTGCTAACTTCTTGGAAATTGCTCTCCACCATCGTCGTGCATAATCTGCTAGGGAGTAATCAACAAAGTGCACCCAGGTGTCAACTGGTGCATAGATTATCCTCAACATCCTAGTAACGTCATCGAGCCATAACTCAGCCTCGGCAGGTGCCTCTACACCTTTGAATCGAAGAATTTTTCCCTTTCGGTAATTATCTAGTAATGTTTGGTGTCTAAGAAGGGCCTTCTACATTACTCCTTCAGTTGGGGTAGGAGCAGACTCAGTTGAAGGATGGTAACTAGATTCTTCCTCAGAAAGATGGACAGAACCTTCAATCCTAGCATCCGCAGGCTTAGATGCCTCGGGTCTCTCAGCTTGTGCATCACAAAATAAAGTTCAGATGATACACTGTCCCACTATAACCATTTACATGTACATCAGCTTGAAAGGAAAATATACAAAAGATTACTAACTACCTTAAAAGTAAAGCTGCTATGGCTGGCTGGATGTCTAGTATGTAAGCTGGATGAATTTTTAAAGTCCTTGCGATGGCTCACCGATACCTGTTGGGTTTTCCATAAATCAAAGGATAAAAATTAGCGAATGCTAAGTAACGAAGAAGAGAAAAGCAAACAAATTGTGTAATTTTTCAAAACTTGATATCACAAAAAAATTTAATTCCGTCTCATTAATTTAAGTTCTATTCCTTTCTATTCCACATTAGGGATTAGTCCAGGGGAACCCCACCGTTCTTGGACTCCGAAGCTGTGGACACTTCGGGATTGGAGATTGTGTTGATCTTGGTAAGCTTATACCGCCGCACGTCGTCTCAACCAACCCTCCAATACTACCCTGACAATTTCCTTTTCTTTTATTAAACAGGGTCTCAAACCCTCAGCCTGGAAAACAAATGATCACACCGCCCTCGAGGACTCAGCTGCTTAAAACCTCAGGCTAACATTATAACCTAGCGGCTTAAATACATATTGTCGTGACCTAGCCGTTATTGAACCACCCGTGCTTCCGCATGGCATGACCACATCTTCCGTCCTTCAACCTGAATATATTGGCTCCCGGTACCACGCATTACAAAACATTCATTTGGTGCGCACTTATCATAACAGGGCAACCGTGTACCACCAAATACGGATTCCTTCCGACAAACCTACATGTTGCATGACCGACCTGTAGTTCTACTCCCACTCATCCTTAACGTGACACATGATCCTTTTCAGGATCCAACTCAAACCACATCAATTACTATGATGTAATTCTTTCGTTAAGTCATCGATTTGCATAATCAACAATACTTAGTATAGATTCACATATATATTATTCATATGCATATATACTCGTATTTATGCCTATTTTAACTCCCAACCCTAACTTTCAAAGACACTGCATCGATTTGATGCTTAAATCTTATTTTAGTGGGAATCACAAAGCAACTGTTCATACTTTATCAAAACTAGCCAAAATTAGGGTTCTTTATAGCACAGAACATAAAATCAAGAATTTCAATAATCTCGTTTGAAAACCCAACAGCAAAAGGAAGGATTTCGTTACCTAATCGAGCTCTCTCTTGTGTATGCAAGGCTTTATCGTGTTTCATTTTTAGAAAGGCTATTTTAAGGCTCCTTTCTCCTCCTTGTTCTCCCGGCAGCGCTTCGCTAGCACTCCTTCCTCGCCTCCCACTCCTCCTCCCGACCTCTCGACCCTAGCTCTTGGGGTAGTGGTGGTAGTGGAAATCGTAGAGAATGAATGGGTAGGGGGGTCTATTTATAGGCTCCCGAAAACCACTAACCATGGTTAGAAAACCATGATTTAGCGGCCTATGGTTTTGGCCCATGGTTTTAGCCAAAATTTATCCCCAACTTGGGGCATAAGTTAGAATATTCTAGAGGATTCTAGATTCTCTAATGATTCTTAATTAGCACTAATCGTGATTAACTTTCACTAATCGCGATTTAACTTTCGAGGCTTATGTTTATCTTTTGCTAACTATTGGTTAGTGTTTGCTAATGATCACTAGCGGTATTCAATCCATCATTAGTTTCTTTAATCATGTTTAATTAGTCTTAATGACAGTCATTATGGGTTAATGACATCTTAGCCTTCCTTACTCATCTTTCTTCCGAAAATCATAAAAATTTGAAACGATGTCTAATTCACACGAAAGAAATTCTGTTGATTTTCTCTTGACGAGTCGGATCTTATGATATAGGATCCGAGGGATGCCAAGTTCATGGCTTTACATAAATTGATGCCCAAGAGGTCAAGAAACAAGAGGACAAGGACTAAATGTCACATAGTGTCTATGGCCACCTCCTTGGTGATGGGGAGAAAGACCAAGAGCCGTAGAGTGAAGAGGTTGCCCTGAGTTGATTGTGAAATCAAAGACACCATCTTTACCCATACAAGAATCGATGATGACTCACCGATAAATATCCTCCTGACCTCTGTGTTTGACAAGCTCAAACTCAGGCCACTTAGGAAGTCGAGAGAGATCATTCAGTTGGCTGATCGATCCATCAAACAGTCGAGAGGAAATATTTCAGTCATCGTTACTTTGCAAGGTGCTCTACTCCAAGTGGACTTCACGATCATTGACATCGAGCACCGAGGAGAGTTTACCCAGTCTCTGATTATTCTCGAGAAGCCATTCTTAGCCTTGGCTAAGGCGACTATAGATTGCGAGACTCATGAGATCGATTTTTCAGCATTGGGAGCGCTTCGACCTCACCCACTCTTTAATACACTTTACTCCAAGGTGACCCGCACATCTGCTGACAGTCATGACCATCGCGAGGTAGATAAGTCCCACCTCTCTGCTACACCTGAGAGACCGACTGTCTGAACGACTGTTGGTTCAAAGGCTCCCCACACCTCCACTTCATCAACTGCTTGCACCACCACCGTGACAGCTTCTAAGGAGGACTCACGACCAGAAGCTATCATTGAGTCGGACACAACCTTTGTTGATTGCCTTGACCATTTCGATGATACGACACAAGAGCCCAATAATGCCAAGCCAACTAAGATCACTAACACCTTCTCGATATGTGTGATGACCCTTGAGGAATATTCCAATCTATATGGTGACTCATCTGATGAGGAACCCATGGTCAGCACCGTACCACATCTCGGACCTTCAAAGGAAATAACTAAGACTAAATTGACTCCACATAAAAACATGGTTGCTCCCTCCTCTAGTCGACTATCTAGTGAGAAGAAGTCGAGAATTGATTCCTCGAGGTGTTCCCCCGAACCTCTCAAGGCGTGTCGCTTTCATCTCTCTCTCAATGATTCAGGTTCTAGAAAATCGACCAAGAAAATTTCCTTCAACATTCCGGAGAAGGAATTTTCAGAGAAATCCTCATCGGGTCCGGATAAGGTGATTTATATGAGTGAGCTCAGTTCGGCAGTTCCCAAGCCTTATCTAAGCAAGCAGCCGTATGTCGACCCGCGTTGGACGATCCCTTCACCTTACTACTATTCATTTGAGGATGACTCTAACAGCGACACACTTGTATATTACCCACCTCCTCGCTCCCGCAAGAAGGTTCGTCACAAACCTTTTTGATCCATGTAAATTCTCTAGATCTCATCGGTTCTCACTCTCACTCCTATCCTATACTTAGGTTGACCAGAGCCTAAGTATAGGGGGGACCGATGCCCGCCATGTATATATGCCTCCATTTCCCCTCTTAACCTCGCCCTCCCTATTTTGATCTTCTTCTACACTTAGGCTGCCAGAGCCTAAGTATAGGGGGGCAGAGCGACTTCTATACATTTTTGTTATTTTAGCTCTCCTACGCTTAGCACGAGATATGTCTTTTTCCTTGCTTTTCGTGCTCTGAGGACATAGCACACGCTAAGTATAGGGGGCGTGTATATATTTTATATATACTTTACCCATAGCTCATACTTTCACGTATTTTCGCGTATTTTTTTATATTATGCAATAATTATGGGTGGGTAAAAATTGAAAAAAAGTTGTATACTTGTATAACACTTGTAAAATTTGTATAACACTTATAAAACTCTTGAAAAAATGTTGTAACATCGGTGGTTTAGCAAAGTTTAAAAAAAAACACCAAAAAAACAAAAACAAAACAAAATAGGCTTCTTATTTACTCTTTGCACATCAACTCTACATCTAAAAAAGAGTCTTGCATTTCATTCATCTACATAGCATGTCATCTACATCTCATCTGCATATCTTGCATATGCAAAGTGAAAAGATAGTGGGTTCTGAACCGAGTTATGAATAGATGTTGAGGAAGGACTTGATTTGACCTTAATCCACCTAATTTCAGAGGAACCTTATAGGAACTGGAGTTAAGATTTCTCATGTCAAGTGACTTAATTCTTTGAGTCTGCAAGTCTATGTTTACATGTCATCTTAATCAGTCTAAGTAAAATATCTCGTGCACATGCATGATTCTTTTAGATAATGACCTAACTTGGAAATGCACCATGCACGTAGCTCTTCATTGATGAGGTGGTGAGGAGGTAGAATCCTTTAACTTAGAGTAGCACACGGGTGGAGTTATCTGTCCTCCTCTAGGGAGGGTAGTGCATCTTAACCTAGTCTGGTGGTGTTGACATCTAAGGACGGGATGCTGTAGGTTGCAATAATGTTTCAAAAGAGGGATAGTCTACTGGCTCAAGAGGAAAAACTCCTGATGTACATGTTGCACTGTGTATATAGTTCAAAAAAAAGAAAATAAAAGAAAATAAAAAAGAAAAAAAGAAAAAATGCAAGAGCTCCAAAAAATATACAGTCCAGAAAGAAAATAAAATATCTGTCGGAGTATGTATATTAGCAAGAAGTCTACAACTGGATGACTTGGCTACACTGGTCAGGCATCCCAGGATAGGTAGCTACACTGGCTACCGTCCATTCTTTTATCCATCCCCTCCTCTTGTGTTGGTCGCACTTGAACTTAGAAGGGAATACCCCGCTCCTCGAGGAAAGAGTTACTAGACCGGGGAATTAGAGTTACCTTGTTAGAGGAGGCTGGTTCTTAGCCATTTCAGATGTGGAGAGTTATTTATACTTACACAGTACAAGTAAGAATCATAGTCATCAGAAATTTGCGTTTGAGGATTTGTTCTAACCTGACTATTGAGGAGTCTTGAATAGAAGACTTGTGGAACTCGAAGTCTGTTAGGTCTTAAATTCAGATCCCAATAAGGTTCTGCCACATAATTAATCCAAAGGTTGAGTCAAGCTCCATTTTCAACTTTTGTTCATGACCTTGGTATGGAACCCAATCTCATTTCACTCTTGCATTTCATTTCGCTGCTCGGGGATGAGCGAGGTTTAAGTATAGGGGGTTGATGAATCTGTGATTCATCACTCTAAAAGTTGAAAATAGAGCTTTGCTCCCGAGTAATTAGATGCATGTTTCCCCTTATCTTGCATAATTAGCATTCATGCATGCAAGCATAATATCTGCACTTTAGCATCCATATTTGCATTAAATAAGAAGCCCAATTTCACTTGTAAAAATCACATGTATATTCACCATATTTCACCTATTTGTATATATTTTATAATAAATCTAAATCCAATAAACCCAACTCTATAGTGTACATATTACTAACACTAATAAAGAAAAAATGTCAAAAAAATACTAACTTGTAGAATTGCCCAATAAAACCCCAATCCAAGTTTGAGACTAGGAGCCTTAAAATGCATATATCTCACTCATACAGTGTCCGATTTAGGTATACTCACTTTTAAAGTAATATACATTCAAAGACCTTCGAAACAAGACCAATTTCATTAAAATCAGAGCTCGTATGCAAAACTTGGGTTTTGGGCCCCTTTTGTATATTGTACATATTGATCGTTTTGCCCTTCATTTTATCCTTTTATTTTCTTAATTATTAAAAAACTAAAAAATAGATCAAGTTGTAAATATTCTTTTTATATTTTTTTCTAACTTTATTTTGATTTTTCTCGAAATTAAAAATGACAAAAAATTACAAAGATAAAATGCGGTATTTTATATCTATAAGGTACCACCCAAAAATACATTTATATAGATGACTTCTTTTCATTTTCGACCCTTCATGAAAGTTAGATCTCGTCGAGACGAACAACTTTTTTGTTGATCACTTTTTCATTTAACCCCTTTTGTTTATTTCTTTTTTATTTTTCTTTACATTTATTTTTGAATTTTTCTAGGAGCGACATGTGGCAGCTTCTGGAGCCGCCACATATCACCCCTTTTTTATTATTTTCGGATTTATTTTATTATTTTCGGATTTTATTATTTTTTATTATTATTTTAATTATTGTTATTTTTAGTAGCCTACTTATTTTACTTATATTATATTATATTTTTATTATTTTTTCTCTCCCTTTTACTTCTTCTTTCCTTATTCTCCACTCCAAGTCACCACTTCCTCCACTATCCCTCCACCATCTCCACCTCTTTTCTAACTCCCTCCTCCTCTTTATATTCACATCCCCTCCACCATTTCTCATCATCCACCATAATCGAGAGAGAAAGGGAACCACCTTCTCGATGGTTACAGCGACCGAGTAGGTCTTCGACGCGATGAAAAGTTCCATCGTATTTGGCGAGATCTGAGGTAGAGAGATCGACCTCGTTGCAGCTGCATCCAAGCTGCATAGATTCTCTGATTTTTTTGCCGAGTCGAATCGAGGCCACGATGATGAGAGCCGCACATCGCAGCTCCACCTGGCAAAATCTCAGGTAAGTATTCCCTCCTTTCCCTTGTCATTTTATTTGTATCTAACGATTTTTTTCCTTATTGTTTCATCCACAAATCATCAAACAAAAACCACACCATCATTTTATTCATCAACCACCACCATCACAATTATCTCTCTCTCTCTTTCCCTTTATTATTTTATCTAAACAAAAATTTTCTCCCTCAACATTTCATCACCATATAATCACAGCTATCATCATCACCATTTCATTCATCACATCTTTATTTCATTGCACCTTGTCATTTTTCTAGCGTTTACAACGAAAATACAAAAAAATTGCAAAAGAAAATAAAAAAATAAAAAAGAAATAGGAGAAGCAAGACGTTGTCTTCTCATTCACCGCCGGTCGCCGACGACCTCCGCCCTCGACGCGCGGCCCACCAACGGTAGCAAGCTGTTGTCTGCTCCTTCACCGCTAGCCCCCGCGCTACAGCACGCCGCCTAACTGTCCCTCGGCCATGTGCCAGCTCGACCTCCACCGCTCCTCCCGTGCAAGCCGACGACCAGCCGAGCCACCGCCCGTCACAACTGCACCCCCGCGTCCAGTGCGTCGCGTGACCCCAGCAGTTGCAGGCCAGCCGCGTGCTTGCCGCCCTGCTACGTAGCGCCGTCGGCACCAGCCGCGGTGCTGCCGCACCGCTTTGCACCGCCACGCGCCGCGTGATGCCCCTGCGACGTCGCCTCTCCCCCGTATCTTCCCTAGCGGGTTAAAGAAGGTCCCTCTTCTATTTTATATTGTCAAATTGCATTTGCAACCTTTCAGGTTTTTAAAATTACAAAAGTACCCATGTGCACATTTTTACTTTGTTATTTCATTTCTGTAATTGCAAAGAGAACCCTAGCTTTGAGTATTAATTTGGGCATTAGTTTTGCGTCAATTTTTAATTAAAAAATAGCATTTTGTAGATCATCTAATTCTTTATTTTATGGCTATTCATTTGAATTTTTGTGATCATCAGATTATTTATTAAAAATCAGAGATTGAAAATCAAAGTTATTTTTCCCATTTAAGCTCTGAAATTCGTATAGCCATATTTATTGCTCTAAAAATTGTAAAAAAATTGTAGATAATGTTTCTCTCGGTGCTTTAATTATTTTCAAAGTTTCATTAAAATTGGAGTTGTCGTTTGAATAAAATAAGTTATAGAATGAATCCCTAATTGATTCTTAATTAAATCCACGAAGATTATTTTTGAGAAATTTCAACTCTCCTAGATTCCTTATTGAAATATATATTTGAGATAAATAGATCTCTAGATAATTTGACTTCGTGGATTTATTAGGAATTAAAGACTCACGATCGCTTAGTTTTCAGTAAAAAATTCATAAAAAAATCATAAAGTATCATAAAATTCTAAAAAAATAGCCTAGCTTAATTTCATAATGTTTATCTTCCAGTAAATTTTTCATAAATTTTGCATATCGTTTGCACGAAAATTATATAAAAACCCTAAAAAGGTTTGCATTTTTCATTTGAGTATTTTAAATCCAAAAATTCCAAAAAAAATCCATTTTGCATTAATCATTGAATTAGGTTTACAGGAAAAATATAATTTGGTCAATTTAGATTAACATCATTTTAAAATTAAATTTGGCTAAATTGTTGATTTTCTTAATAACCTAGTTCATTCGCATCATTGCATTTGGCTTTTTATTGCATAAAAAAATTAAGAAAATCCCACTTAGAAAACCACGATGTAGTCCCTCTAACTTGATCCCGAGTTGTTTCTTTGCCTCCTTGAGTCGACCCTGGGGCTTGCCCAGGCTAAACAAACATAAAACCAGGCATTAATTCATTCGACGATTCATCGATTTGTGCGGTTATTTTTTATCGATCCGGATTTATCTGACTGCCACAAAAACCGTCAATTTGACACATTAAAAGGATAAAAACCGGATCCATCATCCCCCACTTTTAAAAGTTAGAGGTTATCATTGATGAACAACTCCATATAATTTGATCACCATTATGCATGATTGCATCAAGTTGTTTCCCTACAGCATCTGAAACATCCCAGATCGAGCATCTGGACGTCTAGACACTCCGTTGATTTCTTAAAATTATGTGTCCTATTCATCGTCACACGGTGAACAATTCTATCTTTATGTATTCATCTTCTGTACTGAATGATACAGATCTTGCAGGTCCTTAGGGAAGATAGATGTATGTGGGCGAAGGATCTGATCGTGGACCTGTGCAACAGGTACTAAATCAATGTATATATTTCATAAGTTATCATCAGAATCTTAGATTTTGCCTTTTATTTTATTTTTAAGGAAATCCATCTTCCTTGAGTCGTTCCTGTAGTAGATGTACAACCTAAACTCACCTGAAATTGTAAATCTTGAAGAATTTCTTGAAGAAATATGAGAAGGTTCTGCTTTTCTCTTGAATTTGGATGTAAATCTTTGTATTTGGTATTTATGATTGTTTCTTATTCTGGTCAACATTGAATAATAGGGATAAGGCTCAAATGAAGAAGTACTTGAAGAAATATGAGAAGGATACATGACAATCCTAAAGCATGGAGAAACTGTCAGAAAGTAGGTAAACATTCCATTATTTATTACATGATATAATAACTAAATCTGTTAAATTTTTAAGATTTATTTTGATATTTCATTCAATTCAGTAAACTTCACTCGCTGTATCAATTCACACTACAACAAAATAAGCTTCTCATGACTAAATTATAAAGACCGATTGATAGCTTGTAGTGACGAGAAAGGTTGTTAGGACAATCATTTCGTCACCACAAATCTATCTCCAAAAGCTGGGTCACAAGTCTCTGGTGACTATGAAGTAGTTGCTATGCTGACTATGACAACTATTTAGTCACCACAGTCGTAAAGGGAGGGTAATTGTGGCAATGAAATTGATCAGTCACCATAACTATGAGGACCGGCAAAATTTATTGAAATGATACATATTTTGACTACGAGAAACCCGAACAAATCAATAACAATATACAAAAAATGAGTACACCGGTTTTTCTTGTATACAAATAAACATGAAAGGTATACATTCATTTCAATCTATTTTTATATACAAATCTGCACATAAATTTTAAAAAAGAGAAAATACACAAATAAGCAATCAATCCTTAGAGTGCGCTCTAAATTGTAGAAGATAACCAATATTTTGTCCCTCTTTGAAGAGAAGTCTTCTCCATATGATAGAGCATCTTTCCTTCAAATTTTCGGATCTTTTTCCTTCATTTAAAGAAGGTTGAACTCTATCACAAAAACTGTACCATTTTCCTTCATTTAAAGATGGTTGAACTCTATCACAAAAACTGGTCCTCTTTCCTTGATTGTTATACCATATATATAATAGGCTAGCCCCGAGCACATAATTTCGTGCAAGAACTCTAAGTTAGGAACCCCTCCTTTTTAACTTAATATCCAGGAAAAAAGAGTGAAAGAGAAAGGACATCGAGTCATGCAGATTGAACACAACTGCCTTCTTTCCTTCCTTTTGGCTACTCTTCGAGAGAGAAAAAAAAGTGAAAGAGAAAGGACCTCGAGCATGCAGATCTACGACACATGCACCTGTCTCAGGAAAAAATTACTCTACTGTACATATATGGGAGTATGAAAAGTATGTAGCAACAGTTTACGTCGTGCAAAATTCTAGATTACTCTATATATTTAAGGGTCCAGTTGAGATGAACAAACACCCGTGCATGGTTTCAACCAGATGGAGACAAAGCAAGTGTTTTCGGCCTTCTGTCATCTAGGCAATAACTACATCTAATAGTTGGTATTTTGGGTATTTTATATGCCTAGCATTGCCCATCATTGCATCTATTTCATGTATGAAGCATCAATATCAAAGTGTAAATGGAGCCTTTTCAAGTTTTCATTTGAGCATGTACCAGTTTCCAAAATGTTGGTCTTATATGTATCAAATTATAGCAAAAAAAAGTCAATCAAGTTAAACCCAGAACTTACGGATTCAATTACACCGATTCTAGGTTTGTAGATGCATTCAAATGGATCGGCAAAGCATCTAGGATGAATGATTCTCATTGAGATATACCCAAATAATTAAAGCCATTCAAAAAGAGGCCACATGCATTGCAAGGAATCCAACCAATGCTGACGGTTGAGGCTTACAGTGATTGGGTGATGCTGTAATAGAAAAATAATTGGACATCTTTTCTTCTTATAATTTGAAAGGCATGGCATAGGAATCTTTACCTGGCATCCAATGAGCCGGAAAAGAAGCTGCTGCAAGGCAAGTAATTACTCCAGCAAACCCTCACTATTTAGGTCCCTTATTCTACTACATCCCTAAGCATCGGAAAAGGATAATTGGTAGAAGAACGTTAAGATTGAGTGACGTATTATACAAGTGCAAGGCACCTTGGTAATTCCATTAGGAGACTTAACAATGCGCTTGGCTTTGTTGTTGTATTTTATAATACTTAGGCACTCCAATCTTTCCTCCATGAAGAGACCATATGTTCGGACCCATGCGGAACAATCCCATGCTGGATATAGAACATGAACTAATTGTTGTTTTTCTTTAATTTGTTGGATTGTTCTAGAGATATCGAAGCTCACCGAGATGTCTGGAATCATCCTTAAAATTAGATATTTGAAGAATTTGCACATCTTCCTTCAATGTCCTATGGATGACTATAAATGTTTTCAAAGCATCCTGCAATATCAATTCGGAATCTTAATAGAAAACTCTTAATAGTAATTAAGATCACTATTCATCAATAGCAACATCATGTGATGTTCTGTTGATTTTCAAACAAATCCAATCTACATACAATCCAATTGCGCATCTTGTGCAGCCTCATTCCTAGCATATGTATGCAATAACACACATAGACCCCCGGGCAAAACAGATGTAGCAGCAAGTTCTCTTGGAAAAAAAAACATTCCTCATTACAAATCGTTCGAATTAAGTTGCAAAACAAAAGAAGAGGAAGATGCAGGTGGCTCACGCCGAAAATGGTGTTTCTTAGGCGGGATCTCAATGTGGTTGGTGGCCTTGACAATGGCAACATCAAGATCCTTGGGATTGAGATACGAGAAAGAGATGAGAACCAAATAAGATATGGAAAATCAGCTAACAATTATGGAACAACAGATGTACCTTGATGTTGTCGGTGAGCTTGGTGAGGCCTATGAGGGTGGAATCCTTGAGAGCTCCATAGGCTCTCCTCCAAAAATGTTGATCCTGGATTTATCAACGAGGACTCACATCAAATAAATTTTTCATATTTGATTAGCATTATAGTTTTTCACAAACATACTACACCATACGAAGAGAAGAAAATAAATACATGATTACTAAAAAATACAACACCTGAATGTATAAAAATACAACATATAAAGTGGGAGTAGTACCTGAATGTATCCATCATGTGCATTATGGACCTCTTGAATGTATCTATAGAAAAGGAGATATAAAATATATTCTACCTGATAAATCTGATTCAGGCATCCTTAACTCATTTTTATAGAGATATTGTAGAAATCAGCAAATAGTCTCATATCATGCTAGTAAACAAGTCGAAGAGTTGCTACTTCTCCTCTAAAAGAGTCAAATGACTTGTCATTTCTAGATTCAAGTCAACTTTGATCATGGTCCTATAACAAGATAAGAAGAAAAATTAGTAGATAAAATCAAAATGAATCTATTGAACCTCGTATTTCATTATCCTTGGGCATATTAAGCTTCATGAAAGGAGACCTAATTGATCAATTTAAAAGAAATATTACAAATAAACGGAAAAACAAGTTAAAATACAAAATATATTTCCATGCAAACGACAAGGATGCTGCTAAAATTGTTATAAGCCAAATTCCTTCAATGCAAACGAAAAGGAAAAGTAAAGCTTCCGGATAGAGTGTTTTGGTTAATTACACAAGTAGAAAGGAACTAGGGAGGATTCAAGTTTTTGCAGGTTTGGAAATTTGCCCAGAGATTCTGGAAAGCATCCAATAAGACTGTTATTGTGCAAATCTTTGCAAATCATACAATAATCTAAATTCAAAACTAATGATTTAAGTTGACAAAAAAATCATCTTGTGATTGCCACTTGTCTGTAAAACATCATTTGGATAAAAATTTTACATAAACTCTAGAGCAATAAGGACACTACTATCAGATAGTTCTCTTTCTAAGACCATATCCACTAAAAAATCTACAGTTTGATAAAAAAACCACAATCAACTTTAAAAATGAGGTTGTTTAAATGGTCTTCGCATACCTTGTAATAACTGACATCAATCGAATTATCTATCTTTCAAATGGTGTCATGAACATACCACAATTTGCAAAGTGCATAAGAAAATCATACTCAAAATAAAACCAGTACATACAAAACAAAGAAGGAGAAGTTATGAGATAGAATCATGACCCCAATTAGTTTGGTGTTCATTGTTCACGTAAACTGTATAGACAGATAAATTGTACACAGCTATACATTAAGTGAATTTAGGGGATGATGCTATATATGGTGAAGGTCTTAGTACGTCTTACAACATTATTACTCAAGGAAGAGAAGTTGAGGTACAATTAAGCCATTCCAAACTGTAGTTTGAAGGCAGACATGGATCGCCACTCCACTGCTTCAACACCTCAAAGCTATTTTGCAGCACTCCTAAAGACTCCACTAACAGAGGAGGAAACATTATTAGTAGGAAAATGAGGAAATTTACAAGCCTGTCATTTCTAATTGCACACGTGAGTATGATCGACACAAGAATGTAATGAAAATGTCGAGTGAAAAAGACAGTTTTTAACTCTATCTACTAACATCATATGATAATTAATATAAAAAACAATGACAGCTTATAAACCGTTCTCATGGATGTGCTAGTGTTGGATCTACATACGATAATACATTTGATTATGTATGATATCAACCTGGATAAGAATATTAAAAAAATGAACAAGATACAGTTGCAGGAATCCAAGGAAGAAGGAAGTCAACTATTACCATCACTATTGTTTGCCAGGTTGGTAGTTAAGTATGGATAGAGTACTTGCTCGAACCACCTTGCCTTTCATCGTCATCATAGGGATCACCGCCATTCACCACCACCCATCCCTCCACTCTTCAGGTCAGCCATCACTTACCACCCTCGCCCATCTCCCATCGTCGTTATGATCCATCCACAACCCATAGCCCTCGCGACATGTACATCGCACATCAACATTAGCCTCAGACCAATGATCATCGCCTACCCTAACCCCTCATCAGTCTCCTCAGCCTCTATCTCCACCTCAACCTCTGGATCCACCTTGTCCGCCACCTCCATCTTGACGTCCGGATCAACCTCGACCTCCGGCTCCATCTCATCCTCCGGCTACACCTCGCCCTCCTTCTCGACCTCTGACTCCACCTCACTTTCCACCTTCTCCTCGACCTCTTGATTCACCTTGCCATTCGCCTCCATCTCGACCTTCGGCAACACCTCTTCATCCGCCTTCACCTCGACCTCCGACTCCATTTCGACCTCTGCCTCCACCTCGTCCTCCATTCTTACCTCCAACTCTAGCTCGCTCTCCGCCTTCACCTCGACCTCCAGCTCCACATCGCCTTACACCTCCATCTCGACCTCCTCACCATCTGCCTTCACCTTGCCGTCCACCTTCACCTCGGCCTCCAGCTTCGCCTCGACCTCCGCCTACATCTCACCCCCTGGCCTTGACCTCCACCACCAAGTCCCTCCATTGCGGAGAATGTTAGGGTTTTTGGGAGAAGTGAGAGAAAGGGTAAATAATGGTTGGTGATCTACCTTTATATCGTGGTGTTCTTTCCAGCTGGCTAGGTCTTCGTCGTCAATTATTGAAGTTACGGGGTTGAGGTGCAAGTTTTGCCTCACGTGTTGCCTAACTCACATGAGAAGCTTTATTGTAGATGGTTGGATGGCGTGGAGTAACCCTATATCAAATGGTATATACTGTGAAATCTTGCTCAACGGTCCACCTTTAAGGTCAATGGACGATAGAGATCAAATGGATGAGGGTCAGACGAATGCTGGTTGTATGCCACACCCGACCTTCCCCTTTCTTCTTACTTTCGACTGCTCAAGAAGAAGGCATCAATAAAGCCATGCTCTTGTTATTACTTTAGGGTAGTTTTATAATTTTTCCTTAAAATATTGTGGTGACAGTTTTGTTCGTCATCACATGTTTTTGTCATTTCAAAATGGTCATTAGAACTCCGTTTTCTTATAGTGTCAATCCTAAAGCATGGAGAAACCTTCAGAAAGCAGGTAAACATTCCGTTATTTATTACATGATGTAATAACTAAATCTATTAAGTTCTTGAAATTTAGTTTGATATTTCATTCAGGTCAACAAACTTCACCAACTGTATCAATTCAAGTGCTTCTACGAGAGACATCAGCAACTCAGAACTATGAAGACAAGTAAAATCAATTCATTTCCAGAGCACATAAAGAAGACAGTTTTGTAGCAGTGAAGAAGATTTCTTAATCTAGAACATCCAAAAATAATATATGGAACATACTGATCAAGATATGATGTTAGAAAATGAATCGAGGTCGATCTTACACTTGATATTGGGAAATGCATAGAAATTGAAGTAAAAATGTTTAAATGTAATATTAGCTATCTCTTGTAACAATATGTATACCATGTAAAGGTGAATGTCATTTAACAATTGTTTCTTTATTGTTGGCTTGATTCACTTTTTGTGATCTATTGCATGAAGCATTCTCCAGGAATATCAGAATCACTGGTGTTTGGTTTAGTATAATATGTATGAATACAAAAGGTAAATTTGGTAAATTTGGTTTAGGGGACAGAATAATTAGTCGTCACAAAGCCGTTTTTTTATGAACTCTGATGATGAATCACATGTGACAAAATATTTTACGACAGAATATTCGTCGCCACAGTCTGTGACGACGCGATTTTGGAGACGGATTAAGAGCGATAAAGTAGTTATTGCCACAGTGTTTTCCGTCGCTGCAAAGCACTATTCCGTCGCCACAACTCCGTCACCGTAATTAATTTTTCTTGTAGTGGAAGGAGGAGGAGTAGGTGGCGGAGGAGGCTAGGGAGTGGGAGGAGGAGCATGGGGAGTTTTTGGACAGCCTCACCGTGGTTTGAAAAAATCATGGTTAAATTTAACTCATTAACGACTAAAGTAACGGAGGGTCACAAGTGATAGAAGAGCAACATGTCAAGGACACAAGTGATATTAAAAAAATAAAGGTTATAACTGATTGTAATATCCCAGAAGAGCACAATTGATAAAAAAACCTTTAATAATATTGAGTCACGCGGGAAGAAGCATTGAGATGAGAATGAGCGCACGACGCGTAGAATCAACATGAGACATATAGGAAGCCAAATAAAAATATATAATTGTTGCATACTGCAGGTCATTGGATGTCGATCATGGCGGGCGTGGATCACGAAGAGTGCTCATCCGAAGGCGTGCAGCAGCACTACTACAGCAAACCTCTGCTGTGGTTTGGCTACAACAGAGGATATGTTTCCTGTTGTGCCTCAACATTCATTCAATTGCGGTTTCGATTCGTCGTAGTGCATCAAAGCAAGTAATTTACTTTCAGAAAACGACTGCACTCCTCAAAACAAATAAGAGGAGGGAAACTTAACACGCACGAGGAGATCGATAATTGAGGCATCCAATAGTAATCCAAAATCCATATATGATCACAGATCATTACACGTGAGCGCAATCAACTACATTATACATGCAACGACAACTGCAACATTACCCTTCTCTCCGAATTCACGTCCGTTTCACGGGATCGAAGTTGGCGACTCCGACGACAGCTCCGAGCAGCACCGCGAGCACCACTCCGCCCGATGCGATGCTCAGCAGGTAGTTCTGCAGCGAGGGCGACATGCCCGGCTGCGCTGCAGCCTCCGCGATGCCTGGGACCGCAAGTGCAGCAGCCATCGCTGCTGCTGCTACACTTTGGATGACCTTCTCCTTCGCCGGAAGGGACGCCCGCACCTCGAGACGTGGAGGTGAGGACTTCTTGTGGAGGAGGGAAATGGGGTTGAGGGGAGTACTGGACACGCAGCGGTCGGTTGCGGCGAGAGCAGGAGGCGTAACTGCGGAGGCGGATAGTGCTGGGGCCATTGCTGGTAGTGGATCGACTACAGTACTGGTGCGGAAGGTAGAAATCAGAGGACTCGGGATTGAAGTTCTTTGTGGGAATATCGGTGAGGATCGCGTTGGGCCCGATGGTTCCGACGTGGTTCCTTTGTCTACACAATTTGGAGATAAGGTTATCTTTATCGATTGGATCTCCTCGAAATCTATATCTGAATTTTGAGTGAACTTATATTCTGTTATTATCTATCGCTGATGTATGTCTACTGTATCCAAATTAATGTTTTCAACAGTATAATGAAGGGGCTCCAAGCCAAATTGAACTTTTAACGACTCACGGCAGATATATACAGTGGAGTTGTAAAACAAGGGAGCATGATTTTAAAAACTGGACCAGACTGGTTGCTTGAACCGGTTGGATCGGACACCAACCCTGATCCGATCAGTTCGGTCAATTTCTTGTAATTAATTTAAAAAAAAAGAAAATAAAAAGTTGAACCCAATGTGATCGGGTCAGGTTGACTCAAGTAGTTGGATCGGTTGACCCATTTTTTGATGGTTTGGTAATTGTCAAAACGAAAAGATTTAAATAACTACAGTAATAATATGATTTTTATTACTAGTACCTTTCTTAACTTCTGCAATATAAGTTATGGCTCTCTCTTTTTGGAATATTAGTTGTGCCCCTACCTTCATAGAGTAGTTTCTAGGAACGACTATACATTGCTTATTACAATATTATATTCATGTATAATATTCAAAAATGTGGCTAACTTTTGTTTGTTATACTTGAAATAGACAATCATGGTATTCTATTGAAAGATTTGACATTTTAAATTGATATATACATACATACTTCCATATATGTGATGAATCTCTTTCATTTTGATTAAAATTCTTGGTAAAATACATATAAATAATACTAATTCCTACTAATTAATATTCTAACCACAAATATTAGTATTCTGTACTTAACACTTATTTTACCCAAAATAAAATAATAAAAATAAAAATAAAAATAAAAGAAAAGAAGGTTGGAGATATGTAATCTATATACATATTGATCCTAACCCTGAGACCAGGTCAATATTGACGTGGTCGACAAAATAAATAAGTAGGGGAGATAAGGATCCTAATTTATAAAAATATCCAGAAAATCAAGACCAAAAATATAATTAAAACACATTTTCACATTGTAAATATTTCACCTATTTTATTCATCACTTATATCATCTCAAACCAAAAAACTTCTTTTGTAAAAGTTGTTTAAAAAAATATATATTATTTTATAAAAATATCAGAAAAATAATTCATAACAAAAATAAAATATCACAATGGACTGAAAAAAGCTGAAAAAACCGACTTCCGAGATTCATAACTATCTATATTAAATTTAAAATGGAGCAAACTCACATTTAAACTTCGTTTTATACTTAATACTATTTATTAAAAACATCAAAAATACTATTAGAGTAAAACTAGCGAGTTTTGGCGTTTAGGACCTGTTGTATATGCGTACTATATGTAGAAACTTCCCAGATTTTTAATTAATTAATCATAAGTCCGATTAACTTAATTTTTTTCTAAAAATCCTCTAAAAAATGTAATTAAAAATATAAAAATATAATTAAGTCAAAATACCAATAAAACCTGAAGTCACGAAGCCGCTACTTAAATTTTCCGGACCTCATAACTCGGCCGTATGAACTCCGAATTAGGCAAATTAGTTTAAATTTTTTTATTTAATTATCTACAAATTGATATTGATTTTGCTGAAATCAGAGTTAATATGAAAAACGCGAGTTTCGAGACCGTATTGATATATGTTGTATAATGTATCGTAATATAGTATTATTTAATATATATTATTTATTATGTTTTTTATATACTTTAGTGATCTTTTAATACTAAATTAAAATAAATAAAAATTATTTATTCAATTAATTTATTAATTTATTTATTATTAAATTTTGAATTATTAATTAATTATTCATTAAGATATTTAATTAATTAATTCATTAATTATTCTAATTACTAATTACGTAATTGAGTTTATAAATATTTTTTAAAATGAATGATAAGTATTAAATTATCTAATTATTAATTTAACTCGTAATTAATTAATTAATTTTCTCTCTCCCCCTCTTTCCTTCTTCCCCACGCTTTCCCTTTTCTCCCGTTCTCCCACCGCATCCTTCTTCCTCATCGCCTGTGATAGCCGCCAACGCCCCCAAACTACTCAATGGACGGCCGTTGGTCGGGCTTTCTTTCAATCGCCCGTCGGTGATGCCATCGTTATCGATGACCGGACTCCTCCTGTCTTTGAGAAACGGTATCTGCCATTCCATCCATCTTCAGTCCGGTGAGCTTCGGAGCGAGAGCGAGCTTGGGTGACAACCAAACACCCTTGATTTTGTTGCAGCGAGGATAGGGGTGGAAAGGAGGCGTGATCATCGCGACGTTGCAGAATGACCGCGCATAGCCTCCGTGAGCCGTCGAGGCGATGATCCAGCTCCGTTGCGAGCTCCTTCCCAGGAGATTTATCCACACTACCTCCGTTGACATCATCCCCATCCGCAACCTCCCTTTCTAGCTTCATCCATCATCCATTCCCAGTCTCTGAATCTCACCCCTTCTTAGTTGTTTCTATCTAATGTTTTTTCCAAATCCGTTCTGATTTCATCGCCGATATCATGCATCCATATCAAATTCGATCCCCTCCATTTTCTTCTTCTATCCCTTACATCTTCCAATAATCACGGAATCATCAGAGCTCTTCCTCCACGTCGACGAAGCTCCACCGCTCACCCCTCTTTCTGTTTGATTTAGACCTAGTCTCAAACTTGAGTCAGACTGATCTCTTGCAGATGTACTGGATCAATTCGCATCTGGAAACAAGTACCACTGGTATGCACACAGAATAGCACCATATGTAGCATCTCCGCCGCTCATGCAGATCATCCATGGGACCGATCTCCACCGCTCCTAGCCAGAGATCTCCACCGCACACGAAGACTTCCGCTGCCTCTGGTCGACTGTCGTCTTCCATCGAATCCCTGCAGAACTTAGATTGAAAAATTCGCCAACAATTCGAAGAAGAGCAGTACCCATCAATCCAGATTTGATCGCACGAACAACGTCCTGCCACTCTTCACAAACACCGCAACCCGCCGACCCACCGCTCTTTGCGGTCACACGTGACGCGCGTGCATTGAGCAAATATCTTCCGGCATTTGCAGAAGTATCTCCAAACGATCTTTAATTTGCATAGAGGTTCTATTGCAGTAGTCACACGTGATTGGCATGTGGATCCAGTAGGTTTTGCACCCAATACCCCCCAATTTCTGAGATTTTATGCGCATCCCTTCATTTTCCAAAATATAACAACAATACCACAATGTTTCTTGATAATACAAATAGGTCCAGGAAGGTCCCAGCACACGGAGAAGACGTGACAACTGGGTGTTTACGTGAAGACCTCTACGAGTTCTATTATCTACGCAAATGCCCTATAACTGCATAGAACCACTACACACATTCATATCCCTATAAATAAAATATAAAACATAAAATATTACAAAAATATGTATAAATACAATATATTTTACTATATACAGTACTAAATCAATTTTCAAATTAAAATGATTTTCTATTATTATTAAATCATTTAAAAAAATAAAAATTAATAACAAACTTTAGAAATCATAAAAAATATAAAAACATCTCTAAAAATCCTATAAAAATAGCTATATTATATTTTGCTATATTTTACAAAATAAATCTAAAATAAAATAAAAATCAAATATTAAAATCAATAAAAAATACAAAATACATTAAAATTTGAAAAATCATAACTAAATAAAAAATCACACAAATACGCAAAAGCGATCATTTTAGAGATAATTTCATATACTTTTCATTAAAATAAAATACAGAAATTTTCGCATTACTTTCATTATTATAAACTGAAAATAAAAATATGTTTTCAATATAAACATCATTTTCAATATTAAAAACAATTCAAAATATATAAAAATCATAAAAACCTTCTAAAAATCCATAAAAATAGGAAAATGAAATAAACATTAAAATAACAAAATAATAATCAAATAAAAATCATTAAATAGTTTCTAAAAAATAATAAAAATCATCAAATACTAAAAAATCACAAAAATAATATAAAATTCATAAAAATGAAATAAAATCCAGAGAATCTATATAAATATAATAAAAATTAGGAAATCATTTACTTTATATTATCTACCATTTAATCCTAGTTTCCAACAGTTTACCTCCTTGAGTTCGACACTCCCGTGCTTTTATAATACATTAATGTTTAGGAGTATAAATAATTAAATAAAATAATTAACTAAAAAATAATCTTTTTCTGTAAAAATTTACCTGGTCAATTCAGCGACATTGTTCTTCTTTTAGAACAGTAGTTATTGTGGTTTTTCAAATGGCGTCGATGATGGGGAGGTAGCGCTAGGGTAGACCATGCACTTAGGTTTAGGGTTTTTCTCTTTGTCATTTTATTTCCTAACCTCACGGCTTTTTGTTTCTTATTTGTGCACCACAGATGGAGCAGCGCGAGATAGAACCGCAAAGCTGATTATTGGTTGTAACACAAATATAAAAAAATGTGTAGGAAGGGGCCCCTTGAGGGCATCCTGACTTGTACCTACCTCCCTTCTTCTCGGGGTCCGTTTTCTCAGGGCTATACTTCTGGGGGAGCAGAGCACCCACCGTGGTTTTCGCTCGCATTTCTCTCGATAGTTTTCCATGGCTTTTTCTAGGACATGTGCTTGTTAGGATTTCTTGATTTTTCCCTTCTCTACGCAATCATAGATAGATGCTTGCTTAGGTAGAATCACTAGATGCTTGTAATTTAGGATAAAAAACAAAAATATAAAAATATCGTTAGACGATTGATTGAAAATACCAAAAAAAGTGATAATTGAAAATAAAACAGGGACTGCTAATTTTATCTGACCTTAAAATGAAAAGTAAGGACTCCACTTGAATTTGTGCAAGTAATCCCCCGCAAATGAATTGCAGGTACTCTCTCTAGATTTGTGAGTAAGAGATGACCCATAAGGTAGAGCAAGAGTATGAGCTTGTTTCAAAGTACTACTTACTTCATAGTTTTAATCACTTAATCTTCAGTGGGCACTCTTGGGTAGCCGGAAATGGTACAAGTTTACTTAGCAGAGTGGGAGGTTTAGAGGACACCGCAGTAGCACGGTTCTCAAGTAACACGGGTAGCTGAAAGCAGTTCGTACTTACTCCCATATTGGATGAGAATAAGTGATTGCTTGTAAGAACTCGGGACAGTATTTCGGGGAAGTTTCAGATACCTAACAGCTCACGCTAATATATGAGAAGACTTGTATGCCAAATAACCCTAAAATTGACAAGATAAACGACCAAACTCTTATGGTCATCACCGATCACCAGATGAAGATGGTGAATTCAGGTTTTGCTTTGTCTTTAAGTTATAGTGTGAGTTTTTCATCTTCGAGATCTTGATCAACCATTATCTATCAAGATTATGGGTAGGTGATCACTTCAGTCTACTCTGACCGATCCACTCTCTCGTGCACCTGTCCATTCATCCAGATTGGTTCGGGATGTCTCTCTTCTCAAATCGAAATCTACTCGAGTTGCTACTTCCAAGAGTGACTCTAACCCTGGAAGCTCATCGTCGATTTCTTCTCCTTCTCATTCTTCCTCATCATCACCTCCAGTTAAAAAAACCATCAGCAATTACGTGTTGACCTGGCCGAGCCTGATCTAGATTCTTTATCTTTTCCAGAAGACATGGATGGAAAGGGACCACATACCACCTCAGTTGTCATAGATTAGGCTGCGATTAACAACAGTCTACTTGCTTCCCTCGAGACTATGCAAAATCAGATTAGGGAACAAGGTAGACTCATGAATGATGTCAGAGCCGAGCTGACTTAGTGAGGGCACAAAGGGATAATCCAAATGCTGAGAATCAAGGAGCTTATGAACCAGAGCTACCTGATGGAGAAGAGAGACCACAACTGGGTCCAAACCGAACGATGCAACACTCTACAACCCAGGAGCTACTACTACTCATCAGTGGATCTGTCTCCCGATTATTCACAATAATTTTGAGCATAGAACTCAGACGATCCAACTGTTGCCCAAGTTTCATGTGCTAGTCTGAGCTTATTTGTTGTACGGTGCACGATGCACATGTAAACGAGGATACTATCAAATTGATCGCTTTTCCTTTCTCCCTCGTAGACCGAGCAACCTACTGGCTCAAACATTTAGGGAGATACATTTCGATGTGGGAGCAGCTGTGAAATGCCTACCTGAACAAGTATTACCCTCTCGGTCGAACGAATGCTACCAGCGCCATGATAAGTAATTTCACCATGATCGGGAACAAGCAGTTCCACGAGGAATGGGACCGTTTTAGAGAGCTCATTGATTGGTGTCCCCATCATAAGATTTTTAAGCCAACTCTTGTACGGAGTTTCTTCAGTGGGCTAACACCAGAGTTACAAGGACTGGTGAACGCTTCTTGCGGTGGACCTATTTTTCGATGCATGAGGACCAGGTCTGGGCCATTTATGAGAAAATGGCAGAGAACTATACCACAATATCCCAGACTCGGGTCTTTAACTAAATGAAGCAACCTACATATCACCAGGACTCCCGAGTGGCACAAATTGAAGGAATCCATCTTCTATTGTCTCGATACCTATCGAATCCTCATCAGCTAATATGGGAATCATTTGTAAGGAGTTAGATCACATGGAAATTATCGAGAAGAAGCGCCAGAATTTAGACAAGCTCGATAAGATAGACGAGCTTGAGAGATGCCTTAGTGATTTGAAGACACAAATTATGTGCCTTTACGAGATTCAAGCAGATTCCAATAAGTCTTCCAGATCACAGACAAACTCAGGAGCCGAGATCGAGGCATACTTCTGCGACCTCCAATTTAGCACATTTACCATGTGCACTCTGAGTCGACTCACCAGTCTTCGGTGTACCATCAATACCAGCAAACGCCATCATCTGACATTCAGATGGTGGTGTATCAGATGGATCAACCATTGGCGGCGATGCCCCCAATCAACTCTGAGATGCCCGAGCCATTAACTGAGATCAATGGATATGGTACAACTAGCCGCAGCAACGAGGGATCCGTCGTGATCACCCTGGTTTCTGTTGGTCTGCAGGAGTACCACTTCTCAGTAGACTCCGCAGGCACATATGGGGCAAAGCAGGGAACAACAACAACATTCTGGTCCTCGTCAGTATCAGGACACTTAGTGGAGGCAGAGTTCATATACTTCTCAGTATCAGCACAATTATCCTCTACAACAATCAGCTCCGTAGCAGCCTCAATAGGCGACTCATCCGGGTCTCATGGTCCCTTCCATAATAACCTAGCGTTAGAATACCTCGCCAATCTGATCACCGATCTACAGGTCGCCTTTAGGTGAGAAATGGATGAGTTCAAAACTCATGTCACAGATCTGGTCAAAGGAAAGACCGTCTTTCCTACTAAATGAGAAGATTAGATTTGTGGTCTTGATTTAATCAAGCATATATGGAAGGTCTGCAAGATCTGGATTTGAGATGTGATCTCAATATCCAAGTCACTATATGTGCATACAATCGTCCTGTCCTTATCTCCAAGTATGAGTGGAGAAGGCGCATTATCCGTGAAAGAGTTCATGGAGAATTTCATTGTTGATATATCTATCCGAGCATTGAGAAAAATGGATAATTAAATTGATTTAATTATCATGGATAATATGAATTTAATTCATATTATTAGGAGAGTTATTTGAGAAAATTAAATTTGATTTAATTGTAAAAGATGTGAATAATATGAATGTGATTCATGTTATTTGGGCACATGAGAAAAGAGATCCAAGACGATTAAATGTGATTTAATTATCTTGGATATGAATATTGTGAATACCACTATCCATATTGATCAGGTATATTATAAATGTGATTTATAATATATTAAAGAGATCATATTGTGATTTATATTTGTTAATTAGTTATTGATGTGAATTGGATTCACATTGTATGATTAATTGAAAATATAATTTTACATTTTGTTTTGGGATGTGAACGTGATTCACATTTTTCCAGTGACATGATTGCAATGTTCACAAGATAATTATGAATTATTTTTGTGAAATAATTTACAACAAATGTTGTTGTAAATCTTGGAGATCTCATGAGATAATAAGATCTCATGAGATTTTAAGGAGATAGACCAATTCTATCTCAAATGAGTAGTCGTCCCCCTTCTTTAGGGGATATGGTCAATCTCCTCATTATCTACAAGACTAGTCAAAGTTATTTAATTTTGAATTGATTTATATTGATTTATCAATATATATTAATATCAATTAAATCAATTGTTCTTGTGTTTTTAATAACATCATGGCCATTGAAAGAAACACAAATCAATCTCATCCATTGATCGTGTGTTGTCCATGCATTAAGATCCATGGACTCCCAAAACCCTATATAAGAAGAGGCATCCCTTGCTCTTCGCAACACACGATTATGACATATGCTCTCCCTCTCTCTCTACATGCCAAATTCTATCTCTCTCTCATTGTGGCCATTCACCATGGAGCCATGGATAGAGTCGATGTCCCCACAACATTGTCTTTATGCTGTCGGAGCCTTTGCTCGTGGATCTCCATCTCCTTAAGTGCGCCTCATATGTGAAGAAGACGTCGGATCTCATGTGATGAGATCAAGAGATTCACCACTTGGATCATCGACATGGATTGCGAGAAGGATGCATCTCATCAACGTGCTCACAAGCGTCTCCTCCATCAGATCGGGATTGAGACAGGAGGTCTCTTAGTTTAGAGACTTGATCGCAACCACGTTTCAAGAGGTAACCATAATACCTGTTTGTTGTTTAGATGAAACGATCCAAGAAGTGTTCTTGGATCATATTGTTTCATCACATTATTTTTTTTAAATTCCGTTGCATCGAGCAACTCGTGCAACTAGTCTCTCATGATCGCTGATGAATACTTATTCATCACTCTTTATTCTTATATTTTAGCTACAAAAACATTTGCAAATGCATGTATATGTTTGTAAATACAAATAATTATCCAAGAGCATGCATCGTGTACAAAGTAATAATTAGCATGTTTTTGTGCAAAAATAAAAGAATAAAGAATTAAAAGAAAAAGAGGAAATATTTATAATAGATATTGAGCAACCTAATCTCAAGGGAGGGCTCAGCATGGGCCTGACCGCATAAAAGTCAAAGTAGAGAGAGATATGGAGCTCATGTGTGTAAATATATCTGTAAATATAATAAAAATATTTTCCTCTAAAAATAAAATAAAATGGGCTTGTATTAAATATTTGTAAATACAAAATCAAAATAAAAATAGAAAAATCTAAAAATAAAATAAAAATACTCTTCCTTGTACACCATGTATATATACCCACACTTATATATATTTGACCTTGTAAATAAATAATTTAAAATCCTTAAAAATTTGTATATATTCTATCTTTTATGGTGTAAATAAATAAAATAAAAACCATAAAAACAAAATCAAATAAAAAGAACAAAATTAAAAACCAAAAAGAACATTATATATATACCATGTATATAAATAAATAAATATATATATATATATCTATTTATTTCACCCTTGTAAATAAATAATAAAAATAAAATAAAAATACCTTTTTATTCCTAATTTTACGCTATAAATAAATAAAATATAAAATGGGAATAAAAATGTACAAAAATAATTAATTAAAAATAAAAAATAAAAAAATTTATATTGTGAATATACCTATGTATAGCACTATAGTGTACATACCCTATTTTTATTTCAAAAAAATAATTAAAAATCACCAAAAAAATAGAAAAAATTAAAACAAACATTTTTCATGTTTTGAGTTTTTAATAATTTGGCCATTTAGTATTTTAATTTGAATTTCTAAATATTTATTACATGGCCTGTTCTGATTGGTCCACAAGGGACGTTGACCCCCCGGTCAACTCCCCCCTGGACCACTGAACCTCGGATCCGTGCCCGCAACCCGATTTCTCGATATTTTGCACACTCGATCCGATCACTAAATCCGTTAGCCCCGGGTCCTAATCCGAGCTTGATCATCCCTTATCCACGCCCGGGGTGGATTTTGGGGATCCACGATTCGCGTTGCTCGCCCGACTCCCTGATAGCCGGATCCCTAGAGGTATTTAGTCCGAGCTCCGCCTCCTTTTGCACACATCTTTGGATCATTTCATGCCACCCTAGGACCCCACAGCCACTGCGAGAGTGACAGCTCGCTTCCGGCCGTGTCGCAGCGAGGAGGGAGTGGAGGACCACTGATCCGGCGTCTTTGTGCCGCCGTGCGTCGCCTGGAGGTGGTGCTCGAGCCTCGGGCACTGACGGCCCTTGAGGCTAGGACCTGGAGAATCCCCTGCTCTTCCCTAGTCGACTCCATCCAGTAGGTAGCCCTCTTTCTTCCTCTATTTCTTTAATTTTATGTTTCACCCAATTTGCTCCGTCGCCGACCATCGTTGATTCCGACCACCCTCGCCTTTGTCCCGATCATCGGAGTCGCCCATCATCTCTGCCCTTCCTCCGCGCACATTCTCCACCCACTCATCCAACCCAGTTCGCACAGGAACTGGGATTGGGGTTCCTCCGCCGTCGCTTTGCCGGAGCCCCTTCGTCCCCGACGCACAGATCACCTTCACAACCCCTAACCGGGTCGAGGCACTTTGCCCTCGACCCAGGAGCTCGTTGCACAGCTTTGCAGGTCCAGGCAAGCCCATCTGAGGGCTTGGCATTCTAGAGCAGCAGCTCCGCCTCCGCCAACGTCGCCTGAGCTCTTTTGAGCTCCGCCGCATCATCGGAGGAGACCATTAGACGCGGGAGGCCCAGGCGAACCTTCTCCGATCTTCAGCAGCCTCCGAGGAGGTCTCCAGCGCCCACACGAGCCCGGCGAAACTCACCGGCGTCCAGTTCATCGACCATCCTCCCCGACCGTCCGATTGCCTTCCAGCTCCAGATCATTCCCGGACCGTCCGATCATGGTTAAGAGGAGGCCAGCAGCTACCGTTGGATCTCCACGTGGCCTCCTCTCAACCCTCCATCCAGCGAAGATAACCCAGCGCCCCTCGACCGTCGGATCTACACGTGGTGCGTCCCCTGCCGTTGGATGAGCGCCGAGGACCCCGTTGCTTAGTCGCGCCTCTTCTCCACCGTCAGTTCTCCACGTGGCGTGCATCTGGCCCTCAACTTAAATAAAGGGTAATTTCTTCTTAGGCCCTTAGCTTTTTAGGTGTTAATTTGTAGTCCTGTAAATATTTTAGACCTTTTATTTTAGTTTGGTAATTTGCATAGAGGACCTTGTCATTTCTTGTATTTGCCTTTATACCCCTGATTGTAGTGGAACACGTGCTTCGACACGTGCTTTTCGGCTTATTTGCATGTATAGGCTGTATGTTCTAGGGTGTTAATGAATGAAGTTATATTTTTGATATTTGCAGAAATACCCCTGTGAGTGTTTTTATTACGCATGCGCTTTATATAGTGGGTAATTTACACTGAAGACCCTGGACTTTTAGTACGAGTTACTAAATAGTCCAGGGACTTTAGTTTTCTTGCAATTAGGTCCCTGTGTGCCCAGGTCACGTGCCTCGCACATGCACCCTTGGAGAATTTGCACCGGACCCCCTGGAACTTGTTCTATTTGCGTATAGGTCCTTGTGCACTTTACCATTGTTTTGATTTTAATAAAATAGTAAACCAACTCCAACTTTGATGAAAATTGGACACATGGCTCCTGCCATGGTAAAATTTTCTCTAAATTTTGGAGACATTTTTTATTATTTTTGATATTTTTAAAAATTAAAAAACACACATTTTTGTTACTGTCTAACTTTAAAAATCACAAAAAAATATTAAAACACCTTTAAAAATTACAAAAAAATTATATAGAGTTTGTTAGGCCTTGTTTGATTTTCCGACAAAGTTTGGTCATTTTTAGTTTTATAAATACCACAAAAATTGAAAAACACTAAAAAACCCATAAAAATTCTAATAATTACAAGAAAAATCAAAAATTAATATTTCTAGTGCCTAAATTTTCCTTGTGTTTTCTTCTTTACAGGAAAATTACCCTACCTTCAGACCTTGATAGGGCCATTTTGCATTTTAATTTGACCCTCCAAGTTTGACTGGGCAGTACTGTGAAACCCCCGAAACCCAAACAGGGACTAAAATGCAAATCTTTACTGAGTTTGGACTTGATTGTAAAATCTGTACTTGTCTAGTAATCAAAAAATTCGAGTAAGGAGTCCATTGCATAGGGCTCATCGATAGCTTTTCAACGAGTCCTAGAACATTAAAATCCGACTTCGGGAGCTCAAGTTATGGTCATTTTAGCAAGGAAGGGTACAAGTCACTTTCAGTTCCGGACCCGGATCCGAATCAGGGTCAGACCCGTATATTCCGCCCTCCCTCCCTTCGCCAACCTCGCCCAAATCGCCCAAACTCTCCTTCTCTCGACCTCCAGCTCTCCCCTCCTCCATTCCTCTCCCCTCTCCTTCACCAAGGGCCGCCGGAGCGCCTTGTATCGACGACCCAAAGCCAGAAGGTACGATACCCCCTCCCTCCTTGCTGCGGGTTTCACGTGATTTTCGTACTATACTCGAACGTCATTAGCCTTAGACATGCCACAGATTTTGGGGGTGGATGGTGTGATTCCTTGCACATAGATTAGTGGGCAAGTTGGTCTGCTGATCGTATCCATTTTTTTGAAAGTTTTAGTGTTGTACGATATCTCCATCCTCTTGCTGCAGTTCCACACGATTTCCGATCATGTCTCTTCCCTATTAGAGCCTTAGTTACGGCCTTTCGGGTTGGGTTTTGTTCTGGATTAGGTGTGGTTGTCACTGCTACCCAAAGGAGGAGTTACTCTTATTTGAGATTTGCTCAGGCCTTATCTCTTATTGTTCTCATTATATTCAATCTCTTATTGTTCTCGTTATATTTACTTCGTTGTGATATGAGACTCACATAGAGGTAATCGACACTTGCTTGTCCCATCTGGGACCCTTGTGCCTGATAGAAGAAATGGAAGGTCTGATCGTTCCTTGCTGAGTTGGAAGGTAAGAAGCGCTTATCATTGTACTTTACAAATATATATTGGGTTATCCGTAGGGATTTTCCTAGTGGAAGGGTTGGGAAAATCGACTCAACACATCTTGCTCTGATTTGAAGATGAGAAAAAAAAAGAGAGACCGTGTCAAGGTTTATTCTGGTGGAATCTTTTGCAGCAACAACGCCTGGATTTGGAGTTTTACTGAGTCAATATATTAATTGGGTGTTATGGGAATTATCTGCATTTCCAGGAGGTGAGAAGCAAATAGATATTTGTTCACCCTTAAGAATAAGACAACGAATTTCTCACATGGAATTACCTTCATTTTTTATGCTATGTGAAGTGATTCAAATTCCTCCTGATATATAGTGTCCAATAACATGTGGTTGAGGTAATTCTGTAAGATGTCCTTAAATGTATATGGTCCAATATATTTTAGAAAGAAATGAAATAATGTATATACTTACCTCAATGTTTAAAAAGGCTCGTCCGGTTGATCCTCCTTAGAGATGCAAACTATTTGATGCACTTTATCTTTTCAACAGCTTACCCATAAATGCTCAAGTTAAATTAAACTACCAAGTTACAAGCACATTAAGAAACCTGTAGTATTTAGATACTGAGGGATTAATGGTGAATCAGCCATCACAATCAAGTAGGACGGGAACTTCGTGCATTGCTCCCATCTTGTAATTTCTTGAGAGTATGGAGCCTCCTGTTATTATTCTACGGGCTGTTGATTCTTAGACTCCAGCATGTTATCTCCGTGTCACTTAGCTATTTATGCAGAATCAATTGACTAGATATTGGTGGCCGTAGATGGGAAATTGAAGGTGTTAATTGTATAGACCATAGGTAGATTCAGAAATTCGCTGGCTATCTTATATGTATCTCTATTGGTGAACTATTACGATGTACAGGTTGGTGTCTATTATATGGATAAGTTTTCATGAAGAACGGGTAGGTGGAGTAGTTGCCCCCAAGGGAGGGGCATGCACCCTTGGGGCCCCGGGTAGACACCTAGATGACCGCGATCCCAATTGCTATTGTAGCTGCGATGGTTGGGGGACATGTTGCTTGGCACACCGAGGTGCTGATCTGACGGTGTTGGCCTCGCACTTGCGTGCTTTAGCCCGGTGCTCGAGCGCGGGCCAAGTAGTCATGGTTGGTCGGCTAGTGTTTCACTTGTCACTTAGAGTTAACACTCGTGTACGGATCAATGTAGGCCACATTAGTCGGTATTCCGAGTGGGAGCGCTAAGAGGGGAGTTCCGGGAAAATATGGTTAATGAAGTTGGTGATGGGACGTGAATCTCCTGTGTATAAGGAGGATCGAATTCTCGCGATGATTTGCGGGTTGGAATCTAATTTGTGAATCGGAAGTATCATTGGGAAGTGAAGCTAAGTGGACGTGTTGGGAACTTAGTTAGGATGCATTATACCCCACCGCATGCCTACGGAGGCACCCCAACCCTAAGGTGTTTTCTTTTACCTTAGAGTCATAGTGTGAGGTCTCATCTAGACCAAGACCACAGACTATCCACGAAGCTTGGTTATTCGTATCCATATCCAGATCAAATAATAAAACTAAAAATGTAATTCTTTGTGAGATCAATTACCCTGTTTCTTTCTCTTTTGCACACATTTATCCTGCATTTCTTGTTGTGTAGTTTGTTTAAATCGTATTGGGCAACTTTGCTCATAACGTACCTACGTGTGGATCCGCAGGTTCACAGCAGTGATTGTTGGAGGCACCACCACTTTTTGTGCAACGTCACGACACTTTTTGTGGTATAGTTGTCAGTAGTTTTACTATCCTTCTTTACTTGTATCATTTTTGTTGAGAGACATGGCATGTAATATGTATAATTGTGGACATGTTATTTATGCTTACATGTATATTTTGTGGACATGGAATGATCGATGAAATATGATTATGAACAGGTCATGAATGGAAAAAGAAAATTTTTATATTTCAGTAAATTGTGTTATTTCTCTGCTTATGTGTATGTCATTAGTATTCGAATGTGAAATGTATGTGCGTGGATTGGTTAGCCGAGTACCCGGATCCTAAGGGCGTCACAGATTGGTATCAGAGCCGTGGTACTCCATTCCCTTCCATGTATATTATTCCTTATTGGTATTCGAATATTGGATAGTGTTGAAGTCTTCTGACCCAACATGAATCCATATGAGAATAACACGATTTCAACCATGTCCACATGTCTCTCATAATGTCTCTCTCTCTCTCTAAAATAAAGCAAGTACTAATGCCTTAGTTCTTTATGCAGAACCATGCCGCCACACGTAGACCAGGATGTGGCACAGCAGTTGGCTCTCCTTGTACAGGCGGTGTAAGGGATCCAACAGCGCCAAGAGGCACTTGAGCAGCGACTCCAGCAACAGGACTCCTCCTCCTACCGTCCCTCTCACGATGGGGAGGGAGCGTCGACTTGTCATTCTCTATGGATCCTGAGCGGTCAGAGGATACAGATGCCTTGCAGAAGCATCAGAGCACTTACGCAGCGTACCAACGGGCGGCGGTACCAAAGTTCTTAGGCACTACCACCCCTGACGATGCAGAGCTTTGGATGTCAGAGGTGTCCAAGGTTCTGAGGATGATACATGCACCCGAGAATATTTGGGTATCTTTTGCTGAGTACTCTCTTGCTGGGTATGCTGAGCGGTGGTGGAATGCCACCAAGGAGCACTTGACCGAGCCCATCACTTGGGAGATCTTCTTTGACGAGTTCCGTGCAGAGTTCTACCCGGACCATTGGGTGGAGGATCAGAGGAGAGAGTTTGCTGAACTGACACAGGGGTCAATGACGGCCCAAGAGTACATGATCCGATACACAGAGTTGTCTCGCCATTCCCCTGCTACAACTGCTTACCCTCAGGAGAACTTGCAGAAGTTCATCCGAGGGATGCACGAGGAGGTTCAGGACAGACTTTCCACCTTGGACCTTACCTCCATTAAGGAGGTTACTGCGAAGGCGACAAAGTGGGAAGCTACACAACGTAAATTGCATGGGGGTCAGTCGCAGTTACCTCCACCCCAGCCTAGCCGAGTTGCGCGTCGGGACTTCTCTCGGTTCCGTAGAGACCGTCGCCACCACTCGACAGCGGCGACACCATCCACTAGCAGGTTCGCACTATCGCCTTGTTAGCAATGTGAGCCCGAGGCGAACCATTCCTACAATAAATGTTATTGTAATAAATGATTCATCAATAAAAGTTATTGATTTTGTTTCACTCCCGTTCTGATATTGAATGAATGAATGCACTATAAGGTCCCTCTGTACAATAAGGGTTATGTACCATGGCCAACTTGATAATCATACAGCTGTTGATTCAATGATTGAATCATAGAGGCTGATGCTTGGATGAATATCTAAGGAGTTAGATGGAGGACTCATCAAGCATCATCAATGATTAACAAGTAATGATCTCCAGTCTGAGTGGGAGATGGCAATCCCATCTCATTAGACTGATATCTGATCGACCTCTTGATGCAGGTCCTCTGCATAGGAATATTGATTCGGAGATATCAGATTAGTTGAGTCAATGAGTTGACTTAACGAGATCGAGATAACCAAAGACCTATGATGAATACTGTCACATCACATGCAAACATCATCTGACCAGAGACAGATATATTACTATATGTCTGAGCATGTACATTTGGCAGACCAATAGGTTGATGACCTAATCAAGGTCTATACACCGGCGAGCTGGTGTGCATGTAAGGGCATATGAGTAATATGATCTCTCAAAGGGATCATACAGGTTCACTTGTGAACCGGAAGACATGAGCTCACTCATGAGGTATTGGGATTGACCAAATTCCATGCATGGTCATCATGCTTTAGAAGCATGATATGAATTTGAAGGTAAGATATATGCTTTGTGAAAGCATATGATCTGTACCATATCCCAAGGACCAAGATTGAGAAACTTAATGATCAGACTATGAAGATGACAGTGTAAAAGTGATCTTTATCTTCATGATGATCATGAGTCTTCCAGTATGTAGGATGTGCAGGTATTGGGAATACCTGAAGGGTGATTTGATCATAAACGATTGTATAACCATGACGCTTCCATTCCGAGGGAGTGATGAAACATGTCTGGATTTTAGTGACTCCTCTCATGAGAGAAGTGACCTAATCTTAGTCCATGTGCTGGACATTGATCTGAATGAGATTCAGATGCAATGAGAAGATTAGGTTTACGGTCTTGATTTAATCAAGCATCTATGAGAGGTCCATGGGATCTGGATTTGAGATGTGATCTCAATATCCAAGTCACTATACGTGGAACAATACAATCGCCCTGTCCTTATCTCCAAGTATCTGAGGAGAAATAGCATTGTTCTTAAATGGTTTTAGAACAATTCCATAAGATCTAAGCAAAGAGAAGATGATAATTAAATGTGATTTAATTATCATGTTGTATGAGAAGTTATCCAATATAATTAAATGTGATTTAATTATTATGGATAAGAATAATGTGGATAGTAATATCCAATTATTCCATATATATTATAAATGTGATTTATAATATATTAGAGAGAGTTCAATATAATTTATATTAGTAAATTAATTATTAATGTGTATTGGATACACATTGTTTAATTAATTGAAAATGTAAATTACATTTTGTTTTGGGTTGTGAATTTGATTCACAATATTCCAATGTCAAGATTGCAATATTCCCAAAATTAATTGAGAATTATTTTGGTGAATTAATATATCAACAAATTGTTGTTGGTAAAATAAGAAGAGAGAAAAATAAGGAGATTGGACTCCTCATTTGGAATGAGGGGGGCGGCACTCAATTCCCATGGGGAATTGGTGGCCGTCCCCTCTTCCAAATAAGGAGAGTATCTCCTTTGTCTTCTCTCTCTCTTATTTGATTGATTTAGATTTGGTATTAATATTTATTTGATTTATCAAATATATTTTATCAAATTAAATCACAAGTTGTTGGTTTTTACCAACAATAATCTTGACCATTGGATTGACATAAATCAATCTCAACCATTGATTTTATGTGACACATGGATTGAGATCCATGGATCCCAAAACCCTATAAATAGAGAGGCACCCTTGGCTCTCTCTTGACACATGCTATTGTAGCAAAACTCTCTCTCTCTTTCTCTCATACTCGACAGCCCTCTCTCCCTCCTCCTCTTGTCGGCCGTCCACCCTAGTGGAGGGAATCGTCGTCGCCCTCGCCTTCGTGCTACCGCTTCGACGCTCTGCGGTTCTCCGTCTACTTCGAGTGCTTCGCCCGTGAAGGAGACGTTCGATCTCGTGCGACGAGATCAGGAGCAACCGCGCTTGGATCAACTTCTTGGATTGCGAGGACACCGCGGTTCATCCCCGCGCTCGCAAGCGATCTCTCCGACGATCGGACTTGAGACAGGAGGTCTCTTCTCTTAGAGACTCGATCAACCACGCTTCAAGAGGTATTGCATTATACTTGCTGTGGTTATAGATGAAACGATCCGAGAATGGTTCTTGGATCATGTGGTTTCATCGAATAAAATTTTTTGAATTCCGCTGCACCGAACAACTAGTAGGACTAGTCGTTCTTCGTCGTATCCGATACGACGCTCACGCTTCCGTGATGCGCTTGAGGATCTCTCCATATCCTTCAAGTGGTATCAGAGCCAGGTTGACGGTTTCGAATAGTGATTCGTTAACCGAGGACGACTTGGGTTCGTTTAGGTCGCGAAAGTTTTCATCGCATTTGATTTCGCAGATCTGTTTAGTAAATAAATTCGGCACTGTTTAAATTGTTTAAACACGAATTTTATACTTGGATTATGTTCCCCATTAAATAAGGAAACCATAGGATCTGAGTTTGCGTAAATCGGATTTTGTATGCTCGAGATATGGTCGTTTTAATGGACATGTATGCACTGTTGCGGGAACTGTGAATCTGAACGTGATTAAAATGTTAATTACTGTTTAGACTTACCTCGAAATGCATGAAACACTACTTAGGTTCTGTCCTAAATCAAATTAGCAAACTTTAGAAATTGAATTTGCTTAATTTGGATTTAATATGATCGAGATATGCCAATTTTAGTAAGTAGGGGTCACTGCTGAAATTGCTTTCCTAATCTAGAACCAAGTGATTGTCAATTAGAGAAATTAATTGTTAATTTCGTGAAATAATCTTGAAAAATATTTGTGAAATATTGAAACATGTTTATTTTCCTAATTGACTTGGCCCCAACCAATTAGATGATTAGATTTGATCTAAACCTTAATTGGAATTACAATCATCAAACTTCTTGCTTGAATAGGGCTTGGGAATTTGCCTAGCAAATTTCCTTAAAATCAAAATTGTTTTGATTACTATATGGTATAATTTCGGTTGAAGAACCGATGATCATCTCAAGTACAAAATAATCAATTTGGCATTATCCTTTCCCGAGGTGGATATGGTGTCTAGTCGGGGATCGCTGGGTCAGCGGGTTGCAACGTATGTGGTCCGCCCCACTCCCGCCGGTACTGGCCATGACAGCGGGTAGGGCCGGGATAATGTCCGCGGGATTATGATGTATTTTTCTAATTATTAAAATTCGAATTAATACGTACTTTGAGAATAATATCATATATGCATATTCAAGCATAAAATTAAGTTTGAATGATTAAATTGGATTGATGATTAATTTAATATGATTAAGTTAATTATATCCAATTGAGAATACTCTAATATGATTAGAGTTAATAATTCCCTTGGAAGAATTAATTATATGAATGTGATTCATAGTAATTAATTGAATTTGAATAAGAGGTGGAGGATCACATAAGTGACATCCATGGTCTCCCGTCAAGGCGAAGGGTTTCCGTCGCCAGGGATTGTATATAGGAGACGCATGTACGTAGTGACAGCTCCTATATACAAGCGCATCTGGATCGGACTCTTTGCTTCTCGAAAGAGTAAGGCCTTATGCGTAGTGACCCCAATATCGGATCCTCATATTATTGGGGCGATATTGGATTGCGTATAGCGAGTTCTAATCCTGTTGACGGTTGGTTCAATTAATGACAGGTCAACATCACCTTAGGGGTGGTGGGCCTGGGTATTAAAGACCGAATTGGGAATGCAAGTTGGACTTGCAAGGCGGAATGTGTTCCCGCTTCTCTTTATTGGAGTTACAGTTTCTCATATTATTGGGATGTAACAAAGATAAAGAGGAGATCCCAGTTCTTGCTTGAGATATATCGGTAAGTATATCTCCTACTTTGAAAGTGAATAAGGGAATAAACTTTCATAGTTGACATAGCAAGACTAATTTGATTTAAAATGCCTTAATCAAATAAAATTAAATTGAATATATGATTATATGTTCTAATATAGTGCATTCTCAATTTCAGAAAATGAAGGCCATGAACCCACTGAATAGGCTTCTGGAGGTCAACCAATTGACCGGACCAAATTACTCGGATTGGATCCGTAATTTGGAGCTTGTGCTTTCAGCAGAGCGCATCAGTTATGTGCTCCATGAGAACAAACTTGAAAACCCTAAATCTAAGGAAGACAAAGCATATAATGACAAGTATGATGAAGATCATGTCTTGGCTAGGTGCTATATATTGGGTTCTCTCTCCAATGTTCTTCAGAAGCAACATGTGGAGATGAGCACTTGCCAGGATATCATGCAGAATCTAAAGGATATGTTTGGTGATATTAACCGCACCCAGCGGTACAATGTTATGAAAGATCTTCTTCGCTGTAAGATGCAGGAAGGGACCTCGGTCCGCGATCATGTACTCAAAATGTTTGGGTACTTGTCAGAGCTTGAGACTCTGGGGGCGACGATGGATGCAGACATGCAATCTGATTTCATTCTGCTGTCATTGCCCAAATCTTTCAATAACTTTGTAGTGTCATTCCACATGAATAAGCTGGAACTGACAAATGCTGGGCTTCTTGCTGCATTAAAGTCTGCAGAAGACGTAATGAAGAAAGATGGTCCCTCTGGCACTGCAATGGTTGCACAGGTCAAAGGGAAGCGCGGTCGGAAGCAAGGTTCTCGGAAGGGCCCGATCCAGAAGAGAAAGAAGAAGGGACAAAATGTTGCCTCGTCTTCCAATGCATCCACTCTAATGGCATCGAAGAAAACCGACGTCTGTCACCACTGCAAGAAGCCGGGGCACTGGAGGCGTAATTGCCTGGATTACCTGAAGTCGGTCGACAAAGGTAAAGCCCCAGCAGGTATGAAATCTACATTCATCATTGAAACCAGCTTTCTCGTTGGACGAGAAGGAAGTTGGGTAGTTGATTCTGGTGCTTCTGTTCATGTATGCAATTTGTTGCATTTGTTTCAGGAAACTAGACAGCTTGAAGAAGGGGAGATAGTCATCCAGATGGGATCTGATGCAAGTGTTGCAGCAGTCGCCGTCGGGACCTGCAGACTATCATTATCTAGTGGTAGAGTCCTAGTACTTAAAGAGTGTCTTTATGTACCTGAAGTCAGAAGGAATCTAATATCTGTATCTAAGTTAGTTAGAAGTGTATATTCATTCCTGTTCTGTAATAAATTAGTCATAAACCGTTATGATAAATATATTGCAGATGGTATTTTGACTTCTGGAGGACTCTATGAATTGTGCATTGATAAATGTGTTATGAATGTTACAAGCACTAATAAAAACCCTAAAAGATCCAGGGAGAATGAAAATCTCTCAAATGAGATTTGGCATCAAAGGCTTGGTCATTTGTCTGTTGATAAGATCAATAGATTAATTAAGGATGGACCTTTAGACTTTCTACAGGTTCAACCTTTGCCTACTTGCAAGAATTGCATTCAAGGAAAAATGACCAGGATGCCTTTTTCGTAACAAGGTTACAAGATGTGAAGGTATTATTGACCTAATACATACTGATGTATGCGGTCCCTTCAGTACCGCGACCCGAAATGGATATCGATATTATTTGACGTTTATTGATGACCATTCGCAATACGGGTTTATCTTCCTATTACGTCATAAATCTGAAACCTTTGAAAAGTTCAAAGAATTCAAGGCTTTGGTTGAGAACCAAACCGATAGGAAGATTAAACGAATTCGATCTGATCGAGGTGGCGAGTACCTATCAGATGAATTTAAGGAATACCTTAAAGAGAATGGAATTATTTCCAATCTCACTCCTCCTGGAACTCCCCAACTTAATGGTGTTGCTGAAAGACGCAACAGAACCATCATGGATATGGTTCGTTCAATGATGAGTAAAGCACATTTACCACTTAGTTTCTGGGGATATGCAGTAGAGACTGCAATATATATCCTGAATAAGATTCCTAGCAAATCTGTACCTAAGACTCCTCATGAGCTCTGGTATGGAACCAAACCTAGTGTTAATCACTTGAGGGTTTGGGGATGCTTGGTCCATGCAAAGAATGTGGATGCAAGCAAGCTAGAATCTCGCTCTCGTGAGTGTTACTTCATAGGGTATGTTAGAGATGGTATTGGATACCAACTCTATGACCCTGAGACTCAGAAGGTTTTTGTTTCTAGAGATGTGAAATTTCAGGAGAATGATTTCCTTAAGAGTCAAGATAAATATGAAGTAGAGGAACTTATTGAATCTCCTGAGGATTCTGAGCTTCCTGAACCAGAAACTGAAGAAGTAAATAAAGATGATACACCCATACCTCTTCGAAGGAGTTCGAGGGTGGTTGCACCACCTGAAAGGTATGGATTCCATGTGTCAGGTGAAACTGACTGTGATCCTACTTCATTTGATGAAGCACTCGCGGATCATGACATGGATAGATGGATGCTAGCAATGAAGTCAGAAATTGACTCCATGCATAAGAATGGTGTATGGACCCTAGAGGATCCACCTAAAGGGGTAAAACCCACTGGGTGTAAATGGATCTTCAAGAGAAAGAGGGGACCTGATGGGAAAGTAGAGACTTTCAAGGCACGGCTCGTAGCCAAGGGCTACACACAGAGAGAAGGCATCGATTACGATGAGACATTCTCTCATGTGGCTATGCTTAAATCCATCAGGGCACTGCTAGCTATAGCTGTATATCTTGACTACGACATCTGGCAGATGGACGTCAAGACGGCTTTCCTCAATGGATACCTCGAGGAGGATATCTACATGGAGCAGCCCCAGGGCTTCATAACTGAGGATGGCAAAGTATGCAAGCTGAAGAAATCCATCTATGGGCTCAAGCAAGCTTCTCGTAGCTGGAACATCAGATTTGACGAAACCATAAAGAGTTATGATTTTGTGCAGAATCCTGATGAACCTTGTGTGTACAAGAAGCTTAGTGGGAGCGCCATTGTGTTCATCGTGCTTTATGTAGATGACATCCTTATCATTGGGAATGATACAGGGATGATGACCAGTGTGAAGATTTGGCTGTCCCATACCTTTGAGATGAAAGATCTTGGAGAAGCCTCTTACATCTTGGGTCTGAAGCTGTTCAGAAACCGAGAGAAGAGGATATTGGGATTGTCACAACAAGGATACATTAAGAAGATTCTTGAACGATTCCGTATGGATAGTTCCAAGAAAGGATTCCTACCCTTAAGACATGGTATCCACCTGTCTAAAGGAATGGCTCCTCAAACTGTTGAGGAAAAGAAGGCCATGGCTGGATGTCCTTATGCATCAGCCGTAGGAAGCTTAATGTATGCCATGATGTGTACCAGGCCAGATATCTGCCATGCAGTGGGAGTGGTAAGTCGTTACCAATCCTGCTATGGAGAACAACACTGGAATGCAGTAAAGAACATATTCAAATATCTTAGACGGACGCAAGATTACATCTTGGTCTATGGAGATGGTGATCTCCAAGTCTTGGGATATACAGATTCTGACTTCCAATCAGATGTTGATGATCGAAAGTCGACATCAGGGTTTGTGTTCCTGTTGAACGGTGGTGTTGTGAGCTGGAGAAGCAAGAAGCAGGACACTACGACAGATTCAACAACAGAAGCCGAATACATTGCCGCATCGGATGCTGCAAAGGAGGCGGTGTGGTTGCGCAAGTTCGTCCAGGAGCTTGGCGTAGTTTCCTCTGATACTCCCATCCCGCTACTCTGTGATAACACGGGAGCCATTGCCCAGGCGAAGGAACCCAGATGGCATCAGAAGAGCAAGTACGTAGAAAGGAAATACCACATCATTCGGGAGATTCAAAAGCGTGGTGACATCATCATCACCAAGGTGGCCTCCGCCGACAACGTTGCTGATCCTCTTACCAAACCTCTGACACAGAAGGTTTTTGACCATCATGTAATGAGTATGGGTTTAAGGCTTGTTCCTGAATGGTTCTGAGGGCTAGTGGGAGATTGTTAGCAATGTGAACCCGAGGCGAACCATTCCTACAATAAATGTTATTGTAATAAATGATTCATCAATAAAAGTTATTGATTTTGTTTCACTCCCTTTCTGATATTGAATGAATGAATGCACTATAAGGTCCCTCTGTACAATAAGGGTTATGTACCATAGCCAACTTGATAATCATACAGTTGTTGATTCAATGATTGAATCATAGAGGCTGATGCTTGGATGAATATCTAAGGAGTTAGATGGAGGACTCATCAAGCATCATCAATGATTAACAAGTAGTGATCTCCAGTCTGAGTGGGAGATGGCAATCCCATCTCATTAGAATGATATCTGATCGACCTCTTGATGCAGGTCCTCTGCATAGGAATATTGATTCGGAGATATCAGATTAGTTGAGTCAATGAGTTGACTTAACGAGATCGAGATAACCAAACACCTATGATGAATACTGTCACATCACAGGCAAACATCCTCTGACCAGAGACAGATATATTACTATATGTCTGAGCATGTACATTTGGCAGACCAATAGATTGATGACCTAATCAAGGTCTATACACCGGCGAGCTGGTGTGCATGTAAGGGCATATGAGTAATATGATCTCTCAAAGGGATCATACAGGTTCACTGGTGAACCGGAAGACATGAGCTCACTCATGAGGTATTGGGATTGACCAAATTCCATGCATGGTCATCATGCTTTAGAAGCATGATATGAATTTGAAGGTAAGATATATGCTTTGTGAAAGCATATGATCTGTACCATATCCCAAGGACCAAGATTGAGAAACTTAATGATCAGACTATGAAGATGACAGTGTAAAAGTGATCTTTATCTTCATGATGATCATGAGTCTTCCAGTATGTAGGATGTGCAGGTATTGGGAATACCTGAAGGGTGATTTGATCATAAACGATTGTATAACCATGACGCTTCCATTCCGAGGGAGTGATGAAACAAGTCTGGATTTTAGTGACTCCTCTCATGAGAGAAGTGACCTAATCTTAGTCCATGTGCTGGACATTGATCTGAATGAGATTCAGATGCAATGAGAAGATTAGGTTTATGGTCTTGATTTAATCAAGCATCTATGAGAGGTCCATGGGATCTGGATTTGAGATGTGATCTCAATATCCAAGTCACTATACGTGGAACAATACAATCGCCCTGTCCTTATCTCCAAGTATCTGAGGAGAAATAGCATTGTTCTTAAATGGTTTGAGAACAATTCCATAAGATCTAAGCAAAGAGAAGATGATAATTAAATGTGATTTAATTATCATGTTGTATGAGAAGTTATCCAATATAATTAAATGTGATTTAATTATTATGGATAAGAATAATGTGGATAGTAATATCCAATTATTCCATATATATTATAAATGTGATTTATAATGTATTAGAGAGAGTTCAATATAATTTATATTAGTAAATTAATTATTAATGTGTATTGGATACACATTGTTTAATTAATTGAAAATGTAAATTACATTTTGTTTTGGGTTGTGAATTTGATTCACAATATTCCAATGTCAAGATTGCAATATTCCCAAAATTAATTGAGAATTATTTTGGTGAATTAATATATCAACAAATTGTTGTTGGTAAAATAAGAAGAGAGAAAAATAAGGAGATTGGACTCCTCATTTGGAATGAGGGGGGCGGCACTCAATTCCCATGGGGAATTGGTGGCCATCCCCTCTTCCAAATAAGGAGAGTATCTCCTTTGTCTTCTCTCTCTCTTATTTGATTGATTTAGATTTGGTATTAATATTTATTTGATTTATCAAATATATTTTATCAAATTAAATCACAAGTTGTTGGTTTTTACCAACAACAATCTTGACCATTGGATTGACATAAATCAATCTCAACCATTGATTTTATGTGACACATGGATTGAGATCCATGGATCCCAAAACCCTATAAATAGAGAGGCACCCTTGGCTCTCTCTTGACACATGCTATTGTAGCAAAACTCTCTCTCTCTCTTTCTCTCATACTCGACAGCCCTCTCTCCCTCCTCCTCTTGGTGGCCGTCCACCCTAGTGGAGGGAATCGTCGTCGCCCTCGCCTTCGTGCTACCGCTTCGACGCTCTGCGGTTCTCCATCTACTTCGAGTGCTTCGCCCGCGAAGGAGACGTTCGATCTCGTGCGACGAGATCAGGAGCAACCGCGCTTGGATCAACTTCTTGGATTGCGAGGACACCGCGGTTCATCCCCGCGCTCGCAAGCGATCTCTCCGACGATCGGACTTGAGACAGGAGGTCTCTTCTCTTAGAGACTCGATCAACCACGCTTCAAGAGGTATTGCATTATACTTGCTGTGGTTATAGATGAAACGATCCGAGAATGGTTCTTGGATCATGTGGTTTCATCGAATAAAATTTTTTGAATTCCGCTGCACCGAACAACTAGTACGACTAGTCGTTCTTCGTCGTATCCGATACGACGCTCACGCTTCCGTGATGCGCTTGAGGATCTCTCCATATCCTTCACGCCTACCTTGGGACAAGCCTTGGCAGGACGAAGTTCAGTTTCTTCTCATCCCCCTACGCATACACAGAGCCGTGGACTTGGGGGTGGCAGTTCCGCTTTTGGTGGGAGATTGTCACAGGCAGACAGTCGTACTTGCTACCTTTGTAGACAGCCGGGCCACTTCAAGGCCCACTGCCTTTTGCGTACTAGTAGCGTAGGCGCGCAGCAGCAACAGAGTGGAAGACCAACTGGGTCTTCCAGCCAGTTTCAGAGATCAGGATCCCGTCGAGGAGGACGTGACTTCCAGCGAGCCCCACAGCAGACAGTTAGTGTTGCAGGATCTAGTGCACCACGACAAGGACAGCTGAATGCCGTAACACAAGAGCAGGCCCACGCTTCTGGATCGGTCGTCAAAGGTATGATTTCAGCTCATGGGACGTCTTTACATGCGCTGTTTGATTCAGGGGCTACACATTCCTTCCTTGCACATCATATGGTGCCCACATTGGGTAAGTCAGTGATGGAGGTTACTTCCCCTTACTACATCAAGGGTCCAGGGGGCCAATTGTTCATTATCCGCCAGGCAGTGGAGGATGTGTGTGTACAGATAGGTGGACATGAGATGCTTGCATTCTTGTTGTTGATACAGTTAGAGGATTTTGATATCATCCTGGGCATGGACTGGTTAGAGAGGCACCATGCGTGCCTGGACTGTTTTGGGAAGACGGTGGTCTTCCACTTACCTGGAGTGCCTCCATTCCAGTTCGATGGGTGCTTATCTGAGGGTGGGATTGAGTGTATCTCCGCCTTGAGGGCATAACAGTTTCTTACCCAAGGTTGCGAAGGCTACCTTGCCTACGTGGTAGACTCAGCGACACAGGATCAGATGATGGAGGATGTCAGAGTTGTGCATGAGTTCCCTGATGTATTTCCAGATGAACTGCCTGGATTACCGCCAGTACGAGAGATAGAGTTTGAGATCACGCTATTGCCAGATACATAGGCGATTTCTATCCCTCCATACAAGTTGGCCCCAGCTGAGCTCAAGGAGCTCAAGATACAGTTGCAGGAGCTATTGGAGAAGGGTTTCATCCGCCCCAGTACGTCACCATGGGGGGCCCCGGTCCTGTTCGTGAGGAAGAAGGATGGATCCCTAAGGCTATGCATAGACTACAGGCAGTTGAACAAGAGAACGGTCAAGAACCATTACCCACTCCCCAGGATAGATGATCTATTTGACCAGTTGCAGGGAGCAGCAGTGTTCTCTAAGATTGACCTACGATCGGGTTATCATCAATTGAGGATCAGGGAAGCCTATGTAATGAAGTCTGCATTCCGCACCAGATATGGCCACTATGAGTTCTTGGTAATGCCATTTGGACTCACGAATGCACCTGCCGCATTCATGGATTTGATGAACCGGGTCTTTCGTCCGCATCTGGACAGATTTGTGATTGTGTTCATTGATGATGTTCTAGTCTACTCTCATGATGAATACGAGCATGAGTCTCATCTCCGCGCCGTACTAGAGACGCTCCGAGAGCACCAGTTATATGCCAAATACAACAAGTACGAGTTTTGGCTTTCTGAGGTTGCGTTTCTTGGCCACGTGGTTTCTGGAGCGGGGGTGTCAGTTGACCCCGCCAAGATAGAGGCAGTGGTGTCTTGGGAGCGACCCAAGACGGTTACAGAGATCCGCAGCTTCCTTGGCCTCGCTGGTACTACAGGAGGTTTGTTAGAGGGTTCTCCCATTTGGCTCTACCCCACACCTGGTTGACGCAAAAGGATGTGCCATTTGTCTGGAGTGACAAATGTGAGCTGAGTTTTCGAACGTTGAAGGAGCGATTGACTTCTACGCCCATCCTCACCCTTCCTTCTGGTATCTTAGATTTCACCGTGTACACGGATGCTTCCAAGGAAGGCTTGGGTGCAGTGTTAATGCAACGTGGACAGGTTGTGGCATACACGTCACGACAGCTGAAGAACCATGAACGCAACTACCCCACTCATGACTTGGAGTTGGCAGCCGTAGTCTTTGCATTAAAGATATGGCGTCACTATTTGTATGGGGTGACATTTGAGATCTTCACAGACCACAAGAGCCTCAAATACATTTTTGATCAGAATGAGTTAAATATGAGGCAAAGGCGATGGATGGAACTGCTAAAAGATTATGATTGTACCATCTCCTACCATCCTGGTAAGGGAAATGTGGTAGCAGATGCCTTGAGTAGGCGACCATACGTTGAGAATTCGGCAGCCTTGTTGCAGACTTGGGATGTGCTCATTGCACTTAGTGAGTGGCATCCATTTGAGGGCACATCCAATGCAGTGACAGTGCCAGCCAAGTATCACAGCTTGTGGGATAGGATCTTTCAAGGGCAACAGACAGATCAGAGGATCCAAGACTTGTACCATAGATGCTTGAAAGATGAATTCGACGGATTTCGAGTCCGTGAATCCATCGTATGGAAGGGGGACCGTGTGTGTGTACCAGATGACAAGGAGTTGAGGAGAGAGATCATGGATGAGGCACATAGCTCAAGACTTTCCATACACCCAGGTGGCACCAAGATGTACAAAGACCTCCGCCAACACTTTTGGTGGGAAGGCATGAAGAAGGACATAGCCGAACATGTTAGCAGGTGTCTTACTTGTCAGATGGTGAAGGCAGAACATCAAAGGCCTCCTGGTTTACTGCAGCCTCTCCCCATTCCGGTATAGAAATGGGAGAGCATCTCCATGGATTTTGTCACCTCATTGCCGCGCACCCCTGGAGGGCATGATGCGATATGGGTCATCGTTGACCGGTTGACCAAGTCAGCACATTTCATCCCGGTCAACATGACACATACACCAGTGCAACTAGCCAAGTTATATGTTCAGCACATCATTCGGTTGCATGGGATACCCAAGGAAGTAGTGTCATATAGAGATTCTCGTTTCACATCACACTACTGGAGAGGGTTCATGAGAGCCTTGAAGACAGAGCTACATATGAGTTCAGCCTACCATCCACAGACAGATGGGCAGTCTGAGAGGACCATTCAGACCTTGGAGGATCTACTACGAGCCTGTGCGGTTGAGTGGAAGGGATCTTGGAAGGATCACCTCCCACTAGTTGAGTTCACATATAACAATAGCTACCATGTCAGCATAGGCATGGCACCTTTTGAGGCATTGTACGGGAGGCGGTGCACCACTCCTTTATGTTGGCAGCAGGTGGGTTACAATGCCATGTTCACCCCACAAATCATTGAGGAGACATCTAGGGTGGTGGATACTGTTAGAAGGAAATTGCAGACCGCACAGAGCCGTCAGAAGAGTTACGCCGACCGGCGGCGTAGAGACCTTGAGTTTCAGGTATGTTGCAGTATATTCGTGCCCTGATGGGTATAATTCTTAGGCAGTCCTGTGTATCTAAAGCATTTTCCACAGGTCGGAGATTTCGTGTTCTTACGCGTGTCCCCAACGAGGGGCGTACAACGTTTCGGTGCAATAGGCAAGCTAGCACCGCGTTTTGTGGGACCATTCGAGATTTTGGCCCGTGTGGAGAAAGTAGCCTACAGGATAGCCCTTCCCCCACACCTCGAGGGCATCCATGACGTATTCCACATGTCGAATCTCAGAAAGTACATCTGAGATCCTTGACATGTGATCAGCTACGAGGACTTGACGGTGGAGCCAAACTTATCCTTCCCAGAAAAGCCGGTGCAGATTTTGGACCACGCGGTCAAGAAGTTGAGGCGAAAGGAGATCCCTTTGGTCAAGGTTCTGTGGCGAAGTCAAGACGTTGAGGAAGCGACATGGGAACCTGAGGCGGACATGAGGGAGAAATACCCTCAATTGTTCACAGGTAAGAAACTGAAGCCGTAGTCGAGTTCTTTTGTGATTTTTATGGGCTTTGCTCTCTTTAAGATTTTTATGGGCTCATTCCTCGGTGAGGCTTGGACACAAGGGGTTCGGACATTGAAATCAACTAGAGTCATATTAAGTCTCGGGGACGAGACTTCCTTTGAGATTTTTATGATGTGAAACCCCCGAAACCCGAACAGGGACTAAAACGCATATCTTTACTGAGTTTGGACTTGATTGTAAAATATGTACTTGTCCAGTGATCAAAAAATTCGAGTAAGGAGTCCATTGCATAGGGCTCGTCGATAGCTTTTCAACGAGTCCTAGAACGTTAAAATCCGACTTCGGGAGCTCAAGTTATGGTCATTTTAGCAAGGAGGGGTACAAGTCACTTTCAGATCCGGACCCAGATCCGAATCCGGGTCGGACCCGTATATTCCGCCCTCCCTCCCTTCGCCAACCTCGCCCAAATCACCCAACCTCTCCTTCTCTCGACCTCCATCTCTCCCCTCCTCCATTCCTCTCCCCTCTCCTTCACCAAGGGCCGCCGGAGCGCCTTGGATTGATGACCCAAAGCCAGAAGGTACGATACCCCCTCCCTCCTTGCTGCGGGTTCCACGTGATTTTCGTACTATACTCGAACGTCATTAGCCTTAAACATGCCTATGCAACAGATTTTGGGGGTGGATGGTGTGATTCCTTGCACATAGATTAGTGGGCATGTTGGTCTGCTGATCGTATCCATTTTTTTTGAAAGTTTTATTGTTGTACGATATCTCCATCCTCTTGCTGCAGTTCCACACGATTTCCGATCATGTCTCTTCCCTATTAGAGCCTTAGTTACAGCCTTTCGGGTTGGGTTTTGTTCTGGATTAGGTGTGGTTGTCACTGCTACCCAAAGGAGGAGTTACTCTTATTTGAGATTTGCTCAGGCCTTATCTCTTATTGTTCTCATTATATTCAATCTCTTATTGTTCTCGTTATATTTACTTCGTTGTGATATGAGACTCACATAGAGGTAATCGACACTTGCATGTCCCATCTGGGACCCTTGTGCCTGATAGAAGAAATGGAAGGTCTGATCGTTCCTTGCTGAGTTGGAAGGTAAGAAGCGCTTATCATTGTACTTTACAAATATATACTGGGTTATCCGTAGGGATTTTCCTAGTGGAAGGGTTGGGAAAATCGACTCAACACATCTTGCTCTGATTTGATGATGAGAAAAAAAGAGAGAAACTGTGTCAAGGTTTATTCTGGTGGAAACTTTTGCAGCAACAACGCCTGGATTTGGACTTTTACTGAGTCAATATATTAATTGGGTGTTATGGGAATTATCTACATTTCCAGGAGGTGAGAATCAAATAGATATTTGTTCACCCTTAAGAATAAGACAACAAATTTCTCACATGGAATTACCTTCATTTTTTTATGCTATGTGAAGTGATTCAAATTCCTCCTGATATATAGTGTCCAATAACATGTGGTTGAGGCAATTCTGTAAGATGTCCTTAAATGTATATGGTCCAATATATTTTAGAAAGAAATGAAATAATGTATATACTTACCTCAATGTTTAAAAAGGCTCGTCAGGTTGATCCTCCTTAGAGATGCAAACTATTTGATGCACTTTATCTTTTCAACAACTTACCCATAAATGCTCAAGTTAAATTAAACTACCAAGTTACAAGCACATTAAGAAACCTGTAGTATTTAGATACTGAGGGATTAATGGTGAATCAGCCATCACAATCAAGTAGGAGGGGAACTTCGTGCATTGCTCCCATCTTGTAATTTCTTGAGAGTATGGAACCTCATGTTATTATTCTACGGGCTGTTGATTCTTAGACTCCAGCCTGTCATCTCCGTGTCACTTAGCTATTTATGCAGAATCAATTGACTAGATATTGGTGGCCGTAGATGGGCAATTGAAGGTGTTAATTGTATAGACCATAGGTAGATTCAGAAATTCGCTGGCTATCTTATATGTATCTCTATTGGTGAACTATTACGATGTACAGGTTGATGTCTATTATATGGATAAGTTTTCATGAAGAACGGGTTGGTGGAGTAGTTGCCCCCAAGGGAGGGGCATGCACCCTTGGGGCCTCGGGTAGAAGCCTAGATGACCGCGATCCCAACTGCTATTGTAGCTGCGATGGTTGGGGGACATGTTGCTTGGCACACTGAGGTGCTGATCTGACGGTGTTGGCCTCGCACTTGCGTGCTTTAGCCCGGTGCTCGAGCGCGGGCCAAGTAGTCATGGTTGGTCGGCTAGTGTTTCGCTTGTCACTTACAGTTAACACCCGTGTACGGACCAATGTAGGCCACATTAGTCGGTATTCCGAGTGGGAGCACTAAGAGGGGAGTTCCGGGAAAATGTGGTTAATGAAGTTGGTGATGGGACGTGAATCTCCTGTGTATAAGGAGGATCGAATTCTCGCGATGATTTGCGGGTTGGAATCTAATTTGTGAATCAGAAGTATCATTGGGAAGTGAAGCTAAGTGGACGTGTTGGGAACTTAGTTAGGATGCATTATACCCCACCGCATGCCTACGGAGGCACCCCAACCCTAAGGTGTTTTCTTTTACCTTTGAGTCATAGTATGAGGTCTCATCTAGACCATGACCACAGACTATCCACGAAGCTTGGTTATTCGTATCCATATCCAGATCAAATAATAAAAGTAAAAATGTAATTCTTTGTGAGATCAATTACCATGTTTCTTTCTCTTTTGCACACATTTATCCTGCATTTCTTGTTGTGTAGTTTGTTTAAATCGTATTGGGCAACTTTGCTCATAACTTACCTACGTGTGGATCCGCAGGTTCGCAGCAGTGATTGTTGGAGGCACCACCACTTTTTGTGCAACGTCACGACACTTTTTGTGGTATAGTTGTCAGTAGTTTTACTATTCTTCTTTACTTGTATCATTTTTGTTGAGAGACATGGCATGTAATATGTATAATTGTGGACATGTTATTTATGCTTACATGTATATTTTGTGGACATGGAATGATCAATGAAATGTGATTATGAACAGGTCATGAATGGAAAAGGAAAATTTTTATATTTCAGTAAATTGTGTTATTTCTCCTGCTTATGTGTATGTCATTAGTATTCGAATGTGGAATGTATGTGGGTGGATTGGTTTGCCGAGTACCCGGATCCTAAGGGCGTCACAAGTACCCTTCTTTTCTTGTCGTGTTTTATTTTTATAAAATTCCATAAAAATTAGAAAAATACAAAAAATTACCCAAAAACAGTAAAAAATATAAAAAACATAAAAACATTTTTGTTTGAATTTTTGGATGATTTTTGAGTAGTTAAATAATTGTTTGTAGTTGCTTGATTTATTACTTTTCTATTTTCTTTATTAAATTAAAAATTCAAAAAAATTTAAAAACATTAAAAATCCACCAAAAAGCTTTCTCTTTTACTTTATTTCTTTTTTAGACTACTTCGTAGGCCGCAAGGCCATTATGTGCTCCTTGTATTCGACCCTGGTAGCTATACCAGGTTAATCCTATAGCGAGACTGCTACTTTGAGCTTGTTTGATTTTTACCTAGTTTTGGTGGTCTATATATTTTCTCGATCGACACCGCTTGGTGACTTGGGTCACAATGACCCTTGATTCTCTTAACTCGAGTTGTCAGAAGTGCCATCAGAATGGCGCCGTTGCCGGGGAGCCCGGCTTAGTAGTCGTCTTATTTTTCATTTTTATTTCCTTTCTTTTTCGCGGCTTTCCGCGGCTCTTTCTGAGTCCGCGGCTTTTCGCGGCTTTTTATTCTTCTTTTATTTTTGCTTTATTTTATTTTATTCTCTTTTCTTTTATTTTTGTTTTTATTGTTGCTTGTTTATTTTATTGTCATTTTTGCACATATACCCCTATTTCATTTCATTCATTTTTCCTGCATTTATTTGATTATCTTATTTGATGTTTGACACTTGTCTACTTTCTTGCGAGGGCCCGAGGACTGAGGCGACGACACTCGAGAAGCCGACGCAACCGCAGGATTCGGAGGCGGCTCCCTTCTGCACGGAGCCGTAGGAGAGCGTGAGAGAGTAGCTGAGTGGGAGAGGTTTAGAGTAGACTTTATTTCTGTTATTTGACTTATTGTAATAATACATGGACACTCAGTAGGACTTAGACTTTCTTGGGTCTGTTTTTGTCGAGCACCGGTGTGCTCGGGGGACCCTTAGGTTTTTTGCGGCTTTTTATGCGGCTTTTAGTTTTTCGCTGCCTTTTCCGGTTTCATGCGGTTTTTATCGAGCCCCTAGCCTTAGGAATTTCTGTTGATTGTGCCATACTTAGTAGGATCCAAAAACCTAATTATCTGCTTGTGCCTATAGTTCGGTAATTGGACCTATTAATAAAAGATTAATAAAAATAGCTGATTCGCTTCCTTCGAGCCTACATGCCACAGCCTGCCCTGCCAAGCGCTGCTCCTGAACCCGATTTGTCGGGAGGAGGAGGGGTAGACCTAGACCGGACCCTTTGGATCGAAGGCTGGTGACCAGCTAGACGGTTCTTTTGAGTAGAAGTTGCTATTTAGGGACTCGGTTTCTCGCTTGCACCATTTAGGTAGTTTATTTCCTGTCTTTCAATTCTGCACGAATCATATTGTATGTAGACTACTGGAGTCAGGTACGCATCCCTTCCTCTACATGCATCATTGATTTCATCGCGCATCGGCTTTTTCGTCTTCTCCCCCTGTTTTTGACTTAATAACCAGGGGAACCGAAAAATTCGTTAGGCGTTTTTGATTTTATTGAAAAAGACCTAAAAAGAAAAACAATAAAATTGGGACTGCTAAAACTGTTGACCCTAAAAGACACTTGACTTAAAAACTTGTCTTGGGGAGAGCAACCCCCTCATTGTTTGGTTTGATTGTGCGAGAAAGTGACCCCGAACACTAGGTAGAGCCCTCCGATACTCTTCTCGACTGATTACCGACTATTTCTAAGTCGGTTGGGAAAGTATCGGGTATCCCAACAGGTCACGTAATCGCTCTGATATCTTGATTGTTCACCAAAATAAAATTGACAAGATAAATTGACCGAGCCTTTACGGTCTTCAGCTCGCGTTGCGTTGGTGAACTTGGGGGGTTTGCTTGTGATCATAGTTTTTCCAGATCTCATCCGCCTTACTCGCCACATCAAGATGATGGGCAGACGATCTCTTAGGCAGCCTCTGGCTGCACCGCTTTCGGGCGCGTCTACCCGCTCATCTAGGTTGGTTCGTGAGAGCCGAGACCCGCTCTCCAAACCCGAGTATGATTCCACCCTGTTCCCCCTCGACCCCCTTTCTTTCGGTTCCGAGAGACCAGTGCCAGAGGAGAGACTAGCATATTTATCAGCACCTGAGTTTGGATCATTTGATTTTGCAGAGACTATGGCCAGCAGTTCCGATGATCGCAGTAGAGGTCTGCAGCCCGAGCATTTTGTTCTGGACCAGGGTGCGATCAACTCCACCCTGATCGCCTCCCTCGAGACCGTGCATCAGCAGTTGAGGGATTAGGGAGCATTTATGTTAGATATGAGGCGTGAGATGGAGGAGATGAGAGCAGGGCGAGAGCAGTGTAGAGACGGGCCGAGGGTCCCAGATGAGGCAGCAGCAGCAGCCGCAGCCGCAGCAGCCGCAGCGGCAGCCGCCACGGCAGGAGCAGAGTAGTCGAGACCGATGCGGGAGTTGCACAACCCCGGATCGACACTGATGCATCACTGGGTTGTGCTACCAGCCATCGTGGGGGACTTCAAGTTCCCCCCGAACACTTTGCAGCTCCTCCCCCATTTCCATGGGCTCGCCACTGAGGAGCTCCATCTCCACCTCCAGGAGTTTTTGATGATCTGCAGCACCGTCCACGACCGTCAGGTGGACCAGGACACGATACAGATGATTGCCTTCCCCTTCTCCTTAGCTGACAGAGCAGCCACCTGGCTGAAGCATTTGGGGAAGTTTGTCTACACTTGGGAGCAGCTCCGCACCGAGTACTTGCATAAGTACTATCCACTCGGGCGGACCAATGCAGCTAGAGCCCTGATCAGCAACTTCTCCATGCTCCCCAACGAGCAGTTTCACGAGGCATGGGAGAGGTTCAGAGAGCTGACAGACAGATGCCCGCACTATGACATTTCCAAGCCGAACCTTGTTCAGAGCTTTTTCAGCGGGCTGACACCAGAGCTTCAGGGCTTGGTGAACGCTTCTTGTGGCGGGTCTTACTTCGCTAAGGATCACGACCAGGTCTGGGCCAGCTACGAGGAGATGGCTGAGAACTACATGGTGATGTCCCAGACCCGATTATACACTCAGGGCAGACCCCAGCAGCCACATACCGTGCAGTACCAGAGGATAGCACGGGTCAATGCCGATCGTTCTAGTTCGTCCGCGGTAGCAGCAGCACAGGCCGAGTCATCAGCCGCGGACATGGGGATTATCAGCGAGAAGCTGGACCAGATGGAGATTATAGAGAAGAAGCAGTGCCTGGGCATCACGCAGATGGAGCAGATGGCACAGACTCTGAGTGACCTGAAGACACAACTCATGTGTCTCCATGAGGCACAGACGGCTTCACAGCCCCGTCTTCAGGCACGAGGCAATCCCAGCCGTAGCAGCAGCTCGTCCTAGCGCTCCAGCTCTCACCAACAGCCTAGACAGGTTCATTTTGTCAGGCGGAGCCGTACCAGCAGCCGCAGCCCACTTACCAGTCACCACCATCTCCAGACTTGCAGATGGTGGTATACCAGCCGGATCAGCCTCTGGCAGTGCTCCCGCCACCCTAGTACAATGCAGAGCCGTTGATGGATGTCAACGGGATTTGATATGACCGCCCCCAGCCCGGTATCTGACGAGACCATCCCGGATTCCGTTGTGGGACCGGAGGTGCCCAGCCCCAGCAGCAACCGTCAGGTCAGGGTAGTCAGTACGGCCATCAGAGAGATCACCAGCAGCAGCAACCCCCAGTGTACCCACAGCCACAGCAGCATCAGTCACAGTATGGTCCTCGTCCCTATCAGTAGGGACAACCTTGGAGGCGCGATCAGCCTCACCAGCCGCAACATCAACCACATTCTTACCCCTCTCAGCCACAGCAACAGTTCCAACAGCCTCACTACCAGAGAGGCTACCCGTCGGGCTCTCATGAGAGCCCCGCCTTGGATGATATAGCCCGCCTTCTCACCGATCAGCAGGCTACTTTTCGACGGGAGATGGACGAGTTCCGCCAGGAGATGCGGGACATCGTGAGAGGGAAGGCCGCCATCCCTACCCAGATTGAGCCGAATCCCAACAACCTGAAGAGGAAATCTGAGCAGGTAGCTTGTACTGAGTATGCCACTCCGAGTGATACTTTTGGTGATATGTCTGCATATCTTTTTGATACTGATTTTGTCACACTTAGGAGCGGTAGGATTCCAGCAGGCGGTGCCTCGTCTGAGGGACACCATGAGGATCCATCCAGAGCGTCCGACGAGGAGGAGGAGAGCGGTACTGAGGCCGCTAGAGATGATGACGGTGGTACTGATGCCACCATGGATGCTGATCCCACCGGTAGTACTGAGGCCTCCGTTTCACCAGGTCGAGGAGGTGGTACTGAGGCCACCCAGGATGCCGAGCCAGAGCGCGGTACTGAGGCCGCGAGTCTTCCAGCCGATGGCGGTGCTGATGCCACCCATGTTCAATTTGAGATTCCTGTTGTTTTTCTTGTTGTTACTGATGTATCTCGGAAAACAGCTGTGAATAATGGAAAGGGTTTATTTTCTTCTGGTCCCACTGTGGTGCATGATGTATGTATGGATCCGGTCATCGAACCGTCTAGACCCTTTCCTTGTCCTTCATCTGAGAAGGACCCTGTGATCCCCTTCCCTAGAGCCCTTCAGATGGGGAAGGGGAAGAAAAAGGAAAATCCCAAAAAGAGAGACCGAAAGAAGGGCTCACAAGGAAAGGTCTTGTTTGATTATTTCTTCGGGTCCCTGCGTTCGCAGAAGTCAGTAGGACCTTCCCGAAGACGCACTTCTCAGATCATGCCTCTCCAGCTCCGCTGGGCTAAGGGGCCCCGGATGCTCCCGTGATCGGCATCTCCGGGGAGTGGTTGCCAGGCTTGATCGGCCTGGTATCTTGCGCCTCGCCTTCATGATATCTACATTCCACTGTGCCCCGGAGACAGGGTTGAAGCACGCCCACCCAGTGTGCTTCTTTCACGACATGCTCTGGTCCCGGGTGTCTTCTTGTGGTCTTCGGGATTCCGAAGAAGTAGTGTCCGTCAGGAAGAGTTCAGCCAGCAGATGATAGATCGATTTCACATATAGCTGACTCTTCAGGTGTCTTTGCAACACATCCCCCTTCTTCAGCGTTCCCTTAGAGACAGGACTACAGTCAGGAGGAAGAGGAGGAACCACCACTCAGAGATCCATGTGCTGACAAAAGCCACTTGTTTCACGATCCAGAACCATCTGCCGGCCAAGAGGCCAGATTCAGGAGCCCCTTATGTCAGATGCCACATCAGAGAGCAGAGGTTCGACCGTACTCTATTAGACAGCGGATCGTCGATCAACTTACTTCCGGCAACCCTTCTCGACCGCTTCGAGTTGGGCACTCTTAGACAGAGCAGGACAGTCCTTCAGTTTGCTGATCGATCTGTCAAGAGGTCGAAGGGGTTGTTGCGAGACGTTGTCGTCACAATTCAGGGCCTGCAATTCCCTATGGACTTCGTAGTGTTGGACATGGAGATCCCTGATTCAATGACCGATACCCCCATCATTTTCGATCATCCGTTCTTGGCCACAGCCAAGGCGGTGACTGACCATGATAGCGGGAAGGTATACTTTCGCGTCGAGGGCGAAAGTGTACAAATAGAGACGGTCGAGGACAGCCGAGCCAGAGACATATCATGCTCAGAGACCACTTCAGATACAGAGCAGATGACAGATGCTGAGCTAGACATCCACCAGGACTGTGACTTTGTGATCACAGACGATGAGGCAGTTTAGGCAGACCCAGCAGCACAGGCCATCCTCTCACTTTCAGATTCCGCTGATGTAGAGATGACAACAGAGGAGAGCACATTCCTGGTCCAAGATACTTCAGAGGCAGCAGAGCCGGGTCTCGACCATAAGACAGATTCTTGTGATGATGGTGGTGTTGATGCCACCTTGGATGATATAGATCCCTTGGAGTCAGATTCTGAGTGGATAGATTGTGAGGATTATATACCAGTTCTGATTTCACCTGAGCCTGCAGATAGGGAGGAGGTAGATGCCGAGCAGAGCAGAGACAGTCCAGCATGGCAACCTTCTCCAGTTCTTGAGAGTGATAGAGAGTTTCAGTTCTCCCATGCAGATTTGGCAGCATTTACGCAGACTTTTCAGAGGCCATATCCACCAGCACCCAGTTGTCCAGAGCTGAAGCCGCTTCCTACTTTGCTGAAGTACAGTTTCCTTGCGGGTGAGCATGAGATGTACCCAGTCATTATCTCCGCCGATTTGACTGGAGAGCAGGAATCCCGTTTGATGGGGGTTCTTGAAAAGAACCGCAAGGTGATTGGATGGAGCGTAGCAGATCTCCAGGGGATAAGTCCGGCCCTGTGCTCCCACCATATCTATCTCGAGGATGAGGCGAAGCCGTCGCGTGAGTTCCAGCGGCGGCTGAACCCAAATATGAGAGAGGTTGTCTAGGTCAGCCCTTTGCATGTGGTGCCCAAGAAGACGGGCATCACTACAGTGGTCAGTGAGTCTGGAGAGGAGATTGCTACACGGTACCCACTTCTTGGCAGGTCTGCGTTGACTATAGGAGACTCAACCAGGCCACCAAGAAGGATCATTTCCCCCTGCCCTTTATAGATCAGATCATTGAGAGATTGGCAGGGAAGAGCCACTACTGTTTTCTGGATGGGTACTCGGGCTACAACCAGGTGGCCATCGCTCCTGAGGACCAGGACAAGACGACCTTTACCTGTCCCTTCGACACATACGCCTTCTGACGCATGCCATTTGGGCTATGCAATGCCCCTGCGACCTTTCAGAGATGCATGCTGTCGATCTTTTCGAACATGGTAGGGGAGTGCTTGGAGGTCTTCATGGATGATTTCTCGGTTTACGGCGACGGATTCGACTCCTGTCTTGACTGCCTAGACCGAGCCCTTCAGCGATGTATAGAGGTTCACTTGGTGCTATCTTGGGAGAAGAGTCACTTCATGGTGACTCAAGGGACGGTGCTTGGACATATCATCTCCAACAGGGGCATGGAGGTTGATCCGGCCAAGGTAGATGTCATTAGAAAACTCGCACCACCGTCCAATTCGCGGCAGTTACGGTCATTCCTGGGGCACATCGGTTTCTACCAACGATTCATTCATGATTTCAGTAGGATTTCCCGACCGTTGACTGACCTGCTGACGAAAGACACCGAGTTCCTTGTCGATGACAAGTGTCTTTCGTCCTTTGAGACTCTCAAGAGATGTGTTGTTGAGGCTCCTGTTCTTCAGCCTCCTGATTGGTCTCTCCCTTTCGAGATCATGACAGATGCCTCTGATTTTGCCGTGGGGGCCGTGTTAGGACAGAGGAGGGATGGATTCCCATTTGCTATCCACTACGCTAGCCGCACATTGGATTCCACGCAGCGGAACTACACAGTCACCGAGAAGGAGATTCTAGCCATAGTGTTCGCCCTAGATAAGTTCAGATCGTACATTATTGGATCTAGAGTGACCCGGTTTACTGAACATACCGCCATCCGATAACTCATGGAAAAGAAGGATGCCAAGGCCAGACTGACTAGATGGATCCTTCTACTCCAGGAGTTCGACATTGAGATCAAGGATAAGCCTAGAGTCAAGAATGTGGTGGCGGATCATCTCTCCCGATCAGAGCATCTTGAGGAGTCTGAGCAGATTGACCCGATTTGTGAGACCTTCCCTGATGAGGCGATCCTTGCTATCGCCTCTCTCCCGTGGTATGCCGACATTGTGAACTTTCTTGTTGCTAAGAAAGTCCCACAAGGTTGGCCCAGGCAGAGGCTTGAGACCTTCCTCGCGAAGGCCAAGTCCTACCACTGGGAGGATCCCATCCTTTACCACGAAGGAGGGGATAACATCTGGCGTAGGTGCATTCCTCAGGAGGAGCACCATAGCGTCCTCACTTACTGCCACAAGCTTGAGGCAGGAGGACATCACTCTGGGAGGAGAACGGCACAGAAAGTGCTCCAATCCGATTTGTGGTGGCCTACCCTCTTCAAGGACTCTGATGAGTTCATGAAGAGGTGTACTGACTGTCAGAGGATGGGCACTTGTGGACAGCGTGATATGATGCCGATGCAGCCCATTCACTTCTGTGAGGTTTTTGACGCATGTGGCATCGATTTCATGAGTCCATTCCCTAAGAGTCAGGGATTTGAGTACATTCTGCTAGCCGTTGATTATGTGAGTCGTTGGGTTGAGGCTATCCCCGCCCGAGCCGCTGATGCCAGGACAGTTTGCAGATTTTTGAGGAAGCATATCATCATGCGGTTCGGGGTCCCTCGAGTGTTGATTTTAGATGGGGGGTCTCATTTCATCAACGACCAGGTGAATGCCCTTGCTAGCGAGTTCGGCATAGACCATCGAGTTGCCACTCCATACCATCCACAGACGAATGGTCTAGCCGTGGTGTCGAACAGGGAGATCAAGACTATTTTGCAGAAAGTCGTCCGCCCTGACTAAAAGGATTGGTCACGGCTTTTGAACTCGGTATTGTGGGAATATAGGACGTCTTTCAAGACACCTTTGGGCACATCTCCCTTTCGCCTCGTATATGGCAAGCCGTGCCATTTACTTGTTGAGCTGAGACACAGGTCACTTTGGGCAGTCACTGAGATACTTGTGGATCCAGATAGTGTAGGAGACCAGAGGAGGGTAGAGTTAGCAGCCTTGGAGGAGCTTAGAGATACCGTCTTCTCAAACAGCCTACAATACAAGGGGAGAGTAAAGGAGTGGCATGATTCTCACATCAGCCACAAGCATTTTGAGCCTGGACAGAGAGTATGGTTGTTTGATGCTAGGCTTCGTCTATTTCCAGGGAAGCTACAGAGAAAATGGAAGGGACCCTATCTTGTGAGAAAGGTAAACGACAACGATAGCATTGATATATCCGAGTTGTCTTCTGAGAGTACCTTTCGAGTGAACGGCCAGCGGCTCAAGCCATTTCTAGATCATGAGCCGCGGGTCGTTGATGTTGCCCCTATTCATTTTGTGTGAGATGTGGTCTTTTGACTCACATCTATTGCATCTCACGCCTGATTATCACTGTTCTTCCGACTTGTATAGATCCAGATGTCCATATCATTCCATTCTTTAGTCCCACATCCCGTTTGTCATCTTTGATTATGCTATACTTAGGGTGCACTTTACACTAAGTATAGGGGGGATGTAGGACCTTTGAGTATTTCTTTTGATTCTATCTACCCATGTTTTTGCTACCTATACTTAGGGATATTTCACCCTAAGTATGGGGGGGTAGACCCTGTACATTCGCCACTCGGTTTTTCCTTTGTGTACAACCTGCTATACTTAGGATTACTTGATCCTAAGTATAGGGGGAAAAGCCGAGAACCTCTTGATTTTCTATTCATTCATTCTTCTTTTTATATAGCCTTCCTTTTCACTTCCCTATACTAAGCATGATTTATGTCTTCTTCATCGCTCTTGACTCTGAGGACATCGTTCGAGCTAAGTATAGGGGGTGTGTATATATTTCATATATACTTTAGCCATAACTCGCACTTTGTGTGAGTGTGTTAATAAATAAAAATGGCTAAAAACCTAAAATTCACAAAAGTTAAAAATTTTTCCTGTAAATAATCATTCTTTTATTGCACATACACAGCTAGTGTACAAATTATTTTTGTAAAAATGTTTTCAAAATCTTTTTGTGTAAAGTTTGTGTAAATATTTTCATATCAAAATTATGTATATAGTACAAAATTTTTCCAAAATGTTTTGAAAATCAAAAGTTTGCAAAAATCTTGTGTAAATGTGTGTAAATACTTTTGCAAAACTTGCATTCATGCATTCATCCATTCAAGATTTCAAAACATTTTTAAAAAATTTTGCATGTTTGTAAATATTGTGTAAATAGCATCTTTGTATATATGTATATAGTTTTTCCTGGATTATAGTTGACATCTAAACTAGCCTAGAATCAAATTGGGAAATGGAGCTTGATTAAGATCATAATCCACCTAATTTTAAAGAGGAACCTTATAGGACTTAAAATTAAGGCTTTTCAGGTCCATGGTAACTTAATTCTTTGAGTCCACTAGGCTATGATCACATGTCATCTCAATGAGCCTAAGTAGAGCACTTAACAACACACGCATGACTCATATAGACAATGGCTTTACTTGGACACCGCACTTGCACCGAGCTCTCTATGGATGAGGTGGTGAGGAGGCAGTCTTCCTTGACTTGGGGTAGCATATGAGGGTAGTACTTCTAGGCGGAACCTCTCTTCTTCTTTTAGTGAAGGAAGTGCGTCTCAACTTGGTCTGGTTGCCATGAGGTCTAATGACAGGAGTTGTGGGTTGCAATAATGATTCAAAAGAGGGATAGTCTACTGGCTCAAGAGGAAAAACTCCTTGTATATGTGCTGCACATGTATATGTTGTATAGATGCACTTGAAAAAAATGCAAAAAGAAAATAACTCCAAAAAAGTGGTGGGTCTGAGAGAAAATGATAATCCCACCGGAGTATGTATATAGTGCAATAAGAAAAGCTTGAGATTCATGTCCCACCTTATGTAGCTTGCAGCAGGGAGACTTAGCTACATTGGTTGAGCTCCCAAGGATACATGGCTACACTGGCCATGGTCCATTCTCTTCTTCCCCCTCTTCATGAGCCGGTTGAACTTGAACTTAGAAGGGAATACCCCGCTCCTCGAGGAAAGAGTGGCCAGATTGGGGTCATAGAGTTACCTTGTTGGGGAGGGTTGTCAAGTTGCCATTTCTGAGGTGGAGAGCTTATACCTCACATTCACAGTACAAGGAAAGATTCATGGTCTTCAGGGTTTGTGTTTGATGACTTGTTCTGATCTGGATTGTTGAGGAGTCTTGATTATAGATTGGTGGCACTTAGAGGCTGTTGAGTTTTAAGCTTAAGTCCAAATAAGGTTCTGACACATTAATAATCCAAAGATCTGATCGAGCTCCATAATTCAATTTAATGAAGGTAAGTTTAATATTCAACCTTGATCCATGCACATTCTCCTCTTTTTCTTTTTCTTTCTCTTTTTCACTTCTTTTTCAAATAAGTGTTTGCTAAGGGACTAGCAAAGTTAAGTATGGGGGGTGATGAATACTCATTCATCACTCTTTATTCTTATATTTTAGCTACAAAAACCTTTGCAAATGCATGTATATTTTTGTAAATACAAATAATTATCCAAGAGCATGCATAGTGTACAAAGTAATAATTAGCATGTTTTTGTGAAAAAATAAAAGAATGAAGAATTAAAAGAAAAAGAGGAAATATTTAGAATAAATATTGAGCAACCTAATCCCAAGGGAGGGCTCAGCATGGGCCTGACCGCATAAAAGCAAAAGTAGAGAGAGATAGGGAGCTCATGTGTGTAAATATATCTGTAAATATAATAAAAATATTTTCCTCTAAAAATAAAATGGGCTTGTATATATTTGTAAATATTTGTAAATACAAAATCAAAATAAAAATAGAAAAAATTAAAAAGAAAATAAAAATACTCTTCCTTGTACACCATGTATATATACCCACACTTATATTTATTTGACCTTGTAAATAAATAAATTAAAAATCCCTAAAAATTTATATATATTCTATCTTTTATGGCGTAAATAAATAAAATAAAAACTATAAAAACAAAAATCAAATAAAAAGAACAAAATTAAAAACCAAAAAGAACATTGTATATATACCATGTATATAAATATATATATATCTATTTATTTCACCCTTGTAAATAAATAATAAAAATAAAATAAAAATACCTTTTTATTCCTAATTTTATGCTATAAATAAATAAAATATAAAATGGGAATAAAAATGTACAAAAATAATTAATTAAAAATAAAAAAATCATATTGTGAATATACCTATGTATAGCACTATAGTGTACATACCCTAATTTTATTTCAAAAAAAATAATTAAAAATCACAAAAAAATAGAAAAAAATTAAAACAAACATTTTTCGTGTTTTGAGTTTTTAATAATTCGGCCATTTAGTATTTTAATTTGAATTTATAAATATTTATTACATGGCCTGTTCTGATTGGTCCACGGGGGACGTTGACCCCCCGGTCAACTCCCCCCCTTGGACTACTGAACCTCGGATCCGTGCCCACGACCCGATTTCTCGATATTTTGCACACTCGATCTGATCACTAAAGCCGTTAACCCTGGGTCCTAATCCGAGCTTGATCATCCCTTATCCACGCCCGGGGTGGATTTTGGGGATCCGCGCTTCGAGCTGCTCGCCTGACTCCCCGATAGCCGGACCCCTAGAGGTATTTAGTCCGAGCTCCGCCTCCTTTTTCACGCATCTTTGGATCATTTCACGCCACCCTCGGACCTCCACAGCCACTGTGAGAGTGACAGCTCGCTTCCGGCCGTGTCGCAACGAGGAGGGAGTGGAGGACCACTGATCCGGCATCTTTGCGCCGCCGTGCACCGCCTGGAGGTGGTGCTCGAGCCTCGGGCACCGATGGCCCTTGAGTCTAGGACCTGGAGCATCCCCTGCTCTTCCTCAGTCGACTCCATCCAGTAGGTAGCCCTCTTTCTTACTCTATTTCTTTAATTTTACGTTTCGCCCAATTTGCTCCGTCGCCGACCATCGTTGATTCCGACCACCCTCGCCTTCGTCCCGATCATCAGAGTCGCCCATCATCTCCTCCCTTCCTCCACACACATTCTCCACCCACTCATCCAACCCAGTTCGCACAGGAACTGGGATTGGGGTTCCTCCGTCGTCGCTTCGCCAGAGCCCCTTCCTCCCGACGCACAGATCACCTTCACCACCCCTAATAGGGTCGAGGCACTTTGTCCTTGACTCAGGAGCTCGTTGCACAACTTTGCAGGTCCAGGCGAGCCCATCTGAGGGCTTGGCGTTCTAGAGCAGCAGCTCCGCCTCCGTCGACGTCGCTTGAGCTCTTCTGAGCTCCGCCGCTTCATCGGAGGAGACCATTAGATGCGGGAGGCCCAGGCGAACCTTCTCCGATCTTCAGCAGCCTCCGAGGAGGTCTCCAGCGCCCACACAAGCCCGACGAAACTCGCCGGCATCCAGTTCATCGACCATCCTCCCCGACCGTCTGATTGCCTTCCAGCTCCAGATCATTCCCGGACCGTCCGATCAGGGTTAAGAGGAGGCCAGCAACCACCGTTGGATCTCCACGTGGCCTCCTCTCAACCCTCCATCCAGCGAAGATGACCCAGCGCCCCTCGACCGCCGGATCTACACGTGGCGCGTCCCCTGCCATTGGATGAGCGCCGAGGACCCCGTTGCTTAGTCGCGCCTCTTCTCCATCGTCCGATCTCCACGTGGCGTGCATCTGGCCCTCGACTTAAATAAAGGGTAATTTCTCTTAGGCCCTTAGCTTTTTAGGTGTTAATTTGTAGTCCTGTAACTATTTTAGACCTTTTATTTTAGTTTGGTAATTTGCATAGAGGACCCTGTCATTTCTTGTATTTGCCTTTATACCCCTGTTTGTAGTGGAACACGTGCTTCGATACGTGCTTTTCGGGTTATTTGCATGTATATGCTGTATGTTCTAGGGTGTTAATGAATGAAGTTATATTTTTGATATTTGCAGAAATACCCCTGTGAGTGTTTTTATTGCGCATGTGCTTTATATAGTGGGTAATTTACACTGAAGACCCTGGACTTTTAGTACGAGTTACTAAATAGTCCAGGGACTTTAGTTTTCTTGCAATTAGGTCCCTGTGTGCCCAGGTCATGCGCCTCGTGTGTGCATCCTTGGAGAATTTGCACCGGACCCCCTGGAACTTGTTCTATTTGCGTACAGGTCCATGTGCACTATACCATTGTTTCTTATTTTAATAAAATAGTAAACCAACTCCAAATTTGATGAAAATTGGACACATGGCTTCTGCCATGGTGTAAAATTTTATCTAAATTTTGGAGACATTTTTGAATTTTTTTGATATTTTTAAAAATTCAAAAACACACATTTTTATTACTGTCTAACTTTAAAAATCACAAAAAATATTAAAACACCTTTAAAAATTACAAAAAAAATATATAGTATTTATTTGGCCTTGTTTGATTTTCTGACCAATTTTGGTCATTTTATATTTATAAATACCATAAAAATTGAAAAACACTAAAAAAACCCATAAAAATTCTAATAATTACAAGAAAAATCAAAAATTAATAATTCTGGTGCATAAATTTTCCTTGTGTTTTCTTCTTTACATGAAAATTACCTTCAGACCTTGATAGGCCATTTTACATTTTAATTTGGCCCTCCAAGTCTGACTGGGCAGTACCCTTCTTTTCTTGTCGTGTTTTATTTTTATAAAATTCCATAAAAATCAAAAAAAATACCAAAAAAGACCCAAAAACAGTAAAAAATATAAAAAAATAAAAACATTTTTGTTTGAATTTTTGGATGATTTTTGAGTAGTTAAATAATTGTTTGTAGTTGCGTGATTTATTGCTTTTCTATTTTCTTTATTAAATTAAAAATCCAAAAAAATTTAAAAACATTAAAAATCCACCAAAAAGCCTTCTCTTTTACTTTATTTCGTTTTTAGACTACTTCGTAGGCCGCAAGGCCATTACGTGCTCTTTGTGTTCGACCCTGGTAGCTATACCAGGTTAATCCTATAGCGAGACCGCTACTTTGAGCTTGTTTGATTTTTACCTAGTTTTGGTGGTCTATATTTTTTCTCGATCGACACCGTTTGGTGACTTGGGTCACAATGACCCTTGATTCTCTTAACCCGAGTTGTCAGGCGTGTCATCAATCGCATACAATGTGATCCTCACGCTTCCATGATGCACTTAAGGATCTCCCCATATCCTTAAAGTGGTATCAGAGACAGGTTTAAGGTTTTGGATGCGATCCATGAACCTAAGAAGACTTGAGCTCATTAGGGATTGTGAAAAATTTTATCACATTTCATTTTCGCAGCCCTATTTTGTGATTATTTTCGGCCCTATTTAAAATGATTAAACCAGAAAATATCACTTCGATAATGTTCTATATTAATTAAGGAAACTATGGGATTTGAGTTTGCGTGATTTGAATCCAATAACTCAAAATATAATCATTTTAATGAACTGTTTCGGAGATGGCGAATCATGACATAAGTAAAGAGTTGTTTACTATTCTGAAACACCTAGAAATGCATACTAATTGCTTGAATTCTCTTTAAAATAAAATTGTCAAACTTTGAGAACTTACTTCGCTTATTTTGGATTTAAATTGATTGAGATATGCTAATTTTAGTAAGTAGGGGATCACTGCTAGAAATTACATACTTGATTATGAACCATGTGATTGTCATTTAATTTATATAGAAATTAATGGTTAATTTCTTGAGATAATTATTGATAAATATTGGTGAAAAATTTAAAGATGATAATTATTTCATTAAATGGCATTGCCTTAACCAATAATAGATTAGATATGATTTAGATCACAAATTGGTTACATCATACACTTTCCAACAAACAAGTTGGCCTTGAATAGGATTGGGGATTTGTTTAGCAAATATTCATATAATGTAAATCAAAATGGTTTTGATTATTATCATATGGTATAACTTGGTTGAAAACCCAATCATCATCTCAAGTACAATGTGATCGACTTGCCATTATCTTTTCCGAGGCAGATATTGCGTCTAGTCGGGGAGCATTGGGGTAACATGTTATACCGTGTGCGGTCTGTCTCACTCCCGTTGGTACTGGACACGACAACAGGTAGGGAATGGATAATGCTTGAGAGATCGTGATGTATTTTTCTAATTATCAAAATTCGAAATAATATGTATTTGAGATAATACCATATTTTCAAGTAACAGTAAAGAATGTTTGTTGGACAATAATTGGATCATTAATTTAATATGATTAGATTAATTGGAATTCAATTAAAATTAAAACACTCTATCAGAAATAGAGTTGCAATTCCCTTGGAAGAATTATCATAATAAATATGATTCATAATGATTAATTAAAATTTGAATATGATATGGAGGATCACATAAGTTACGTCCATGGTCTCCCGTCAAGGCAAAGGGTTCCGTCGCCAAAGATTGTATGTCGGAGACGTCTGTCCAAAGTGACAGCTCCTGCATACAAGCCATTTGGATCGGGCACTTTTCTTCTCGAAAGAGTTAGGACATATGCGTAGTGACCCCAATATAGAGTCCTCATAATATTGGGGACATATTGGATTACGCATAGCGAGTTGTATTCCTGTTGACGGTTGGTCAATTAATGACGGGTCAACATCACCTTAGGGATGGTGGGCCTGGGTGTTAAAGACCGAATTGAAAGATGCGATTTGGACTTGCAAGGTGCAATGAGTTCCGCTTCTTTTTATCTGAGTTGCAAGTTCTCATATTATTGGGACGTGACAAAGATAAGAAAGGAGATCCCATATCTTGCTAGAGATATAATGGTAAGTATATCTCCTACATTGAAAGTGATTAAGGGAATGAACTTTTAGTAGTGACAAGGCAATACAACTTGTATATAAAATTCCTAAATCATAGTAAAATATGTATATATACGTATATATATATTTATGCAAATTTCTTATTTCAGATAATCCTTCAATAAATCCACTCAGTACTATACTCAATAATAACCAGTAAAATATCATGGATTGGATCCATGATCAAGATATTGGACACATAATGTATGTGTTGCAATGTGCAAGTTTCCTCATAATAATGAGGAATGATAATAAAATAGACAATAGGTCTGCAACCTTATGGTTTTTATGTCTCTATAGTCTTGATCTCTCATCGGATGTACTTTGGAAGTGATATGTCGATGATGATCGTAATTGTCAAATAATTCTTATAAAAATCTAAGAAGATGTACTGGCATATATATGTGCTCTCGACAATTAATCATGAAAGATATGGTTCTCTGTATTATGCAGAATGGTGGCTCTATAAGAGATGATGTATTCAAAATGTTTGAGTATCTACTTGATCCTAAGTCTTTAAGAGTTAAGATGTATGTGGACATGATGGGTGTCATCATTCTACTATCTATACTCTAGTCATTCATGAAGCTTCATAATATTCATATTGTATGATTAAATGAAGCAAGTATAAATATTGAAATACTCTTATATTGAAATCTTTTGAATTCAACATAAGAGATCCTTTATCTTAAGCAATGGTTGTTTACAGATGAAAGGAGCACGATGGAAGCATGGATTGGACCCAAGTTAGAAGGAAAGTCAAAGAGTTGATTATACTTCTATGGTTTCCACACATATGGCATCCAAAGAGTTGGATGAATGCCAATACTGCAACAACCTGATGTATTGATAGTATGACTATCAAGATTATCTAGAATTCTTAGAGAAGGACTCATTTAGTGGATCGGAATAATCTACACCTACATTTAATCACTTAAATTGACCTTCTTATTAGATAAGATTAAAAGCCTAATCAATGTATCTCATTCTTCTAGAAACACTTGCAGTTGGTTGCATATATCTTAGAAGAACAGAAAATTTGATTTTAAGGTTTAATAATCATCAACATGGATGTTTATGCAATTGTTGCAACAATCTCTATTGGATGGATAGACTTCATACTTTCAGTGGGAGAGGCCATACAACAACAACAAAACCTTTTCCCACGATTAAGTAGGGTCAGCTACATGGATTCTTCGCCTCCATTCAGATCTATTTGGGTCATTCCCGGGCTTATATCCACAAAACAAAGATCCCTTTGTATGGTCTCTTTCCAACACTTCTTGGGCCATCCCCGTCCTCTCTTAGCCGGCTCAACATCCCAACACTCGCATCTCCTAACCGGTGCATCAGCTGATCTTCTTTGCAAATGACCAAACCATCTTAAGCGATTTTCTCGCGTCTTATCCTCGATCGGAGCAACACCAACTTTCTTTCTGATTGCATCATTTCGAATCCGATCTTTACGTGTGTGTCCACACAACCACCTTAGCATTTTCATTTCTGCTACATTCATTCTCTGCACATGTGTGTGGTTCACAGGCCAACATTCAGATCCATAGAGCATAACAGGTCTCACGACTGCTTTGTAAAACTTTCCTTTAATTTCTAAAGGAATTTTCTTATCACAGAGAACAACAGAGGCTCCTTTCCACTTTAGCCAACCTGCATTTATTCTATTAGTAACATCTCCATCAATTTCCCCATCATGTTGCAAAATAGATCCCAGATATCTAAAGGAATCTCTCTTCTGAATATTATCATCACCAATCTTCACCTCTATTCCTTCACCATTGCTTCCATCAAAGGTGCACTCCATATATTCTGTCTTTGCCCTTCTTATACAAAATCTTTTACTCTCCATCTCATGTCTCCAGACCTCGAGCTTCTCACTTACTCCATCTCTAGTCTCGTCAATCAACACACTATCATCAGCAAATAACATACACCAAGGTAACTCATCATGAATGTGACTTGTCAACTCATCCATAATTAAAGTAAAAAGAAATGGACTCAAAGCTGAACCTTGATGTAAACCAATGTTGATGTCAAAATAGCCAGTCTTCCCAGACGGTGTCCTTACACAAGATAAGCCCTATCATACATGTCCTTTATGAGGTTAATGTATAGGACATGCACTTGTCTCTTCTCCAAAACTCTCCACAATATCTCTCATGGGACAGAATCATAAGCCTTCTCCAAATCAATAAAGATCATATGGAGGTTCTTCCTTTTAGCTCTATAAATCTCCATTGTTCTCCTCAGCAAATGGATGGCTTCAATAGTTGAGCGACCTGGCATGAATCCGAATTGGTTTTCTTTGACATTGGGAGAGCCCATAGTCTTAGAAAATGCCTCTATGATCCAGATATTAGATTACACTCATTGTTTATTTCCGAATGTTGGAAATAAACATGAATTCTGTAATGGACCTATCATAAAGAGTTATGATGGATATATTTCAGATAGTAATCTGACATCTGAGGGCTCTACTATATTAAAAAATTAATAAATGGTTCATTAATATTTCTAAATAATGAAAATTAAACCTTATAAGAACAATAGGAGGATGGAGATCATTTGATAATGATCTGGCATCGAGTCTTGGACATATGTCTATTGATAAGATAAATAAACTAGTAAGAGATGAAACTTTAGATTGTCTAAAATTTCAAATCTTACATGCTCGTGAATATTGTATTCAAAAGTAAAAAAAATCCAATGCACCCTTCTCAGGAATGGTGTTAGATACCGAGGTATTCAATATCTCATACATGTTGATGTATGCCGATCATCTATATCAAAGTAAACATTAATGATATGTGATAAACATTGATGATTATTTGTGATATGCGTTTTCTTCCATTCACCTTAGAAACCTTTGAAATGATCAAAGATTTCATAATTTTGGTTTATAACAAAAATTTGAAGGAAGATGAAATGAATTTGATCTGATCAAGGTAGCTTGTACCTATTAGATGAATTCAAGGAATACCTTATGGAGATATGAATATCATTCCTATCTCACTCTTCTTGATACACCTAAATTCAATAGAGTTGTAGGGAGATATAATAGATCATGTATGACAAGATTTGATCAATGATTAATCTTAGCATAATTACCCCTTAGTTTCCAAGGTATATATGTAGTAGAGACTACAATATATATATCCTTAATTAAGATTCCATGCATATTCGAACATCCTCATAAGCTAAGGTTTGGAACCTAGCCTTGTGTTGGACACTTGAGGATTTAAGGTTGCTTGGTCCATAACTTTGTCATGGATGCACGTAAGCTGGAATCTGGCACCATATAGTGCTACTTCATTAGGAAAATAAAGGATGGTATTTGATACCTACTTTATGACCTTGAGATTCTTAAAAGATTTCACCTCTAAGGATACGATCCTTAGATGATGAAACTCTTGTGAGTCAAGATGAAAATGAAGTGAAGGAACTCATTAAACCTTGAGAAGATATTGAGGCTCCTAAAATCAGAATCTAAGAGGATAATTAAATACGAAACACTAATACCTCTTCAAATGAGTTCGAGGATGGATTCCATGTGTCAGAGAAATCTGACAATTATCGAACTTCATGTGATGAAGGTTCTGAAGATTTTTACATGGAAAGATGGAAGTTAGCAATTAAGTCTAATGTAGACTTCATATACAAGTGTTGTATATGGACCCTTAAGGATCCACCTATATGGGTAGGACCCGTTAAGGTGTAAATAGATCTTCAAGAGAATGAGGGAACCTAATGAGAAGGTAGGGACCTTCAAAGAAAGGATCATAACCATGAGCTACACACTGAAGAAAAGAGATTGCTTGCAATGAGACTTACTCTTCAGTGACCTTGGTGAAATCCATCGGAATATTGCTAACTATATTAGACAACTTGACTTTGACATATTCAAGATGGAATTCAATATTGCATTTATCTATGAATACCTCTCCGAGGTTATTCATATGAAGTAGCCTTAGATCTTCATAGTTGAGAAAAGCAAGCTGTGCAAGCTAAGGAATTCCATCTGTGGACTCAAATAAGCTTCTTGTAGTTGGAACATTGGATCTGATGAAATCATAAATGTTATGATTTCGAATAGAATCTTGATGAACCGTGTGGAGCTTAGTGGGAGTGCCATTGTATTCATGATGCTAAATGTAGATAATGTCCTAATCATTTAGAATGATATGAGGATAATAATAAGTTTTTTTATAGACTGGCTATTCCATACCTTGAGATATAATCTCAAGGAAACATCTTAAGATTTTAGTTCTGAAAGTGTTCAGAAGCAAAGAGAAGAGAGCATTGGAACCATCACATTAGTGGTACACCTTGGACATATTCCATTTTTTGGAAAATTCCAAGAAAGGCTTCTTTCTCTTAAGATGTGGTACTGACTTATCTGAAGGGATATCACCTCAAAGAGTTGAGGAAGTGAATGCTAAAACTGCTTGCTCTTGTGCATCAATTATGAGAGGCCAGATTTATGCTAATTGTGTACAAAAGCATGATGTCTGCCATGCAGTGGGAGTAGTAAACTGTTACTAATACTACTATGGAAATAAAACACTTGATTGTAGTAATAACAATATCTTCATAAATGACAAGACTTTAGAGATAGTGATCTCTAAGTCTCATCTTCAAGAGCTTAAGACTTTATAGATGGAGATCTAAAAGATCTTAACTGTGGATACCTTAGGAGATAGAGATCTCCTAGAATAAGGGTATTCAGATAAGGATAATAGAAATTATATACTGGTTAATATTTATCGAGTTGTAGTATCAAGGACACTATAATAATATCATTGAGAATCGGTTTGCATAGATACAACATTCTCATTGGATGCGAGCACTGTTACTGGGGATATACAAGTGTTGTAAAAGGACTTGGCGTAGTCTCTTGGGAATAGAATAACTGATCAGCTTACCTAGCTATTTTCTGAATAGCCTATGATTGTCACATGAGTGGGGGTTTAAATGATTAGCCCGTTAATAGCTCTTTGGGCTAGTAGGAGATTGTTGGACAAACGAGCCCACGACGAGCCATTATGCGATAAATGTTATTGAAAATATCATTTCTTGATATGAAATTAAGAATAACTAATTTGCATAACAGGTCCCTTAGTACAATTAGGGTTATGTACCATGTCCATCTTAATGATCATACAGCTGTTGATTCAATTATTGAATCGTAGAGGCTTGTACTTGGATGAATATCTAAAGAATTAGATTGAGGACTCATGAAGCACCATCAAATTATTTTTAAGAGATGATCTCCAGCCTGAGTAGGAGATGGCAATCCTTTCTTATTTGGATGATATCTGACCGACCTCCTGATGTAGGTCCTCTGCATGGGAATAAAGATTAAGAGGTGTCAGATTAGTTAGGTCAAAGAGCTGACTTAACGAGACCGAGATAACTAAAGACCTATGTCATATGCTATCACGATATAAGCACACATCCTCTGACCGAAGACAGATGTGTTACTATATAATTGAGTATATACATTTGGCAGGCCAATAGGTTGATGACTTAACCAAGGTTTATACACCGGCACGCTGGTGTGCATGCTAGGGCATATGAGTAGTACGATCTCTCAAAGGAATCATATAGGTTCATTGTTGAATCGGAAGATACGAGCTCACTCATGAGATATTAGGAAGAATCAAATTCCATGTATGGTCGTCCCGCTTTGGAAGCTTGACTGAATTTGTAAGGTTTGATATATGATTATAAAAAGCATATGATCAACACCTAGGTATGATATGTGCTTTTGGAAAGTATATTATCGATACTAACTCATAATGATCGAATGAGAACCTGAATGATAAAACCCTGAAGGAGACAGTCTAAAAGAGATCTAAAACTTCAGGTTTGTTCTGGGTCTTCCAGTATGCAGGATGTACATGTATTAGAAATACCTGAGGGTGATGTGATCATAAATGATTATATAACCATGGCGCTTCCATTCTGAGGGTGTGGTGAAAGAGGTCTGGATTTTAGCGACTCATCTCATAGAGAAGTAATCTGATCATAATCCAAATGTTGGATATTGATCTGAATGAGATTCAAATGTAAGAAAAAATTATATTAGATTTGTGTTTTTGATTTAATTAAGCATCTATGGCAGGCCCGCAAGATCTGGATTTCAGATGTGATCTTAATATCCAAGTCACTATACGTGGAACAATACAATCGCCCTGTCCCTATCGCCAAGTATCTGCGGAGAAAGTACATTATCCTTTAAATAGTTCATGGATAATTTCATTGTTGATATATGTATCCGAGCATTAAGAAAAATGGATAATTAATTGTGATTTAATTATCATGAATACTATTAATTTGATTCATATTATTAGGAGAGTTATATGATATAATTAAATATTATTTAATTATCAAATATGTGAATAATATGAATGTGATTCATGTTATTTGGGCACATGAGAAAGAGATCTAAGATGATTAAATGTGATTTAATTATCTTGGATATGAATAATTTGGATACCACTATCCATATTAATCAGGTATATTATAAATGTGATTTATAATATATTAAAGAGAGCATATTTTGATTTATATTTGTTAAATAATTATTAATGTGAATTAAATTCACATTAAATGATTAATTGAAAATATAATTTACATTTTGTTTTGGGATGTAAATGTGATTCAGATTTTTCCAATGGCATGACTGCAATGTTCACAAGATAATTATGAATTATTTTTGTGAAATAATTTACAACAAATGTTGTTGTAAATCTTGGAGATCTCATGAGATAATGAGATCTCATAAGATTTTGAGGAGATAGACCCAATCTATCTCAAATATGTAGCCGTCCCCCCTTCTTTAGGGGATATGGTCAATCTTCTCATTTTCTCCAAGACTAGTCAAAGTGATTTAATTTTGAATTGATTTATATTGATTTTTAAATATATATTAATTTAAATTAAATCAATTGTTGTTTTGTTTTACAAGAACATCATGGTCATTGAAAGAAACACAAATCGATCTCATCCATTGATTGTGTGTTGTCCATGGATTGAGATCCATGGACTCCCAAAACCCTATAAGAAGAGGCATCCCTTGCTCTTTGTGACACACGATTATGACATATGCTCTCCCTCTCTCTATCTCTCTACATGCAAAACGCTCTCTCTCTCTCATTGTGGTCATTCACCATGGAGCCATTGAGAGAGTTACCATCACAACAGCATCGTCGTTATACTACTGGAGTCTTTGCTCGTGTACCTCTGTCTCCTACGATGCGCCTCGCTCGTGAAGAAGACATTGAATCTCTTGTGACGAGATCATGAGATTCACCGCTTGGATCATCAACATGGATTGCGAGAAGGACACATCTCATCAACATGCTTGGAAGCGTCTCCTCCGTCCGGATCAGACTTGAGACAGGAGGTCTCTTAGTTTAGAGAGTCGATCGCAACCACACTTCAAGAGGTAACCTTAAAGTTTAGATGAAATGATCCAAGAAGTGTTCTTGGATCATGTGATTTCATCACATTAATTTTTTAAATTATGTTGCATCGAGCAACTAGTGCGACTAGTTGCTCATTATCACATATGATGTGATCCTCACGCTTCCGTGATGCACTTAAGGATCTCTCCACATCCTTCAAAGATGCCTATCCCTTTAATGATGAATATGGTGGTGCTGAAGCCACCAGATCAGAAGAGCTGCCATAGCTGAATGCTGTTACAACTGCTTTACCTTTATTTGTGTATAGTGATGATGAGAGAAAATCACAAAAAAATGTGCAAAAGAGAAGAACTTCGCAAAGAAGTAAAAAGACAGTTGATCAATATCCATCTTTTTCTGATAATTCACGAAGAGCTAGTCCTCTTTTAACAAAAAACATCTCCTTCTCCTTCTTCTTCTTCTTCTTCTTCTGATCCTCCTATTGTATAGACTAACTCGGAGGATGTATAGATTCCTTTTCCCAAAGCACTATGCTTAGTAAAAGGTGATAAAAAGAAAACACCAAAAAGATCCAAATGAATGATCTGTAGAAAGAGACGATCGACAAGTTCATGCTCCAATGCACTCTTTCAGAAGCCTTAGCACACACCCCTCTTCCGCAGAAGGGCTTAAGAGAACGAACCACAATCCGCAGAAAGAAGAGGCATCACAACCATTGTTATGAGATCCATGTGCTGAACAAGGAAACCTACCATGCTATTTAGAACCGTCTCCCAGCCAAGAGATCAGATACGAGAGCATCATATGTCAGATGTGAGATCCTCGATCAGACTTTTGATCGGACTCTATTAGATAGCGGAACTTCTATTAATCTTCTTCCTTCTTCCTTACTCAAAAAGTTAAAGTTTGGAACTCTTCGACCAAGCTGAACAGTCTTACAATTTGCTGATAGATCGATCAAGAGGCCTAAGGGTTTAATCAAAGACATTATCGTCACCATTCATGGTTTGAAATTCCTCGTAGACTTCGTCGTGTTGGATATGATGGTCCTTGAATGCGTGATCGATACCCCGATCATATTAAGACGACCTTTTCTAGCGGAAGGAAATGTCGATTCCGACCATGGTACCAAGAAGGTGTACTTTCAAGTCTAGTAAGAAAGTATACATATAGAGACGATCCAAGACCAATAATCCAGATCAACTGAGTCAGAGAGAGCATCTGATGATGAACTCGATATACATAAGTATTGTGATTTTATACAAATAGATGATGAGGCCATCTGGGCCGAACCTAGCACCCAATCTTTCATCACACCTTCAGTCGAGGCCAAGATTCAAATATCAGATGATGGGAGGTTGGAGAACACTGTCCTAGAGCTGAGTAGTGGAAATCTTGATGGAAACAATTTCGAGACTTTTTTAGATCATTCTGATATTCTTAATCCCTTTGAGTCAGAAGTGAACAATCAGAGCTATTAGTTACACGCACATCAGTCACATTCTGAAGATGCTGATTGGAAGCGTTTCGTTGAATTTCTAACACTTCAGACTCCATTTACAGAGCCTACAACCAGCCTGGAGACTGAATCAAAGCATAATATCCTGTAATTTCCAGATATTTCTGAGTCAGAGCAGACCGAGCTTACGTAGACAGACCTAGTTGCCTATACCCAGGACCTAGTCAAATGAGCTTATCATGTTCCTTCTCTCCCTAAGATCAAATCGTTACCTCAAAGCATGAAATATCGATTCCTCACTAGAGAGACGGCAATGTTTTCGATCATCATCACTTCCGATATGACCGATGAACAAGAATCTCGTTTGATGTAGATTTTTGAAAAGAATCGCAAGGCGATCAGGTGGTTAGTAGCCGATCTCCATGCGATTAGCCCAGCTCTATGCTCCCACCACATTTTCTCGAGGATGATGCCAAACCATCTCTTGAGTTTCAGCGCAGGCTGAACCTGAATCGTCGAGAGGTGGTTATGAAGGAAATTTCTAAGTTGTGGAGCACCAACTCTATCTATCCCATCTCCAACTCTAAATGGGTTAGTCCATTACATGTGGTACCCAATAAGATAGGTATCACTACAGTTATAAATGAGGATGGAGAAGAGATCACTACTCGGGTACTGACTTCTTGGCGTGTCCATGTGGACTACAGACGTTTGGATCAGGAGACCAAGAAGGATCACTTCCCGCTACCTTTCATTGATCATATAATCGAACGATTAGCTGGGAAGAGTCATTATTGCTTTCTCGATAGGTACTCGGGATATAATCAAGTGGCTATTGCTCTTGAAGACTAAGAAAAGACAACATTCACCTGTTTGTTTAAAATGTATGCTTTCAAACGGACGCCCTTTGGATTATGTAATGGTCTGGCTACATTCCATAGGTGCATGCTTTCTATCTTTGCAAACATGGTATGTGATATCTTGGAGGTCTTCATGGATGATTTCTCAATCTATGGCGATGATTTTGATTTCTGCCTTTTAACTTAGATCGCATGCTTCAGAGGTACATGAAGGTTAACCTCGTACTTTTGTGGGAGAAGAGTCATTTTATGATGACTCAGGAGACAATCCTTGGTCACATCATTTGCAACTGGGGAATGGAGGTGGACCCGACCAAGGTGGATATCATAACGAAACTCAATCCAACGTCCAACTTGAATCGGTTATGGTCTTTCCGTGGGCATGTCGATTTCTACTGATGTTTCATATGAGACTTCAGTAAAATTGCCCGACCGTTATCTGATCTTCTCGTGAAAGATACCGAGTTTATCGTAGACGATAAGTGTCTTTCGACTTTTGAAAATCTCAAGAACACGGTTGTAGAGGATCCTATCCTTCAGCCACCGGATTGGTCTCTCCCATTTGAGATCATGACGGACGCCTCCGATTTTGCCGTTGGGGCTGTGTTGGGATAGAGGAGGGATGAGCTTCAATTCCCCATATACTAATCTAGCAAGAATTTGGATTCTGCCCAGCGGAATTACACGGTTACAGAGAAAGAGATGCTAGTCGTAGTATTTACCTTAGAAAAAAATTAGGTCCCACATTTTAGGATCAATGGTGACCATCTTCACTGACCACACTTCCATCAAATACTTGATGGATAAAAAGGATTCAAAGTCATGTCTGACCAGATGGATCCTTCTACTCCAGGTGTTCGATATTGTGATCGAAGATAAGCATGAAGTCAAGAATGTGGTGGCAGATCATCTCTCCTGATTAGAATCACATGAGACTTCCGAGTTTGATGCACCCATAACCGAGACCTTCCTCGACGATGCGATTCTCGTTGTCGCCTCGCTGCCAGCATGGCGACATCGTGAACTTTCTTATTGCTAAGAAAGTCCCACGATGTTGTTCCAAACATAGACTTGAGACTTTCCTCGCGAAAGCCAAGTCTTACCATTGGGAGGATCCGATCCTTTATCACGAAGGAACGGATTCTGTCTGGCGTCGGTGTATTCCTCAGGAGGAATACCAGAGTGTCCTCATGTATTGCCATAGATTAGAAGCAGAGGACACCATTTAGGGAAGAGGACATCACAGAAGGTGGTCCAATCCGGCCTTTGGTGGCCTACTCTCATTGCGGATGCCCATGCATTCGTAAAGAGATGTACTAACTGTCAGAGAATGGGTACTTGTGGACATAGAGACATGTTGTCAATGTAACCACTTCACTTCTGTGAAGTGTTTGATGCATGAGATATCGACTTTATTGGCCCATTCCTTAAAAGTCAAGGGTTTGAGTATATTCTTCTAGCTGTGGATTATGTGATTCGTTGGGTAGAGGCTCTTCCTGCCCGAGCCGCTAATGCGAATACAATTTGTGAGTTCATGAGAAAGCATATCATTACACGGTTCGAGATCCCTCGAGTTCTGATATCATACGGGGGTAGCTACTTTATCAATGACAAGGTAAGATAACTTGCTAACGAGTTCGACATAGACCATCGGGTTGCTACTTTGTATCATCCTCAGACGAATGGTATAGCCGAGGTCTCGAATAGGGAGATCAAGATGATCTTGCAAAAGGTTGTTTGCCCAGACAGAAAGGATTGGTCGTAGCTTCTGGACTTGATTCTTTGGGCCTATAGAACATGCTTCAAAACTTCATTGGGTATATTTCCCTTTCGACTCATTTATGATAAGACATGCCACTTACTATTGAGATCAAGCACATATTCTTGTGGACAGTGAAAGAAGTTATCTTTGGACAAGATGATGCGGGAGATCAGAGGCAGACTGAACTGTCAGCCCTAGAAGAATTACAAGATGAATCCTTCACGAGTAACCTACACTATAAAGAGCGTATGAAAGAGTGGCATGATCCTCACATTAGCCACAAGCAGTTTGAGCCGAATCAGAAAGTATGGCTATTTGATTCGAGACTGAAGCTATTTCAAGGGTAACTTCAGAGCAAGTTGTATGGCCCATATCTTGTGTGAAAGATGAATGACAACGATAGCATCGATATATCTGAGTTGTCGTCTGATTCCACCTTTCGAGTCAATGGTCAATGGTTAAAACCTTTTCTCAAACATGATCCGCCGACAATTTAAGTTGCCTCCATCTATTTTGTATGAGACGGTCTTTTCACTCTTACACTCTGCATCTCATATTTGATTTTCTAGATAACTTTGTATATACTTTTTGATTTCATTCTTTCCTTCTTCTGTTTGGCTTACACCCTTAAGTTCATCTAGAATTTTTCTATAATTAAGATGTGCTTTATCCTAAGTATAGAGGGGTGTAGACACTGCGTTGATCATTCGTTCTGTTCTATTACCCCTGTTGTTGCTTATACTTAGGGTGCACTTTACCCTAAGTATGCAGGGGGGGGGGGGTAATATCGCTCATTTCCTCTTTTGATCGTCGTCAGTTTTTGTATCGTCTGCTCTCTCGCTTTTCCCTCACCTTTTTATATTCTTCTCTATATATAGGGATATTTTACCCTAAGTATAGGGGGAACAAGCCGAACCGTTGAGTGTGTACATTCTCTTGACCTCGATCATCTTCAGTTTTGAGTCTGCTATCCTCAGGATTACTTGATCCTAAGTATAAAGGAGATGATCGACTTCTATTCTTTATTCATCATTCTTTGAGTCATTGTAATATAAAATTCTTTTCACCAATCTATACTTAGGCTGAGTTATGTCTACCTTTGCCTCTTCTTAGGGCACTAAGTTCATGCTAAGTATAGGGGGTGCTGTATATATATTCTATATATACTTTAGAAGCTATAACTCGTACCTTATTGTATTTTTAATAATATGGCTCTCTAAAAGTATGTGTGTATATTTTGATTTTTTAAAAACCGCAATAAAACCATGAATATGACTTATAAAAAAATAGTTAAAAATTGTATATGAAAATGTTGTAAAATACTTTGATAAAATCCATAATTATTTAAAACGTGAAAATAAAATCCTTGTAGAATCTTGTATAAAAGTCGTATAATCTTGTATATAAAAGTTGTTTAAATCCTTTGTAAAATTTACAAAATAAATGTAAAATTTGTGTAAATTGAAACTAATCCACTTACTCTTTGAAAAGGATCCTAAAAATTGAAAAGTTGTAAAATTCAATAAAAAATTATAAAAGTCTTTAAAAATTACATAAAAGGTTTAAACTGAAGAACGTACTTCATAAAAAAGTTGTTGCATTCATTCGCATTTTTCAGAACAAATCTGATTCTTGAACCGAATGGATCTAAGTCCGAGAGATGGAGCTTGGTTTATACCTTAATCCACTTAACTCTAAAGATATTTTATTAAGAACTGGAAATGAGACTCTTCAGGTCTTTTAAACTTAATTCTTTGGGTTCCATGAGACCAAGTTCAGAATTCAATTTGAAAGTGCTTAAGTAGAACACCTAGTGTCATTCGTTCAACTCTTCTCCATTTGAACCAATTTTGAACTCATGCACTCTGCACTTAGCTCGATTTGCATGGGGCTACAAAGGGCAACCTATTTCGGTGGTGCGTTTCCATCCTTGTCTAGTGGCTCTGACGTCTAAAGACAGGAGAGATTGGGGTTGAAATAAAGCTTCGGATTAGGGAAGGATTTGCTGGCACAATTATTCTAAGACCCCAAAAAAGTATATGGAATGAAAAGATGTTATATCCGTCGGGGCATAAAAGACCTATGTATTGCAACAATTATTTCTACCAAAAAGAAGCCAAATACACCAAATACAAACTTGTTCACAATGGTTCGAGCTTCAAAAATCCTGCATGTCTTAGTGAAGTGTTGGTTAAACTAGCAAGAGCTTCACAGGAGATGTGATTACACTGATCACACTCCAGTTCTCTTCTCATTCTTCTTTCTTCTCCCTATACTCGATTGTGGACACTGCACGACATGACCTTAGAAGGAAATAACCCCTCCTCGAGGATCGAGTCATTGGATGATGACGAAATGGGAGTGTATTACTGGGATGGGTGGTTTCTTCGCCTCTCTAGAGCGGGAAGAGATAAAACCTTTCACACAGTAAAGATTGCTTTCAAAGATGAAACGTTTACGTGATGAATAGGTGGATCTGAGCTGGTTGTTGAGGTGAACCTGGATAAGGATTTGTGGAACTTGAGGACTGTCGAGGCTTAAATCCTTAATCTAATAGAGTCCCGACACATTAATAATCCAAAGGCCTAATCCAAGTTCTAAATTTTGAGTGAAGTGAGATTCAGTTCAAAGAAACAAGTATGTTCTAAGTTCTTTTATTTTCCTTTTTTATTTTTCTTTTTTCTTGCACTTATTTATAGAATAAGTATTTGCTAAGGGACTAGCAAAGGTAAAGTATAGGGGAATGATGAATCTGTGATTCATCGCCTTTATTCTTTCCTTTTGGCTAAAATATTGATAAAATGCATATAAATAATCACTAATTCCGACTAATTAATATTTTAACCACAAATATTAATATTTTATACTTAATACCTATTTTACCAAAAATAAAAGAATAAAAAGAAAAAGAAAAATAAAAGAAAAGAAGACTGGAGATATGTAATATATACAGAATGATCCTAACCCCAAGACCATGTCAATATTGACTTGATCGACAAAATAAATAAGTAGAGGAAGATAAGGATCATAATTTATAAAAATATCTAGAAAATCAAGACAAAAAATATATTTAAACATATTTTCAAATCGTAAATATTTCACCTATTTTATTCATCACTTATATCATCTCAAACCAAAATACGTCTTTTGTAAACGATGTTCACAAAAATATAGATTATTTTATAAAAATATCATAAAAATAATTCATCAAAAAAATAAAATATCACAATGGGCCGAATTATGAAAAACCGTTGAGTTTTGGCGTTTGTGACCCGTTGTATATGTGTACCATATGTAGAAACTTCACATATTTTAAATTAATTAACCATAAGTACGATTAACTTAATTTCTTCTCTTAAAAACCTCTAAAAATGTATATAAAAATATAAAAAATATAAGTAAGTCAAAATACCAATAAAATCCGAAGCCACAAAGCCGCTATCTAAATTTTCCGGACCTCGTAACTCCGTCGTATGAACTCCGAATCGGGCAAACTCAATTTTAAAATTTGTTTTATTTAATTATCTACGAAATGACACTAAAAAACACGGGTTTCGGGACCGTATTGGTATATGTTGTACAATGCACCATAATATAGTATTATTTAATATATGTTATTTACTATATTTATATACTTTATTAATCCTTTAATATTTAATTAAATTAAATAAAAATTATTTATTCAACTACTTTATTTAATTATTTGTTATTTAATTATCAATTATTACTTAATTATTCATTACGATATTTAATTAATTCATTATTAATTATTCTAATTACTAATTATGTATTTGAATTTAAATTAATTCTTTTAAATTAATATACGTATTAAATTATCTAATTATTAATTTAACTCATAATTAATTATATTAATTATTTAATTTAATTAATTTATTTTTTCTCTCTCCTCCTCTTTTCTTCTTCCCCACGCTTTCCCTTTTCTCCCGTTCTACTGCTGCATCATTCTTCCTCATCGCTTGCGACGACCGCCAAAACTCCAACCTCCTCAATGACGGGTCGTTCCTTCAATCGCCCTCCGATGACGCCATCATCATTGGTTGATCGTACTCCTCCTCTTCTATAAATAGGACCCCCTCCTTCGAGAAACGGTATCCACCATTCCATCCATCTTCAGTCCGGTGAGCTTCAAGCGAGAGCGAGCTTGGGTGATAACCAATCACCCTCGATTCTATCGCAGCGAGGATAGGGGCATAAAGGGGCGTGATCATTATGGCGTCGCAGACCCGTCGCGCAGAGCCTTCGTGAGCCACCGTCGCGTCGAGGCGAGGATCCAGCTCCACTGCTAGCCCCTTCCTAGGAGATTCATCCATACTACCTCCGTTGACATCATCCCCATCCGCAACCTATATTACTTTCCAGGATAGACACGTTTCTAGCTTCATCCATTCCCAGTCTCTGAATTTCACCCCTTCTCAGTTGTTTCTATCTAATTTTTTTTCCAAATCCGTTCCGATTTCATTGCCGATATCACGCATCCATATCACCTCCGATCCCATCCATTTTCTTCTTGTTTTTCTTCTTCTTCTATCCCTCACATCTTTCACCGATCACAGAATGATGGGAGCTCTACCTCCACATCGATGAAGCTCTGTCGTTCACCCCTCCTTCTGTTTGATTTAGACCGAGTCTCGAACTCAAGTCAAGCTAATATCTTGTAGATATACTAATCGTTTCGCATCTGGAGCCAAGTACCATAGATGTGCATGCAGAATAGCACCATATGAACCATCACCGCTGCTCATGCAGATCATCCCATGCGATCGATCTCCACCATTCCTAGCTGGAGATCTCCACCACGCACGAAGACTTTCGCTGCCTCTGGTCGATCGTCGTCTTCCATTGAATCGCTGCTGAACTGAGATTGAAAACTTCGCTAACCATTAGAAGAAGAGCAGTACCTGTCGATCAAGATTTGATTGCACGAACGACGTCCTACCATGCATCACAAACACCGCTACCCGTCGACCCATCGCTCTTCTCGATAACGTATGACGCGCGTGCATCCAGCAAATATCTTCGAGCATTTGCAGAAGTATCCTCGAATGAGCTTTAATTTGCATAGAGTTCCATTGTAGAAGTCACACAATATATGCACGTGGATCATGTGAGTTTTGCGCCGAATACCCCCTAATTTCTGAGATTTTACGTGCATCCCTTCATTTTCCAGAATATAACATCCATACCCCGATATTTCTCGATATCGCAAATAGGTCCAGGAAGGTCCCAGCATGCGGACGACACGTGACAACTGGGTATTTTGCATGAAGACCACTGCGAGTTCTACTATTTATGCAAATGCCCCTATAACAACATAGAACCACTATACACATTCCTATCTCTATAAATAAAATACAAAACATAAAAATATTATAAAAATACATATGAATATTGTATATTTTACTATATAAAGTACTAAATCAGTTTTTAAAATTAAAAATATTTTCTATTATTATTATTAAATCATTTAAAAACATAAACAAATATTAACAAACTTTATAAATCATAGAAAATATAAAGACATCCCTAAAAATCTTATAAAAATTAGCTATAGTATATTTTTTTATATTCTACGTAATAAAACAAAAAATAAAACAAAAGTCTAATATCAAAATAAAAAAAATACAAAATACATCAAAACTTTAAAAAATCATTACTAAATAATAAAAAATCACACAAAAACGCACAACCTATCGTTTTAAAGATAATTTCATCACTTTTAATTAAAAATAAAATATTTTCACATTAAGTGCCTTCTTAAAAATGGAAAATAAAAATCTATTTTCAATATAAACATCATTTTCAACATTAAAAATAATTCAAATTCCATAAAAATCATAAAAACCTTCTGAACATTCATAAAAACAGCAAAAACAAAATAAACATAAAAATTACAAAATAAAATTGGAATAAAGTTCATAAATCATTTCCTAAAAAATAATAAAGAATCATAAAATACTAAAAAAATCACAAAAACATTATGAAATTCGCAAAAATTAAATAAAATCAAGAAAAATCTATAAAAATAAAATAAAAATTAGGAAATTGTTTATCTTAGATTGTTTGTTGTTTAACTCTAGTTTCTAATAGTTTACCTCCCTGAGTTGGACAATCACGTGCTTTCATTATATAATAAAGTTTAGGAGTATTAATAATAAAATAAAAATATAACTAAAAATTAATCTTTTCCTGCAAAAATTTCAACTGGTCGATTCAGAGACATTTTTCTTATTTTATAACAGTAGATGAGGTGGTTTTTAAATATGTATATAATTTTATCGCTTAAAAAATTGGTTTGACCAGTTGGATCAATAAATTATGCTCAATTTGGTTTTTTCCAACTCCATGGGAATGACGACATCATTCTAACATCGTTGCCGGTCTAATTAGTTTAGACCTATAATCTGACTCGGTTGGACCTAACCACAGACTGACCAGTTTAATGTCGATTTGATTTTTATAACCTTGGTACAGAGAAGAATACATATCCTTTGGTGTTACAATTAACGTAGTTTGTTGTGATTCACCAACTATTCAATCATAGTTTGTTAACCCATCCCTAGTGTCTCCACCATTTACCAGGCCTAAGGGTTGTCCTCCAATGGTCGATGCGCTATTATCTCTCGGAGGTGGTGAATATGCCACATGTTGTACTTGCAATTTATCCTTCCTACTAAAGATGAAAATGGTTGGATACAGATACAAATACATGTATAATTACATCCTTATCCATTTTAAAATACGAATATAGATGCAGATACGAATATTGATGGACGTGAAAAATGTGTTAACATATTGTTAAAAATGAATACAAACTTAAAACGAATACGAATCAGATATGAATAATAACCAAATTATTTAATAGATTAACTAAAATATAAATGTTTAGGATGGTTTACACATTAAATAGATATAACATACATAGTAAGTTCATAACAATTATATCAACATTGGTGAATGCAATCATAACATGTAGTTACACATAGTTATAAATAAATTTATTACTATACCTATGTATGAAAACGAATATACGAATACAAATGCGGATATTAGCGAATATCGAAGTGATATCCATATACACATCTATTTTAAAACGAATACATATATGAATGTCAAAATATGTATAAAACGTATACGATAGCGGATCGGATAGAATATATTCACATTTGTTTTTATCCCTATTTCCTACTATGATAAGTACAAAAAGTTTGTCTTATAATCTCTTCCAATCCTTTGACTTTGTAAATTTACCAACATACTCGATTCGGTTAGACTAAGGCTCTTCAAGCATGCACAAACAGAGTTGATCCTGTACGGGAGACCTTTCCATGAAAGATTAAAGTCCCTCTCTTTCCCTTTTTCTGTTTGAATGAGATTAATTTCCAATATATTGAATAGATAAGCAAATTTTCAAGAATGCAACTCATTTTGATCTGATAAAACTATATTATCCTTCTTCTTTTCTGAATGAACACCCTCCTTATTTTGGAATAAATCAATTAATATTTGATATTCCTTTTAGTGGTAAAGCATATTTGGAGAAAGTTGATTGTTCACGTATAAATATCTTACTATAACGACATGGGCTACAAATTTATACATGAGATATTTTCATGAAAGATGTTACTAAAACAAAACATTCTTGGCGCAACTAAATTATGGCGATGGAATTCAGCTCTCAAACTCATCTTTGCAAATGCAAATTCCATTTCACCTAAGTGTTGAAGCTAAAATCATTGTCACTTATCACACTAACGTAGTCTGTTGTTGCAAGTTTGTGACAACGGATTGTTAGTTGCAATAGAGTTGTGGCTACAAAGTTTTTGGCAACATGTATTTACGACATTGATGCCATAATCCATTGCCACAAGCTAAATTTTCAAAATCAAAGTTTGATGCTTGATGAATATCCATTTCATAAACTTTATTCTATATTTTAGCCTTAAAAATCTTAACTAATGCATGTAAATACCATTAATTTGTACAAATTAACATTCATTCTTTGTTGTATAAATTATATATAAAATATTGTTTAAATGATAAAATTATAGAATAAAGAAAAGAAAAGAAAATAAAAAGAATAAAATTTCAAAGGTATTTTATGACCCTAAACCCCGAGGCCTATACATCTTGATGACTACTTCGATGATGAATCTCCATTTCATCACCTTTATCCTATCATTTTGGCCTCAAAAACCCTAGTAAATGCATGTAAATACCTCTAATTTAGGTAGATTAACAATCATGCATCATTGTGTAAATACTGTACAAAATAGTGTTTTAATGCTAAAATTATAGAATTAAGAAAAGAAAAGAAAAAGAATAAAATATCGAATATATATTATGACCCTAAACCCCGAGACCTAGGCATCTTGATGACAAGGTCCACAAGGAATGAAGTAGGGGGAAATAAGGGTCCAAAACACAATAAAATTCCTTTTTAATAATTCATTCTTTATTCATTTTTGAGACCTATTTTATTTTCCACTTTTATACATCAAATTAAGAAACTTTACACATGAATTTTGTAGATAATCAAATATAGAAAAACACAAAATTGATTTCATACAAAAATAATATATAGAGTAAAAGTTACACTCTAAATAAGATTATAAAATTCTAACTTCCCAGGTCCATATCTCTCAAATAGAAACTAAAAATATATTAAAATTACTTTAATTGTATATAATCTTTAATAAGCTATTTAATAAAGGTAATTTCATATTTTTTGGAGTTAAGATGTGAAAGTTACGTTTTGGACGCCTATTGTATAATTTACCTAATTAAAATAATCATTATTTATTCTTTATTATTTTTATTATTTTATATTTTTATAATTTTGTAAATATTTTTATAATATATGAACATATTAAAACTAAAATAAAAATATAAAGGAAACATCAAAATAAAATATGTATATAAATTACATAGATGAATTACCTATAACTATACCTATATAAATAATACACCTATTTATTTAAGTTTATATATTATATAAAAATATAATAAAAATATATTGAAGTATCTAAAAATAAGTTATAATGATATAAAATAATAAACTAAATTAATAAAATCAAAAATACAAAATAAAAATAAAATATACCAAAAATATAGATAAATATACCTATATTCTAACATTAAAAAGTAACTTATAATTATATACCTATAAAAATAAATAAAGATCATAATAAAATACTATGAAAAATAATAAACAATTTTTATTTTATAATCTAAAATTAATAAAATCATTTTATAATTAATAACAAATTTTCAATTCTTTTGGGTTTTTTCTGGTTGGTCCACGTGGACCAACCAGAGCCTTTAGATGGTTGACTACGGGTCAACTGTCTAACCCTGGCCCTGTAGCACTGACACCTAGTCGAAGAGCCCTACTTCTCGATTTTTTCACCACTGAATTGTTGAGCGAGAAGGATAAGACCCTTCATATGATCTCTTCCTTGTACATCATAGATCCACATCGTCCCTATTCCTTGGGCAGATCACCTTTGCTTCGCCTGTGATTGTCCTTGAAGATCACCTCGTTGTCACCTGTATAAAAGACCCCCGTCAACTTCTTGCACTTTTTAAACCCTTTTTTCCCTAGCCTTGGCCTCCTCTTTTTTGCTTAGGATAGACGCGGGTGACAGGCGCATCCCCAGCGACTCGTAGCGAGTCCAGGAAAAGGAAGAGGAGCTTCCGCCCACCTCTGGCGGACCGCCACTGTCGAGGTACTCTTCTTAGCTTTCCATCCAGTGAGGTACCCACTTTTATTGTGATCTTAGCTTAGTATTAATCATTAGATCTGCTTCTTGCATTTGTTTGAGCTTTAATTACGTTATTTAGCTTTAAAATCACCACCCCATAGTTCGTCGGAGCCCCGCTCCGGCGAACCATTTCTCTGTGCTCCGTCGTTCTCCAATGCACCAACCACCTCATTCTCCTACTCCTTTGCTTCCATGCCCCATTCCATCACCCAATGATCCAGATCCATCCTCGATCTAGTCTCCCAGGTGCTCCACTCCACCGCTCGCCGGAGGCACCTTCGCCTGCACCACCTTTCACTCCATTCCACCAAATAAGGCCCCCAGTCCCCTTGTCTTTTCTTGTTGAAACTTTCTGTAGGTACTGGAGGCCCAAGGACTCTCACGAGGGGTCGATTTTGATGGAAGCAAGGTAGTTGGAGCAGCCCCTGTTCTCCGACCTTGCGGTGCACCATGATCTCTCTCCATGACATTTTGATACCGCTGATCGATAGTGGGCCCTTCCAAGAGCATCTGGGACAATTTTGAGTCGCAAAGGACGATGGAGGTGGGAGCTATCACCAGAGGAAGCTCACTGCGGTAGGGTTTCTTACATGTTCGACCACCACGCTTCCCCGCCATGGGATCAAGAACTCGCCCCCATATCACACCAGAATCGTTGGATGATGTAGCGCCGACATCATCTTATCGTTGACCACGGTCTAAGCGTTGACGTTAATCTACAAACTATCATCGAGCCACCAAGCGTTGACGCGTGTCAAGTGAAAGATCATCCGTCCTTCGATCGCGCCAGCTAGCGGGGTATTTTGCGACATTAACCTTGCCATATTTTGTATTTAATATTTGAACTTCAAACTTTCCTCTACCTTTATTATATTTTTGTAAATTTTGCAAGTAGGACCCTAAATTTCTGATAATTGCAAGTAGGTCCATGCCACGTCACCTCACGTGACACCCCACGTGATTGGACATTTTACAGGCATACCCCTAAACTTTGTTGTATTTCTAATTAGTATAGAAACGCTTATATTAGTTTAATATTTTTGTAAAATTTGTAGTGAGGCCCTTGGACTTATTTTAATTTATAAAATGTCCCTACTAGTAGTGTTGTTTCTCTTTGTTATTTCTATTTATTTAAAATATTAAATCCAAAAATTCCCAAAAAATACGAAGATGCTCCTGATTGCGGACACTTCAACGCACATATTTTATTTTTCAACAACCCAGGGGTAGAAATGCAAGAAATAGAAACTTATCCTGTTAAAATTTATTCCCGTCAGGGACATATTTGTAAAGGAAATTAAAAGCTTCGCATTTACGTCCCTGCATGGGGACCTAAATGTGGTTTTTGGAAATCTCTACAGCTTTTGGAAAATCTGAATCCTCCTCTAGGTTAAGTGTGCAAATATTCCACCGCTCATCTTTTATGGCTACGATCAGAAGGGATCGCGTGATCTGGGCCGTAGAGATTGTACACATGTCGGCCAACTGTACTTCCTGGTTTGTTCTTGAAGTTCTTCCAGTTCTTGAGTAGTTAGCAAGGATGTCATCTTCCCCGATTCGTTCCTGTCGACTGGCACGCCACTTTGACCTCCGTTAGGGTCAGGATGGAGACTCCTTCTCCCTCCGAGCTCACCTGCGGTGGATCTCCTCCAAAGGTGGTGGAAGGCAGCGGTTCTTGGAGTTTAAAGATGGTGGTCCGGCAAGCATGGAGGCTAATGCAGGCATCTTGTAAATTCAAATTTCTTGGTTCTTAGAAGCTCCATATGATTGTTGTTATGCTCTAGATTGTGAAGGAAACATGCAATTTATTATTCTTGCTCGATTCACAAGGAATCGGCCAGCAAACTTAAGGGAATTGCAGATCTAATATGTGTTTTCCAGGAACTATCAAACAAAGAAAATGCGAGAAATCGAAAACACTTTAAGAGCAATTGGAATCAGATTTGAAAGGATAGGAATAGTACGTGTCTAACAAGGATGTTTGAGTTTCTTAATGACGTAATTAGCTACGCTAAACACATCACATGGATCGAGAAACAAAATTGCAAAATTTAAGGAATAACCTATGGAATCGAAGGTGTATGACCTTCTCGGTAGTGGCTCGATGGGTCGGCATCCTGGTGCTTTACGCAGCGGTGAAGCAGCGATTCAAGGCGGTGGACACCTTAGAACTGTCCCCTGGTTTATCCTCTTCTACGTTGAGCTGACCTCGATCCTTGTCATGGCTAGAGTGAGACGGAGCACGGCGGTGAATGTTTGGTGACTGCCAAGTTGGTTATGGAAGCTGGAGCTTAGGAGCAGTTTGTTCATCAATGGCGATTTGAAGAAGCTTTTATAGGCGATCGGAGGGAGTTGGTTAGAAGAGCGATGGTGGGCGTGTGTTAAGGTTGTTAGGGGAAGAGGATGGAGGGATTAGATCGGAGTTAGGAGCTCGGAGGTTGCATGTAGAAAAAGGCAAAGGTGGAACGGTAGAACAGAAGCAACTGCTTCTTGTTCTTGGAGAAGATGCTCCTAGGTGCTAACACGTGTCAGCACCTGGTAGGCCAGGTTAGATTAAATACATTATTAAATACGGATTAAGTAGTAAATAGCATTATTTTAAACAGGTATAAAAACTAAAATTAAATTATCTAAATTATAGTATAATTAGTTTTAATAAATAATATTTATTTAATGAAATATAAATATTATATTAATAAATAAGTGTAGATAATACTTAATAAATAGATTTTGTATTTTAAATTTAATAAATTAATTAATAATATATTAGTTTTATATTTTTATTTTATTAATAGGTTAATAAATGAATTATGATCGATTTTTTTGTAGATTTTAATAAAATAATTTAAGTATATTAATAGATACAAGTATAAGTTATACAATTCATTTATACCTATGAATTAGTATTTTTGATTTATTTATAATAATAAATAAGCTCCAAAAATTATGAAATAGTGTAGGATTAAAATAATAAATATTGTGTTTTACATAAAATAAATAATGCATCGCGCACGATCAAACAGCAGCGGAGGCCCCAGGAAGAACAGGCCGAATCCAACGGCGCTGGCAGGCGGTGGATGAACTGAGAAGCAGCCCCAGCGAAGCAAGCTTCTCGAGCCTTGATCCACCACCTCCGACACTCCATAGCGCTCCAAAATAGCATGCTAGCTTCCTGGGAGGTCCTTCTAGCAGCTGACGGCTCCAAAAATCCCCAACAGATTATGTCTAACGTCGCCCTACTCAGCTGAAGGTGGTGCTGTCACTACCACCGATCCAGAGCACAAGAGAGGAGGAGCGAAACAGGTCAAAAGGCGGTTCAAACATGGGCTTAAAGGTCGGGTGGCTTTTTGTATAGGATGGTCGAGCTGGTGGGAAGAATGATGCATTGGGAGCGAATCGATGATCCAAATATCGATATAAGATGGTGGCATGAATCATTTGTCCAAGGAGAAGAAAAGTCATGAAGACTACGAAGCGAAATGGTGAAAGAGCTTGCCTTGAAAAATTTGTGAAGATGGCCAAAATCAAAGGTCTGACAAAGGCAGGGGGTGGGTCATAGAGTTGATCGGAGGTCAACTCTCGGACACTCCTAGTTGGTCTACGTGGACCAACCAGGAAAAAGCCTGGAGAAAATAATTGGAAATTGGATTAAATATGATAAATGATTTTATTAATTTTACAGTATAAAAGGAAAAATATTTATTATTTTCTAAAGTATTTTATTATGTTTTTTATTTATTTTTTCAAGGTTTGGAATTATAAGTTGCCATTTAAGGGCTATATATAGGTATATTTATCTATATATTTTAATCTTTTATTTTTTTGTATTTTTAATTTTATTAATTTTGTTTATTATTTTATATATTTATAACTTATTTTTATAAGCTTAAATATATTTTTATTTTTTTCTGATGTACTATATACAATGAAATAAACAGTTGTATAATCTACATAGGTATACTTATTAGTAATTCATCTATGTATTAAATACAAGTATTTTATTTTTATGATTTTCTTGATGTTTTTATTCCAATTTTAATATACACAAATATTATAAATAATATTTAAAATACTATAAAAAATAAAATTATAAAAATAATGAATAATAAATAAAATGAATATTTTAATCAGTACAAGTATACAACAGGGGTCCAAAACCTAACTTTCAAACCGTAACTCCAAAAAATATGAAACAACCTTCATTAATTAGCTTATTAAAATTTATATACAATTAAAGGTGATTTCGATATATTTTGAGTTTTATTTGAGAGATACAGGTTTGGGAAGTTGGGGTTTTGGAATTTTATTTAGATCATATCTTTTTCTCTGTACATTATTTTTATACGAAATAAACTTTATATTTTTCTATATATAATTATCAACATCTTTTATGTAGAAAGTTCCTTAATTTGAGGTATAAAAAGTGGAACTAAAAATAGGTCCCAAAAATGAACGAAAATGAATAAAATAAATATGGATTTTTATTGGATTTTGGCCCTTATCTCCCCTTACTTTATTCCTTGTCGACCTAGTCATCAAGATGCCTAGTTCTCAGGGTTTCGGGTCAAAAATTATTTTCAATATTTTATTCTTTTTCTTTTCTTTTCTTTATTCTATAATTTTGGCATTAAAAACAGTATTTTATACATATTTTGTACACAAATGCATGAATGCTAAAATGTCTAAATTAAACATATTTACACGCATTTACTAGGGTTTTAAAAGCCAAAATAATATAATAAAGATGATGAAATGGAGATTCATCAGTGGATTTTTTATTTTTAATTAATTTTCTATTTTTGTTTTATATTTTTTTATTTTGATTTTTAATTTTCTGATTTTATATTTTCTTTTTATGTTTTTATATTTTTTAATTTGTTTTTCCTTTTTTTAAATACAAAATAAGGCTATATAGAATATATATACAATATAAGTTAGGGTAGATATAAATATTAATAAAAATAATCAAAATAAAGTATTTTTGGATTTTAAATAATCTTTTACTGTTTTTGTGATTTTTTTGAAAATTTTGCTAATTTTATATATTTTTAAAATAAAAAATACCTTAATTTAGGGTTTAATTAAATAGTTAAAAATGAAATGTAAATTAAAAATAGAAAATCTAAAATTTTCCAAATCTATTTTATTATATAAATAATAATATATATAAAATCTAGAGATAGAAAATAATATTATTGGAGTTTTTAATGAATGTTTAGATTTTTTGAGTGTTTTTGGGGATTTTTTATTTTTAAGAGTTTTCTTTTTACAAATTTTAGTGATTTTTGGTCTTAGTGAAAAATACATTAATAGGCAAAATATATTTTTAGGAATTTTTCAAAATGTTTTTATATTTTTTTTGGATTTTTCAAGTCAAACAGAAGCAAAAAGGGCTATTTTTATTTTTAATATATAATAAAAAGTTCCTAAGTGTTTTGAACATCATTTTGGTTGTAGTTTTTCCAAATTTTTTAGGGTAGTTACACAATACCCTAGCTACATTTCTTGGTATTTTTCTTTTCGCGAATTTTCATCGCATAGTGTTCTCGATACCATTTTTGTAAGTTTGTGTCCTTTTGATTCTTTTCTGAAGAATGTTGTAAAACCAAGAATATAGTGAATTTTTTGGTATTTCTTTCTCTTCATAGAAAACTGATGTATTGATATCCTGCCTCCTCGAGTTTGACCCAGGCACACTTACTGGGTAAATATTAGAGTGTAGATAAAAGAGGAGAGAGAAACTGCTTATCTTCATCTCTCTCTCTCTCATGTTTCATTGATTTTTGATTAATCAAACGGATCAGTCTTTATGGTTCTTCTACACCGACGACCCTAATTAACCGCGGGTCAGATACGTTTATCAAAATGGTACCGTTGCCGGGGAGGCGTTATCTTTACCTCAGTTTTTGACCTAATTTCTAGATTTTTTGAACATCTTGGTTTTATAGATTTTGATTCTTTTTTTATTTTCATCTGATTTTTATTTCAAGACTTTTTCTTTGGTTTTAAGGCTTTTTGTGTTTCTTTGATTTCTTTCGATTTTTATTTGATTTCTTGTTACAGCTTTTTATGAGTTTTTTTCTCTCTAACTAATTTTTGCAGGGCCTGCTGGATCAGTCGGCTTCTTCAGAAGTTGAGATAGTTGAAAATGCAGATACCGACCCCTTCTCTCTTGGGTCGGTTGCAAAGGGCAGAACTAGTTAGGATTTTTTCCTTTATTTGTAATATTGTAAAAAAAATAAAGGAACTTGCCTCTTTTTCTTTTTTCATAGAAGGGGCCCCATACCGGCATCCCGACTTATACCTCCCCTCCCTTATTTTCTCGAGGTATGTTTTACCAAGCGATGTGCATTCAGGGGAGCAGAGAACCCACTGCGATTTTTCTCACATCGTCGGTTTTCGGTGACTTTTCACGAGGCTTGGTGCTTGTTTATGAGTTTTTGTTTTTTCCTCTTTGCTTGCATCTTCGTAGTTAGTTCTAGGACTCACGACTTAGGTGCATGCTTTTCTAGGGTAAATAAAAAAAATTTGTTAGACATTTTTGTTTGAAAAAATCTAAAAAAAGAGAAAACCAAAAATAAAATTAGGACTTCTTAAATATCTGACCTAAAAAAAGAAATATAAAGGATCATTTGATTTGTGCGAGCAATCCCCACACATCAACTGCATGTACACTTCCAGATTTTATGAGTGAGGGACGACACTTAAGGCTAGAACCATAGTCCGAGTCTCCTCAGGAATACTACTTAATCCATACACCTAATCGTTGTTCTTTAGTGGGTACTCTTGAGTAACTGACAACGGTCTGAGTTTACTTAGTAGAGTGGGAGGTTAAGAGGACACCTTAGTAACATAGTCCTCATGTAACATGCGTAGCCAGAAACAGTCCGTACTTACTCCCATACTGGCTGAGAATAAGCAGTTTTTGTAAGGTCTTGGGACAGTGTTTCAGGGAAATTTCAGGCACCTATCAGCTCATGATAATTTGTGAAAATACTTATATGCCAAAATAAACCTAAAACCGACAAGATAAACGACCGAAATCTTACGGTCATCATCGGGTTGTGTTGGTGAATTCAGGATTTGCTTTGTGTTTGTTGGTGAGGTGTGCGTTACCACATCTTATATGCCTTTCCAGTTCTTTCGTTTTGACATCATGCTCTCCTGATTATCTTCTTGACATCGAAGATGACAACTAAAAAACTATTTTGTTCAGACTCCTTGAGCTCTCGATCAGTCACCATTCGTCATACTTCTCCACAGACTCGAGATGACTCTCTTCCCGAGTCAGTCCCATCTGATCCCGAGGAGAGTCAGACCCAGACTCCCTCACCGCCCAGCCCATCTTGTGAGGCATACCCCTGCCTCAAATTATCGTCGCTTTCTCCAACCCATTTTCATTGAGTTCTTATGAAAAGTTTTCCTTCTCGGAAGATTTGAAGCAAATGGCTCGTAAGAAGGGATCAATAGAGTAGCGACTAGTTGATGAACAACACACCGATGGAAGACATAATCCAGCCGCAGACATCACAACCGAGATTCTCGATACTTTACAACAGATGAATATACATATTCAAGATCAGTCCAGAGTCCAAAACAAGTTGCGAGGTGAGATCGCTGCACTCAGAGCAGGAGCCGAGAACTCACTACTACCTATCGTAGTTCCCGCAACACTTAGAAATGAGTATGACCCTGGTGCTAGAACTTTACATCACTAGATTCAGTTACCACCAAATCAAGATCCATACGAGTTACGCCCATCCTTCATCTCATTTCTTCTCAAGTTTTATGGGAATGTCGTATAGGAGTCGTTTCCCTTTTTTGCAACAGTTTGAGATGATATGTGGTACGACTAATTACCCTAGAGTTACGCAGGAGGCCATTCACCTAAAAGTCTTCCCCTTCGCCTTAGCAGATAAGGTACTTTACTAGCTCAATCATTTGGTGTGGGAGATATCTATGGAGGCTGACTTGAAGTCCACATTCCTGCATAAATTCATTCCTCTGGGACAGACAAACATGATGAGGTGTCAGATCTCTAACTTCACTCAGTTGTCGAACAAATCATTCCGTGAGGCGTGGGATAGATTCAAGGATCTTACCGAGAGATGTCCTCGTCATGAGATACCATTGAAGGTGCCAACACAGAACTACTTTGGAGGGCTCCAGTAAGATAGCCAGGGGCTTGTGAGTGCTGCATGTGGTGGCAACTATCTGAATCGGGATGCTGATTCTGTCTTGTCCATCTTTGAGGGGATGGTAAAGAACTCAAGAGTCGTCGACTCTACTCGGGCATTCTAAAAGGCCCCGCAGCCACCACATCACCGAGAGCATCATAAGGTTGCGGACATTTTGACTTCTGAATCCAATACAAACATGGGATACATTAGTGAGAATTTAACGTTCGTAGATGTGATTCAGTAGAAAGTTAAAGACCTACAGCCGCTACGAGAGTTGGAGAAACTCTCACCACTTCCTCAGTAGCTGAGCGATATGGCAAAGAAGGTGACGGATCTGCAGCTTTAATATCAACAGTCTCATGTTTCTTTGACCTCACAACCTGCTCGGAGATCTTTACCCGCTCCTCCTACCCGACAGATCCACTTCATTCAAAGCGGGGCTGGGTTAGCCTACAGAGACTCCGCAGATTTATTGGCATGAGGATAAGTCTTATACCAATCCCAGCCAGATCACCAGCCCTGGAGACATTGATGTTGAGCCTCAAGCCACTCTTTAGATCAACGAGATATGGTAGCTCCGATTTAGTAGACATCACAGTTTATCCACAGAGCGTACACCAGCAGCAACAACCGCAACGCTATCTGCAGCACGGACATCCGCAATATCAGCACCGACAGCACTACACACAGCAACGGTCTCACCAGAATGCTTATCGGAGACCACATTCTGTTCACCATCCTACTTCGCAATCACAACCAAACTATTACCAGCAACAATCTCCATATACGCCACAACGATATCCTCAGTCGTACGCTCTGCAGCAGAATATGCCAAGGCAGGAGAGAGTAGAAAACCAGGGTTACTGCACCGAACCAGAAATATCTTCGCAAGCTCTGGAACTGAACCAGATCATGGACATGTTGAGCACACTTCAGACCACGCACAAGAGTGAGATGTAGTGGGTCAACCATCATCTGGATGAGTTAACTGCGCCAAAGACCAGTCTTCCATCCCAGTCTTAAATGAAAAGGAGGCATCTAGATCATGTAGATAATACGATAGTATGATCTCTTTTCCTGAATTTTTATCTAACTTCATTCATCTCAAGAGCGATAGATCACCAATTATATTGATTTATCAATGTATAATTAATCTAAATTAAATTAATTGTTGTTGGTTTTTACCAACACAAATCTTGGCCATTAAAAGAAACACAAATCAATGAGAGCCATTGGATTTTTGTTGTCCATGGATTGAGATCCATGGATCCCAAAATATTATAAAAGGAGAGGCACCCCTTTGCTCTTCTTTACATACAAGAGAACATAAGTCTCTCTCTCTCTACACGCCCTCTCTTCTTCTCTCATGTGGCCGTCTACCATGGATGCCCTAGAGAGGTTCTCCATCGCTGCATCGTCATCGTTATGCTGCTCGATCATTCGTACGTGGATCTCTATTTCCTTCAGTACGCCTCGCTCGTGAAGAATACGTCTAATCTCATGTGTCGAGATCAGGAGATTCGCCGCTTGGATCGTCAACATGGATTGCGAGAAGCACATGTTTCATAAACACGCTCACAAGCATCTCCTCCGTCGGATCAGACTTGAGACAGTAGGTCTCTTCGTTTAGAGACTCGATCGCAACCACGCTTCAAGAGGTAATCCTATTACTTGTTTGTGGTTTAGAAGAAATGATCCAAGAAGTATTCTTGGATCATGTGATTTTGTCACATGAAAAAATTTTAATTTCCACTGCATAGAACAACTAGTGCGACTAGTCATTCCTCGTCGTATTCGATACGACACTCACGCTTCCGTGATGCGCTTAAAGGATCTCCCTATATCCTTCAGTATAGCTCTTCTCTCATTGCTCGATCTCAAATTCAAAAAGAGGCAAATAAAGATTTAACTAAGTTCAAATGTAACTATTGGATCTTGCAATGGTTATTAGGTGTTTGGACCTAATGCTTTCATCAAGCAATCTTACAACTAGGGCTAAATCACACATAATAAAGAGAACAAAATCATGAAGCAAAATAAAAGAAAGGAAAAAAACCGTGAAAAACCAACAAGGCCCCCAAAGGAATAATCCCTCGGGCACTAGACCTCGTGAAGTGTGTAGAATTCTGGAGAGTGTCCTGAATATTACAATTTGTATGACCTCTCTCTCTCTCACTTCAAATTACAATAATAAATGAAATAAAATAAAAGTGCAAGTGGAGCTCTGTCTTCAAAATTTCTCTCCAACTCCTTTGGTGCTAGGTCGGGAGTCAGAACCCGGCTTCACGTGGGTGTGTAGGCGCATTGAGTAAAGCACCTCCTTCGATCCATGGTACCTCGCAATAAAGTCAACAAATAGAGGATAGAAAACTAAATCAATTATATCAAACAAAAGAGGAAATAAATATAGTGAAAAGATTGCCAAATAAATCACACAAAAAAATGCATTCTAAGTGCAGTTGCTCCACAATAATGGTGACGTTTGTTTATCCCGAAAATCAAGTGGTCATATGTTCCACACATGGCGAGAACACAGTCGTCCAGGTGATCATCAAGAAATCCGGATTAAAAGAAAAATTAACCCGAAATGATGATAAAGCAATGAAAATAATGCAGTTAAAATCTATTATAACTCTACAACAAAGATGGGTATAGGTCCAAATATGTGTAGAGGTCGAACATATGGCGCATACTAGATAGATCGGGTGAAAATGCATAAAAGTGATTATGGAATATTTGTCGATGTGTCTTTTTATGTGGTTGTTGAAGATGGAAGAACGAGTAGTCTTGTGTTCCACACAAAGAGGGAACTCAGTCGTCGAGTTGACCACACGAAATACGAACTTCAAACAACAATTAACCCACAACAATGATCAAACAATGAAAAGAAAGTGTGCGGAGTTAAAATTTATTGTAAATCGACAACAAAGATGTGTATATGCGCAAGTATGTGTAGAGTGTCGAACACAGGGAACAAGCAGGTAGACCGGGGCAAAGAATGCTCAAAAATGAATGTTATGTATTTATCCATAAAAGTGCTATTTTTTGTAGTTTTTAATTTTTAGTTTTTTTATTTTTTTTATTTTATTTTTTTATATTTTAATTTTTAATTTTCTGATTTTGTGTTTTATTTTTAATTTTTTGTTTTTTGTATTTTCTTTTTCTTTTAAATTATACAATAAGATATATATATACAATATATGTAAGAGAGAGATAATGTATATATAAAAATAGGTAAAAATAAGCAAAATTTAGTAAATAAAATCTTTTTGGGTTTTCTATAATTTTTTTACTATTTTTGTGATTTTTTAATAATTTTTGCTAATTTTGAAATATTTTTAAGTCAAAAATGCCCCAAACAGGGTTTAAAATAAATACTCGAAATTAAATTGGAGATAAAAAAATATCAAATAGTCTCAAAAATTCTCCAAATTAAATTTATTATAAATATAATAATATAAAGAAAATTAAAAATAGAAATTATATTTTTGTGATTTTTTATGATTTTTTATATTTTTATAAGGGTTTTAGGGGTTTTTCAATTTTTATGAGTTTTTAAATTTTTTTAATGATTTTAATTTGGAGGTTAAACATGTAAAAACACACAAAATATATTTTTTAGTAATTTTTCAAGATGTTTTTATAATTTTTATGAATTTTATAATGCAAAAAAGGGCGAAAATGCATGTTTTTTGAATTTTTATAAATAATAAAATGCTTCAAAAATGCAAAATAAAAATATGGTTAAATATCAATACAATAGGAAGCTATGCCCATTTTTTGAGATTTGTTTAGATTTTTATAGATGCACAAAATAAATAGAGACAACAAAGAGAAAATACAACATTAGTAGGGGTATTTTTGTAAATATATATAAGTACAAGGGCCAAGGTGTAAATTCCACAGAAATTTATAACTAATTATGAAAATTATAAGACTAATATGAAATAAACAAATTCTCAAGGGTATTACTACAAAATTACCAGTCACGTGACTAAGCACGTGCACCTAACAAGGACTGAAATTTGATTATCAAAAACTCAGGGGCTTACATGCAATAATACCAAAAATATATAACGTTATAAAAAAATTTCTGGAATAATCAACAATACCCAAAACTTGGGGTCTCAGTCGTAAAAAGCCCACCCACGTGACGAGACATGTGAGGTGACGTGGCTGGGATCAAAAAGAAATTACAATAAAGTTCTGGGGGCTAGATGCAAAAATTTCAAAAATATAAAATGATCGAGTAAATATTAAGTGCTACTTTATAAATTGCAAAACTGAGGGGCTTAGATTGCAAAATACACTTTCCTATAGCGGAACGGTAGGCTGGTGACGCTTCACTTGAGACACGTGTCGACGATCCAACGGACGGTACCCCTTCGTTGGTATGGAAGCTATTAGATATGAGGCTCGGATTGGATGGTTTGTGGTTAGGATATTTACTATTATGGATGAAACAATCCTATGTACTCGCTTGTAACAAATTCCTATATTTATACTATTCGTATCTATAGCACAGTAACTCTAGTAGTATTGGAAAGCATTAAATACAAATACAATACACATTCTTAGTAAATATCAGAGGAATACCCCTACCTACTACCTAATAAAAGTATCTTCAGTTCCATTCAAAACTATGAAGCGATGAAAATTAGGAATCCCCCAAGTGTGTTAATGGATCGTCCAATTGGAAACGATAACAAAATACATAGGTCGTTAGATGGAGCACTAAAAGGAATATAAATATAGTATACCACCTAATCACCTTGTTTCCACTATGTGGGAGAAAAAAATTGAGGAACCCAAAAATATCGGAAAAACTACAATTATTGTTAACTAAGGAAAATAACTTGTAGTAAAGACAAGATGCGCTTTGACAATAAAAACCCATACTCAAGAAAATATATTATTCTGAGTACAGATTTTTGTCGGCAAAAAAGGAATCAAAACGATTCAAGTGGAGTTTAAAGGTGATAGAGTGAAATTGGAGTTTGTATGAGAAAGTTATGATGTTCGGAAGTTAGGATTTTTACAATTTACAAGTTGGATTTCTTGGTATGTATACAAGGCACTATTTTTAACTTATTTTTATATTTTTCAATACATTTTTAGAAATAAAGTGTTTGCTAGGGACTAGCAAAGTTAAGTATAGGGGGTGATAAATATCCATTTCATCACCTTTATTGTATTATTTTGGCATTAAAAACCCTAGTAAATGCATGTAAATACCCTTAATTCGTGCATTTTAATATCCATGCATTGTTGTGTAAATTGCGTATAAAATATTGTTATTAATGCCAAAATTATAGAATAAAGAAAAGAAAAGGAATAAAATATTTAAGATATTTTATGACCCTAACACCGAGGCATAGGCATCTTGATGACTAGGTCGACAAGGAATAAAGAAGGGGGAGACAAGGGTCCGAGATTCAATAAAATTTCATTTCATTTATTCATTTATTATTCATTTTTGGGACCTATTTTGTTATCTATTTTTTATACCTCAAATCAAGAAATTTTGTACATGAAAGTTGTAGATAATAAAATATAGAAAAATACAAAATTGATTTCATATAAAAATAATATGAGGAATAAAAGTTGTGGTCTAGATAAATTTCCAAAATCTCAAATTCCCAGACCCGTATCTCTCAACTAAAAACTCAAAATATATAACATCACTTTTAATTGTATATAACTTTTAGTAAGCTATTTAATGAAGGTGGTTTCATATTTTTTGGAGTTAAGATGTGAAAGCTAGGTTTTGGACCCCTATTGTATAGTTTACACAATTACAATATTCATTTTATTTATTAATCATAATATTTATAATTTTATATTTCTATAATTTTTTAAATATTATTTATAATAATACAGAAATAAAACAATAAAGAAAACAATAAAATAAAATATGTATAGAAAATACATAGGTAAAATACCAATAACTATACCTATAGAATAAATACATCTATTTATTTAATTGTATATATTATATCAAACAAATATAATGAAAATATATTTAAGTATATAAAAACAAAATTTTATAAAATAATAAAATAAATTAATAAAATCAAAAATACAAAATAAAAAAAATACTTAAAAACATAGATAAATATACCTATATATAACCCCAAAAAGTAACTTGTAATTACGTACCTCTAAAAAATAAGTAAAAATCATGATAAAATAATTTAGAAAATAATAATTATTTCTTATTTTATATCCTAAAATTTAAAAAAAATGTTTATTATTTAATATTTAATTTCTAATTATTTTCCAGGATGTTTTCCCTGGGTGGGCCACGTGGACCAACCAGGAGGCCCGATCAGTTTACCTTGGTCAACTGACTGGCCTCTGTCCTGTAGCCCTATCAGAACTCGCGCCTAGCCCATTTCTCGATTTCCCCCTAGATACATCCATTGAGGGGATGTTGTCTCTTCACAAGATCTCTTTAATGTATCTCCATGATCCACGCCGACTGTAGATCTCCTCTCATATCCTCCTCATTCGATCTGTACACCGCCTCGAACATCGTCCCTTCGTAGCCTGTACATAGACTACCCCATCCTTCCCATCTTCGTTTGAACTTCCTTTAACGAAGCTTTGGTCCTCCTCTCGTGCTCCAGATAGACTCCAGTGACAGGGGAGCCTCCAACGCTTTCGAACGAGGTCGGGGGACGGCTTAGGTGGCTTCCACCACCACCTCCGGCCACCGACCGTCAAGGTCCTTCACCTTTGGTCTTCCGGCCATCGACGTATGATTTTCTTCATTCTTTAGTTAGTTGTAGGTCTTAGCTTTAATTTTATTATGTGTTTTATCTGTCTTTTTATCTTAGATTTGGTCCTAATCCCTAGCTGAAGCTCCACTCCGACCACCACCCTCTGTTCATTGTTTCCCAACTGTTGACTAACTTGCCAACCACCCTTATTCTCTCACCTATTTGCTCAACTCACCCCATTGAAAAATGTCACCCGACCTGGTTCTTTATTCCTGCAAAAGAGACAGAAATAATTTCACAGTCGTTTTATCGACCGGGTGAGTTTTACCAGAAAAGATTAAGGATTAGTTAATCTTCTTTATTTTATTTATCTTCTAAACTTAAATATATAGTGGTTAAGCATGAGAGTACCATGTTGTTAAACTAGGGTTAAACTATAGACAAATTATGGTAAAAGGGTTTCCTAATTTTTATTTTATTTTTAGGGATTTTTCTGAATTTTTATTTAATTTTAAAGAATTTTTATATTGTTTATGTAAATTTTAAGTATTTTATAATTTTTTGGGAATTTTTTTATTTTTATTTGATTTTTAATTTATTACTTTTATGTTTCTATTTTATTTCCTAATTTTTTGGATTTTTAAGATTTTTATTGACTTAGTTTATTTTAGGTGAAAAATGGAACTTTTATTGAAATATGTGACATATTTTTGGTTTTTATGATTGAAAATAATGCAAAAATATTTTTGTTTTATTTTTATTGCAAAGTAGACTAAATTATCTTTAAAATGATAGGTTGTGCATTTTTAGAGGATTTTTAGTTATTTAGTTATGTATTTTTGAAGTTTTTTTTATAAATTTTGTATTTTTTATTAGTTTTATTATTTGATTTTTAGTTTATTATGCAAATTATGGTAAAATATGCTATAGATGTTTCCTATAAGATTTTTATATGCATTTTTGTATTTTTTATGTGGTATTATATACGTAAAGAAGGTATATTTGTGATAAGCAAAAAATAAAGGTGCACCGAGTGTAATATACAAGAGTTGCGAGGGTATCCGTGCAAAATCTGCAGGGGTGCATTACGTGAAGATGCCGAGCTTGGACCTGTACTGAATTCAATAATGTGTGGGGGCACTTCTGCAATTATGCCAAAAGTATCTGCTACCTCACGTGCTGCACACGTGAGGGCTTTAAGCGGTGGTCCGAGGGTCCCTGCTCATTTTGGATGATTGGTTTGTTGTTCAACGATCTGCTGCAACTGTTTTGGTTCACAGCGGGGATCCTTAATTAAGAAATTTCGATGCGGCGTTTGGCTTAAAGATGGTGGATCCGATCGATCGTGACACAACAAACAACTCGATGTCGATGCAGTTCTTCAAGGAGCAGAGTAGTTTCCACCAATGCCGATGAATACGGTAATCAACATATATGAAAGAATCCACATCGGCCCTATCAACGGGTCTATCTCCAGATGCTTATTCTACACTCAGACCAAATGGATTTCCTTCCGAGAACACGGCTGAACTCTCGGCAGATCTCGATCACGGGCTTGCGATTCCTCTCTGGTAATGGACCTACAAATGTTGCAACAATTCGATGCACCAAGCCTCGATCCTAACAGGAAATGATTGGGCACCCGATTAGGATGTGGAGGAATCGTATCTGATCTCCGGTTAACATAAGTTGCTGGAGTTTGAATCGGATGGATGCGGGTTGGCAGTGGGATTTCGGTCTTCGTTCACGTCTGTTTGCATGCGGTACCTGTATCTGGAAAATAGATGGAGCTCGAGGAATCTATACCTCGGCTACATATTACAGTTAGATAGGAAAATAGGTGGAGGAATTAGTGGTTGATAGAATAAACTCCAATTGCTCCAATCATAGAATTAATCGAAGGGGAGTTAGATCCGACGAGGAGATGATTAGAATTGGATTTCTAAACGGAATCGAGCTGGATTGGGGTGAATCACAGAGGAATATGAGATTCGAGAAGAGAAATTGAGAGGGATTGAAGAGAGAAGGGATTGGATTGAGAAGAGAAAACGTGAAACAGAGGAAGGAAGAGCAGAATGAAGAGCTCGAAGCTAACCTGGAAGAAGGCTGCTGATGAAGGATGATGAAGGTGACGCCTGGGGATTCTGGAGCTCGAAGCTCCAGAGGTCCTCGCTTCAACGCGCCGGTAGTTCGCGGAGGCTCTTGCGGCGGATCTCGGGGCTGCACGCCAACGACGATCGCGCCTCCTCCTCCACTTGTCCTCGCTCGACGGCTCTTTCTCTCTCTCAGAGGACTGCCACTCCTCTACTCGATCCTGGCGCTCACTAGAGATTGTGGAGAAAAAAATGGCGGATGGTGAAATGAGGGGGGGGGGGGGTGTCGACGGCCTTAAATAGAAGAGGTGGGATGCGGTCATTGGAGGCGGTGAGGGGATGTACGGTGGTTGGGTGAACGACCGGCTAACGGCCGGCCGTTGGAGCGGTTGGTGGAAGAGGATAACAAAAAGAAGAAGAGGTGTTGGAGAAGAAGATGCGGGGAGGAAGATGAGAATTGGGAAAGTAAGAGAGAGAAACGGACGAGAGAGAAAGTGAGGAAATGAAATAATTAATAAAAATTAATTTTAATTAATTAATTAATTAAAAAGTAATTAATGTTTGTTTAAACAGATGATTAAAAAATTAATTAATTTAAAAATAATTAAATGTATAATTAAATACGTAAATAAGTACTTAATTAAAATATTTATTAATTGGATAATTTATTAAATACAAGTAAATAATTAAATAATTATATTAATTAATAAATAAAGAAATGAAATATTATTTATTTATTTAAGGATAAAGTTTTAATATATTAAATAATAATAAAAGTTACATTTCATTGTACATTATACTAATACGGACCCGAAAACCGTATTTTTCGTATTAACTCCGATTTTAGCGAAACTATATCATTTTGTAGATAATTGAAAAATATGATTTTTGGGACTGAGTTTGCTTAATTCAGAGTTCATACGACCGAGTTATGAGACCCTGAAGTAAAAGGTAGCGGCTTCGGGGCTTCGGGTTTTATTGGTATTTTAACTTAATTATATTTTTATTATATACAATTTTAGATGATTTTAGGAGAAAGAGTTAAGTTAATCGGATTTACAGTTATTTAATTAAAAACACGGGAAGTTTCTACATATAGTACATATATACAACGGGTCCAAAAAGTCGAAACTCACCGGTTTTATCCGAATATTTTTCTGATATATTTAATAAAATAATATATATTTTTGTGAACAACTTTTATAAAAGGAGTATTTTGATTCGAGATGGTTTTGATGGTAAATAAAATAGGTGAAGTATTTACAATGTGATAAATGGATAAATTATATTTTTGGTCTTTATTTTCTTGAAATTTTTAATAGTTTATGTTCCTTATCTCCCCCTACTTATTTCTTTTGTCGACCCGGTCAATATGGATCTGGTCTCGGGGTTATGATCAGTCTGTATATATTTTATATCTACAGCATTCTTGTCTTTTATTTTCCTTTTTATTTTTATTCTTTTATTTTGGATAAAATAAGTGTTAATTATATAATATTAACAATTGTGGTTAGAATGTTAATTAGTTGGAATTAGTTATTAATGTATTTTACCAAGGATTTTAGCCAAATGAAAGAATAAATGCGATGAATCATGGATTCATCACCCGTGCCATCAACCATCCATCTAGATCCATCTGGGATCTAGCTCATCGGACCTCTCTTTCTCCACCGCACATTGGAGGTCTTCACCTGAGCCACCCTTATATCCGCCAACGCCACCAAGATCCCCAGGAAACCCCCTTTTGTTGTGCGTGCTTAACTGCAGGTCTTGGAGGCTTAAGACCCCACGAGGGGTCGATTTTTGTAGAAGCTTGAGGTTCCTAGAGCCCAGATCTTCCCCGAGCTCCTTCGACATTGACAGTACTCCAGGACTTTGATTGGAGGAACTAACCGATGCGGGGGTAGTTGGACAACATTTTAAGTCCCCCGCGAGCCGTTTCAGAAGTCGGAGGCATGCTCCATCGACTATCGAAGCTCAGAGGAACCCCATTTCTTCCCTGTTCCTCCAAGCCTCGTCCTAGAATTTTGATCTTCTCTGGCGCCCAGATTCTTCAGCAGCCGTCCGATTAGCCATGTCCTTCACCATCGGATTGTCCCAGACGATCTAATCAGAACCGCTCATCGACAAACCGTTATCGTCGCACAGCAACGTGACATGTGACAAGTGAAGCTCCTCTTAATGTTGGATCTGTGGCTTGCTTGGGTATTTTGCGCCCTATCACTCGAGCATTTTTGTATTTATTTATTAGTACGCAATCTCGGAGGACTTAATATTTTATACCTTTTGCATAAAGGACCTCATGTTACTGTTATATGTATATCAGTCTTTGTCTAGGTCAGCTGACAAAGTGTTGTGAATTTTCAGCCACACCCCTACGGGTTTGGTTGTTTAGCATGTAGTCAGAAATTTTGGGTATTAAGTTGTATTTTTTGGTAAAATTGCGACCATGCCTCTGTGCTTTCATTCATTTACATTAAGGTCCCCGTCAACGTGTCTCACGTGTTTATACACGTGAGCTTGGCATTTTTGCAGGAGGCCCCTTATGGCTTTGGTTATTTCGCATTAGTATTGTAATTTCTTAATCACAATATAAAGTTTTGGAGAAATTGCACATTGGACCTTGAACTTTATTCTATTTACATTAATGCCCATGCCAGCATTGTAGTTTCTCTATGTTGCTTGTATTTTTTAAATAGCAATTAAACTCCAAAAAATCCAGAAAAGAGATTAAGCTCCTGATTGCATCTAGTTTCGCATCTAATTTTTTTTGCAATTTTAAGACTTTTTAACATTTTATAAAAAAATCAAAAAAAGGCTTTTTATCCCTGTTTGCAACAGAAAACCTATAAAAATATAAAAACATTTTGAAAAATCCATAGAAAATATATTTTGTTTATTTATGTATTTTTAACCTTCAGTCCAAAAATCACTAAAAATTACAAAATAAAACTCTAAAAAGTGAAAAATCCTAAAAATATTAAAAAACTTTATAAAATTCACAAAAATAAAAAAATCTATTATATTTTTCTATACATTATTATCTTTATATTAAAATGAATTTAGAGAATTTTTGGTACTCTTTGCTGTTTTTAATCTCCATTTTATTTTCTGGTATTAATTTTATCCCTATTTTAGGGTATTTTTGTCTTTAAAATATATCAAAATTAGTAAAAAATTCCTAAAAAATCAAAAAAAATAGTAGAAAATATTTTAAAATTCAAAATATTTTATTTTCTTTATTTTGACTATTTTTTATTAATATTTATATCTACCCTGACCTATATTATATATATCCTATATAAAAGAAAGGAAATTCAAAAAAAATAAAAATATAAAAAGAAAACATAAAAAATAGAAAATTAAAAAGTAAAATACAAAAATATAAAATCAAAAATAAAATAAAAATTATTAAAAATAGAAACCCACAAAAGAGACATATAGACAAATATTCCAAAATCATTCTTTTGCTTTCATTAGCCCGATATATCTATTTGCTCCTTCCGTTTGACACTTTACGTACATAAACATATACACATCATTTGTAGAGTTATAATAAATTTTAGCTCCAAATTTATATTTCATTGCTTGATTTTTTTATTGTGGGTTAATTGTTGATTAAACCGGGTTTCGTGAGCGGTCGCTTCAGCGACATTGTGGTCTTGCCTTATGTAGACTACTTTAGACCCTCGCAAAATCTGAGTTATCATGGCTTTAGCACCACCGTCATCATCATCATGGTAAGCGGTATCAGTACCGCTCCTAACTTCGTTTGGTGCCCTAGCATCTATAGTGGTCTGTCACATAGATGAGTCGTTGTCGGCTGGCTTCCTACCACTCCTAAGTGTCGAAAAATTGAAATCAAACAAAGAATAAGTGTCATCCATAACATCACTAGGATAGTACTGTATCTGCTCAGACTTTCTCTTCAGATTGTTCGGGTTGGGTTCAATCTAAGCGGGTATGGCAGCTTTATCCTTTATTATCTCCTTCATTTCCTACCAGAACTCATCCATTTCTTGCCAGAAGGTGGCTTGCTGATTAGAGAGCAAGCGGGCGAGGTCATCGAGTGCTGGGTTCTCATAAGATTAAACTGGAGAACCGGACTGGTTGCCTTGCTGGAAATGAGGCTAAGTCTGTTGTTGGTAGTGAGGAGGAGGCTGGGAGCACTCCTGGTGAGGTTGCAGCTGCTAGTGGGAGTACTAGGGCTGTTGTGGATGGCTGCCCTACCCTGCCCTGCCTGTGCTGGGGGCTGCTGTTAAGATGAAATCCCTCAAAGAGATCATTAGAAGTCGGGTGATCACGGCGGATCCCGGGTTGCGGTTGGTACTGGGAGTACCAGATCCCGTTGACTTCCATCAACGACTTTTGTTGCTCGTGGAGTGGCGGAGGAAGGGTTGCCAAGGGCTGATCCGGATGATATACCACCATCTGAGTGTATGAAGAGGGTGGTGGTAGCTGGTACTGTTGGAGCTGCTGAATAGGTTCCGCCTGAATGTGATGGACCTGGCGGTAGGAGGTGGAAAGTTGTCAAGTAATGCTCCCTGGATCAGTCCGTGACTTGGGATGGGGCTGAGAAGCCGTCTGTGCCTCATGGAGACACATGATCTAGGTCTTCAGGCCACTCATTGTTTAGGCAAGCTCATTAATCTTATTGAGCTTATGCAGGCCCTGACACTGCTTCTTCTCGATGATTTCTGTCCGGTCCAACTTCTGGCTTATAATACCTATATCAGCAATCGAAGACTCTGCTAGTGCTACTGCCGATGAAGATGTAGAAGGGCTGGCCTCAATGCGTGCAATCCTCTGGTATCAGACTACCTGTGGAAGAGGCTTCCCCGGAGTGTAGACACGGGTCTGGGACATCACTATGTAGTTTTCGACCATCTCCTCATAGTTGGCCCAAACATGATCTTCGTCGTTGGCGAAGTAGGAACCTCCACACGAGGAGTTCGCTAGCCCCTACAACTTAAGTGTCAGCCCACAAAAGAAACTCTGGACGAGGTTGGGCTTGCTGATCTCATGGTAGGGACACCTCTCGGTGAGCTCTCTAAAGCGATCCCAAGCTTCATGAAACTATTCATTTGAGATCATGGCGAAATTGTTGATCATTACTCTAGCTGCATTGGTCCGGCCGAGTGGATACTACTTGTTCAAGTACTTGGTCCGAAGTTGCTCCCAAGTAGTGATCACCTTGCCTAGATGTTTCAACCAGGAGGATGCTCTGTCAACCAAGGAGAATGGAAAGGTGATAAGATTGATAGTGTCCTCGTCCACCAGCCTGTCATGGACGGTGCTGCAGATCATCTCAAACTCCTGCGGATGGAGATGGGGCTCTTTGGTGGCTACCCTATGGAACTTGGGCAATAGTTGAATGGTTTGAGGGCGAAGCTCGAAGTCGCCCATGATGGCTGGCAGCTGGATCCATCGGTGTGTAAGGGTTGCAACAGGGTTGTGCAACTGTCTCATGGTGCAGGCTGGTCTGGTTGGCTCCTGTAGCTTGTCCTGGCGTCCACCTTAAGCTCTTGGTATTTCTCCACCAGTTGGTCGTTATGGTTCATCTCGCCCAGCTCGCATCCCTGTAAGCTCTCTCCTCACATCTTCCATGAATATACCCTAGTCTCGGATCTGTTGCTGCATGGTCTCTAGGGAAGCGAGCATTGTATTATTGATGGTGGTCTGGTCTAATATGAATGATGATGTCTGTGGCTTCTCATCAGTCATGTTCTCATTGCTGTCCATCTCACCGATCTTTACAAAGGCAAAAGACCTTAGCTTAAAATGGTAGCTGTGTTGGCCTTTTACTATATACTTCGGGTGTGGAAGAAGGATGTTCGAGGGGGGGACAAGGTGGAGGCGAATTCAGGTTCAGAGAGCAGGTCTGAGATCTCTGAAGCTGCCCTAGATGAACGGGGAGGAGTGCTGGAAAGCCATGCTGCCAGAGGTATCCTAAAAGACCTCTTTCCCATCATTGTGATGTGGGGATTTATGAAGATTAAGATCAGGGATGCAAGCATGATGAGAATCAAACCCCCAATTCACCAATGTAAAACATTGATGACCGTAGGATTTTGATCTTTTATCTTGTCAGATTTTATTTTTGGTGACAATCCAATCTATCAGAGTGGGTTAGCGAGCTGTTAGGAGCCCGATTCTCCATGAAGATTGGCCTAGATTCCTATGACTAGTTGTGCCTATTTCTAACCAGTATGGGTGTAAGTATGGACCATTTCTGGCTACCCATTTTTATTGAGGACAATGCTTTTGCGGTGTCCTCTAAACCACCCACTCTGATAAGGAAGTTTGAACCGATTACCAGATACCCGAAAGTCCTCACTGTAGAATAGCTAATCGTATTAGAATCGGTAGTCTGAAGAAAGTTCAGACGTCACTCTATCCTAGTGTGCAGGACTCTCAACTCTTTACAGATAAATCAGATAAGGAGGGGGTTGCTCTCCCCAAAACAAGAATCTGAGTGAAGCTTAGTTTTAGGTTAAGTTTACTTTAGCAGTCCTCGATTTTATTGTTTATCTCTTTTTTGGGTGTTTTTCTGAATAAGGCAACGTCTAACGAATTTTCCAATTTCCTTTTTATTTAAGTCCAATAAAACTGGGAGAGGAAAGAGGAAAAGCTGATGTGCGATCAAACACGATGATGCATGTAGAGATATAAATACATACCTTGCTCCAGCACTCTGCATGCAGAGTGATCCACGCATAAATTTAAAGATAGAATAAAAATAATCTATAGGATGTATAAGGAAATTGTCCTAAGATGAGCAACTTCTATGAGCGGGAAGAGCTGGTAGTTAATTAACCAGAGAAGAGACCTGAGTCCGGTCTTAGATGCCGATCGGTGCCCGCCATAATGGATCTTGCAAGAGTTGTATACGTCCTCTCTCAGTGCATGGTCTCTTAACCGATTAAATTAACTTTTTTTTCTTTATTTGACTAAGTCCAAACACGATCTATAGGAGCAAATAGTCTATTAGGGTGTTTGGAACTTAGATAATTACTGTGCTCAAGCAATAAAAGTCATAAATCTAAGGTCTAAATCCTAGAGAATCAAATAGAAAATTAATGCGGAAAATCACAAGAAAAACTTGGTGAGGTCCCCCGATTGCACCAGCACTTGGTGAAACATACCTCTAAATGGTTCAAGTGTCCAAGAGAATGTCCCAATGTCTAAGTGTCTAAATTATTAAAGAAGCTTTTGCAGAATAAAAAACTCTATTGAAATAAATGCTCTTGTAATTTTTTGCTCCTCCTCCTGTGTTGGTCCCACCAAAGTAAATGGACCGAGTTGTACTCCGATGGTTCCTTGGACAAAAAGAAGAGCAAAATAATATCAGAAATAGTTGTGGTAAATAGAGACAAAAATAGATAAAAATTGAAATCAAACTACTAATCCGTACTACCCGATAACGACGCCCATTCTGATGACGCCAAAATGTTTGGATTAAGTATGAAATTAAGGGTATCATTGCGACCCAAATCGATCGAGCAAATCAACAAGAAAAATCAAACCACTAAGAGATAAACCAATCAAATGTAAATGATTTCGCTACTTTTTATTCACCTGGTATAGCGACCATGGTTGAATACAAGACCACAATTAAAATCTACGTAGTGAGATTTCGGGAATAAAAAGCTTTTTAGTGGTTTTTCGTTTTTCAAATGTTTAATTTCCAATAAAGAATAAATAAGCATAAGGGATAAAAATACTCACACACACTCTTTGTATTTCCCTAAAAGATCAAAATACATAGAAATTTTCAATAGAAATGTTATGGTTTTTATATATTTTATATTATTTTGGTAATTATTATATAATTTTTAAAAGTATTTGTGATTTTCTAAAAATAAAGCAGTGACAAAAACAACAAATAATGCATAACCAAGAGTAATTTGCAAGTTAAAAACAATTAAAATGCCAAATCTCTTGGAGGTAATTTTTAAGATAAAATACAAGTAAATATCTACAAACAGAAACTGAAATCACTATTTCAGGATTTTTCTACAATTTTATATAATTTTTTTAGTTTTAGAGTGTTTTTGCATTTTTTGGTTTTTATAAGGTAATTTTCAACAAAAATCATATTAAAGCTAAAGGATAATAAGAGACACCCCTAATTTTTTTGAAAAAATCAAGACTTTTTCGAATTTTTATGAATTTTACAAACTAGACAATGACTTATTAGGGTATTTTTTATTTTTTTAAAAATATAAAATAGAAGAAAATCAACCAGCAAAATTACAATAAATCAAACATGTAATCAGGGATTGCAAGTAATTTTTATAGAATTTTTGGAGTTGATTTAATATTTATTCCATTAAATAAAGACATGTAATTAAAAACGGTGTAGGGGGACCAAATGTAAATACTTTAATTCTACTGCATAGCAGATAACAGCAATAAAAGCCTAGGGGATTTAACGCAATTAATCCATAGAAAACGTGCGTAACACGTGCAACAGTTCTCACAGGGGCTTAAATGCAATTACTCAAAATATTTCATTCATTCCATAACAACTAAAAAGTTCAACACAGAAGTTGCAAATGTCCCAGAAAACACGCAAGGCTACACATGATGTAAACTCAACTGGACTAAAGACCAAATAAATAAACTACAATGGTACAAATGTAAATGTTCTTAGTTACATATTTTAGTTATTGGACTCATGTGAAATAAAATGGCATGCATGGGTAAAAGGAAATATATCCAGGTAGGTGCGGTGACACATGGCTCTGAAAAGATCTGCTGGCTCAAGGTTGAGCATTGATGTAGGGACCTGATCTGCTTCTGGGAAAGATCAGACGTCTGAAGGAATGTCATGGAACATGTGGCCAAGATCTGACAAAGCAACTATCAGATCATAACCTTTAGGCACGAAGGGACGGTTGTGATCTATCTGTATGACAGAGCGATCAAATGGCTCTGGAAGGTACACGAAGAACACTCTCGGGCGAGCTTCGATCGGACGTAGATGGCGATTCTGGAAGCTGATCGGCTCGTGAGGAATTCCAATGCCTTCGTGGAAGTGCTCTGCATCGAATGAACAATTCTGATGAAAAGAATGACGGTCTGATGGTCAGGGTGGTGGTGCTCCAATTGAAGCTGCTCCGCCTGAGCAGCTGGGGCACCAAACTGGGTCTCCGCTCATGAACCAGCGCCTACAAAGGGTAGCAGGACTCGGGGGATTTGCTCCGGTCCAAATATTGCTTGGAAAACAGAGAGAACCGTGTGGGGGGATGGAGTTCGATCTCTGACGTACATGGGAGGGGGAGATCAGGTCTTAATCTCACTTTGATTAGAGAGTCTAAGGGGGATCAGGATGCGTAAGGAGACGAGGGATGAGTAGCGGAATGAATCTGAATGGTGAGATGTGAGTGATGGGCTCCGACCAGCAGAGTGCAGGTGGATATGGATTGAATCGAAAGGAAACTGGGAATATAAGCGAGATAAGGGGTACCTGAGTTGCTGATGTGCTAGGAACTTCAGGCGAGACAGTCGGCGAGGTTATGGCCTCAACTAAGCTGCAGAAGGCTGGGAGGCTTGTTGCTGCGGAGGACTATGGCCAAGAGTTGAGCATATGCAACTCGACGCTCACTGGAACTCCAAAGGGGTCCTCCTAGGAGCTATCACTATCTTAGAGGTGGCTAAGGGGCAATGGTGGCGCGAGGCACGAGCTGCCGAGCTCGAGAGGGGGGAGATTATTTATAGGGGGCAACTAGGGTCCAGAAAGATCAGAAGATTTAGCGAAACCCTAGGATGATCCGGTTGCGCTAGGGCTTTGCGAGGATCATGGATCATAGGAGCATATCAGGTGCAAGAATCGATGTAAATGGAGGTCTGACCTGATTGGGAAAAAGGAAATAAATAGGTCCGACGAAGGTGAAGTCAGGTCGGGTTAGCTAGGAGGAGGGGTTGACTGAGGTCAACAATCGATGTGGACCAATAGGAAATATCCAAGCTATAAATTGAAAGAATAATGAATATGAAATAGAAAATTATTTTAAAATAATAAATAAATAAAATTAAAATGTTTATTATTTTACAAACTATTTTTGTGATTTTAATTATATTTATGACATCATATATACAATATGTATAAAAATAGTGTATTATGCATAGGTATAATATACCTATATATAATATATACATGTATTTTTATTTTATTATTTTCACAAAAATATAATTTATTTTATATTTTATTTATTTACAAAAATAATTTGAGGAATATAAAATGATTTTATTTGTGTTAATAGAATAATTATACATGTTAATTAAATAGGTGTTCTATACACTATATACATGTGTCTTTTATACAATGATTTTCGGTTTTATTTTTGTTTTATTAATTATTTTCTAGTTTCTATTTAATTTTTATTTTTCTATTAATGGTAAGTAAAAATATTTAAAAGTATAATATATACAAAATATAAATTAATTATTTGTTGGTATAAGTCTGAAGAGGCTATATAAGGACCCTATCTCCCTCCTATTTTCTTCCTTGTCAATCAGGTCAAGGTTGGACCTTCTCTTAGGGATTCGGTAAATCTGTTTTTATTCTAAATACATCTTTCGTTTCTTTTTCTCTTTATTATTTTATTTTTGGCAAATATGGATTAATTATGCAATATTATCAAAGACATGTACAATGGTAATTTATTGTATTTACATATATTTATAGATATTATTGCTAACGGATAAAGCTAAAAATTAGAGATAAAGAATATGAATCATAGATTCATCACTTACGCTCATATTTTTATTTAACATTTACTTGTATCTTCTCATTTATTAAAATTAATTTAGGAGCTATGTATTCCATGTTTATATATGAAAATACAAAAACTTAATTTTATTAATTATATACATATATATTTGTATTGCTACTATATAGTATACAAGTATATAATTCTTGCTAATATATATATATATATACAAACATAGAAAATTACAAGCAATACGAAATAAGTATACAAGCACAAAAATATTGTTATTTCTTCGTAGACAATAAATAGCCTATCCGTGTATTTGCTCTTAGTGGTTCGACTCCTGCACTTTCTAAACTATACACATTTATTTGCAGTGTATAATAAATGATACCCCACACACTTTCATTGATTTATCATTATTGCGAGTTGATTATTGAAATATTTGATTATGGATATCCGAGAACTGAGATAGCGCTCGACATAGCGATTGATGGACCTGACTTGTCGGGCACCGCAGACCCTCCAAGATCAAATGTTAGGATCCCTCTATGATCTTCTGATTATCAAATACATATAGTTTATTTTTGTGGTTGAATTATATTTGTAGTTGTAGTTCCTTTGGATTTGACAAACCGTGCACGATATCCTTATCAATGTTGTGTTTTTTCTTTTCAATTTTTATGACATGTCCATCCCATGTTTCCAATGGAGTGAAGTTTTATTGGCATTTTACGTGATCAACTTGTCTCCACATGCTATGAAGATATCTCCGATATAGTCTGGTATGAAAAAGATGTTCCTTTGTAGCACGGATTATAGAGCCTTTGTGCATGTTCCAACATATAAGTGACCCAAGTTAGAATCAAATATCAAATAACGTGTGCATCTTTTTGGGATATGTACGTGATGAATTTGGCTATAGGTAATATGATAGAGAAAATGCTTTGAGAGAGCTGTGATGTATGTATGGAAGGATAATAATTGAAAATATTGAGAAGGCCATTAAAGAGATTACCTCAAGATAACTACAAGCCAATTGGGCATAATAGCCTATTAAATTATACATCGTTCATAAGATGTAGTTCTCGATGGAGTTCACGATGAGCTTCTTGATCTCAAGGAAAATGATACTGACTCACATATGTTTCTATTAACCATCAACTGGAAGACTCTTTCTCCAATGCAGATCAGTTCTTAGATATAAATGAGAGAGAACCCCTCTACAAGTTACTCTGTACATGAATATGTTCTTTTGATCGACAATGCCAAGACAAAATACTATGAAAATGCTATACATGATGTGTAGAAAGAAAAGGTGATTGAGACCGAGCTTGTGAGTACCCCTCTTGTTAGCACACTTCAAGTTAGGCATCAAGAATGGTCCGAGACATACGATGAAAAGAAGGATACCTAGATAATCCTTTATGCCTCGACCCTACACAGTGGGGGTGCATGCTATGGTAAAAACTAGACCCGACACTAGCAATTACATGAAAACTATATTGGAACATAGTTAGATGGATAATAATATGACTCCTGACACTAACAACATATGTCTTTATTTTAAAACAGAGAATGCATGTAATGTTGATAGTAGACGATCTTTATCCATCTACTTGATGACATACAAGTGATGATGTTTTATGGTAGATAAGATTGCATAACTATGTTGCATTGTCTACTAAAAAGGTACGATTTATTGTTGCAACAAAAGTAAGCAAAGAAAGTCTTGTGGATGAAGAAGTTCACGCAAGAACTCAATTTTGTTCATGACAAGTATATCATTTTTTGTGACAATCAACGAGTAATTCGTCTTGGCAAGAACTTTGATTTTCATGCAAGGTCAAAACACATCAATGTTAGATATCATTGCATATAGGAAATGTTAGAATCAAGCATCTTGTTGATGATTAAATTTTTACATATGATAATGTGACGATATGATGACAGAATTTAGCTGCTTGGAGATTTAGAGATGCTCTTTTATCGTAGGTTTGGAGCTATTCCCATATCATCGTTGAAAGGAGAGATTAATTGGGTAAGTTCCTCTCCATATACCAGTTTATCTCAATTTAGACCAATCATGATCCTAATGAAAATTTGGTGATAACATCAAATATTTTATTGCAATTACTAATTGGAAGTTAATTGATGAATCTCATGAGTCATTTTATCTCTCTATTTTTTGCATCGTTCAGTGTTTAGTAGGATCGTACAAGGACCTGCTTCTGTGTAAGCTTCTCACGGAAAGATGAGATAATTATAGTACTTAGTTTTGGAATGTTATGAACCACTTGGCTTTATACCCTCATAATGGAGGGGTTTTGACATTATATATATATATATATATATATATATATATATATATATATATATATATATATAGGGAAAAGGGAGTATGCACCGGCGGGTACAACTAACTCGCTACACCCGACTATTTTCTTATTGGTTTTTTATTTTTTTTTGAAAAAAACTTATGGAGATTTACTTAGTTTATTGATAAGAATATGTGTTTCAAATTTCATGCAAAACAAAACTCCTAGCATGCCCATCTAGATATGGTCAATTTCAATAATTCTGAAACCGCTAAAATGTCATAGCTTTGATGGAGATGATAGAAATGTCGAATTTAGTTGAAATTGGTATGATATTATGGTGATATATGGTGATTTAAATCCCCCTAGGTTTCATTTCAAAAACGTAAAAAATCAATGAAAAAAAGGGCCGGGTGTAGCTAGTTAGCTACACCTCGGGTGCAGCTTCCCCAACCCCATACACACACACACACACACATATATATATATATATATATATATATATATATATATATATATATATATATATGCATTTGTGGTTGATCTGTGCAGTTGCTTTGGATTGACACTTATCATGCAAGATCCTCTTATCAACTTCATGGTTTCTTTTATAATTTGATTTATACGTGGAATCCGTTCTAACCACTTACCGTATCCTTGTATGTGATTACAGTAGGCATGTATAGACTAAAAGGTATAATGCATACGCTTCAAGATTGGCTTGCAGTAAAGCCATCCCCTAATTTAATACATTATGAATGAGAATAGCTCTCTCGCATGTTGAGTGCATGCCTCACTCAAAACTCTTCCTTCTATTATTCAGATTGAAACATCTTGAATTATTCCCGGTTGTTTTAGAAGATATAAGCTAAGGATCTTGTTTTGTGACCTCCCTTGCACCATTGTCCTGCAAAGTTGATCTTCTCAAAACAAGTATCTCGTTGCTACATTAAAAAGCTTATGGATCGTGGGAAGCAGATGCGCCCCTCCCCCATGACGCCAATTTTTTGGTGAAGTTTGTATTCTGATCTATGGATGGGAAAATTGGGCTGCCCATGGAGGAGTTAACTAGAGTCACCCGCTTTTTTTTCTCATTTTTATTATTTTTTTTGAAAAAATACTTCCTTGAGTTTTTATCTTATATCTCTATATTATGTCATTCAAGATTCGTGTGAAACAGAGACTCCTACAACCTCCATCCTGACATCCATTTTTTAACGAATTGTTGAAATCAACCCCCTCTGGATGGAGCCGTAGGAGGTTCTGTTTCACAAGAAACTTGAATGACATAATGCAAGGATATATTATGAAAAACCATGGAAGTATTTTTCAAAAAAAAAATTTAAAAATAGGAAAATATGGCGGAGGAAGCCAAGTTAGCTGCCCAACGGAAGCCATTTACTCTCTATGGATTCGCTCGTTATAAAGGAATCTCTCTGTAAGAGGTTTTTTTTATAAATCCTAGGGCAATGACTTATTTTGTAGCCTCTATAGAATTGTTTTACAATCAGAGAAGAGAAAAATATGCAATTTCCAGAAGACTACAACTCAGGGTGATCCTCATTATAATGTGTTGTGGTTTCTTTTTTCATGTTATTGTTGTACATTGACTGTGAATGCATAATGTTTTATGAATCCCACACAGTATCAAATATCTGCAATTAAATCTCTCAAGAAGAATATACTTCATGTAGCAATGTCTAACTACAAAAATAAGGAAAAATAATTCAACTACAGATCCAAGGATTTTAACATGGAAATATTCGGTTAAAAATCATGATGCGAATCTCCTTAACTCAAGATTTTAATCGATTGGATCTCTTGGTATTCACTATCTTGATTGCTTAAACTATCAATCCGATCGCATTAGAACACTACTTACTCTAACTATAGTGAATATCTCTTCCATAGAGAGAAGTTGAGCTCCCATAGACCGGAACCCGAACCCTTACAACTGTACCAAGTACAACACTCATATATAAATCTCAATTATAAATGTATAAAATACAAGGTGAGGTAAATAAATGATCTTACAGATATAGTAGTGGCCAATAAGTTGATAACAAAAAACAACTAAAGAACTTGAGAGTGAAGCAAAAAAACTCGACACATTCACACGAGTTGGATTGAGAACTTAGTGAAGAGAAAATAGTTTCTTCACTTTGGCGATAAAAAATGTAGTATGCGTTCGGCGGTTGCATACATACAATTTTCCAAAAAATGATTGCATATTAAAAAATTACAATCCAAAAAGGTGATTGCATATTAAAAATTACAAGCCACAAGGGATATATATATATATATATGGGCCTTTCAAATGAGATGTGGCCTTCCATCCATAAGGGAAGGCCAACGATCTGAGCCATCGGATTCAAATCCAACGCATCTTCAATTTTGATGCCCAAAAGAGCATTTTTGTCATCATTTTTGCATTAATTATGCACGTTAATTAATATTCCGAAATACTAATTTTAGCTACTTTTATTTTTGGAATTTTCGCAATACCAATATTGATGAATAAACACACAAAATCCGAGCAACTAAGGCAATCAGGTAACTGAGACGGTCGGTTGCGACCTCAGTCACTCAGGATA